>VCAZ01000056.1:1425000-2025000 GCA_005784505.1 Bagarius yarrelli | reverse complement strand
CACACACACACACACACACACGTCCATCTTTCAGCTAAACGTGCGCTAAACTTAAGCGGGAGATTCGTAACAACCTTTCGCGAGACTTGCAAACAATTCATATGAATTAAATATTTTTTAAATCTTATATGTATAAGCATTTGATAGTATTGGAGAAACGCCACCAAACATAGCTAAGTAAAAGTTTTTTTCCCCTAAAAATGTACTTGAGTAACAGTTAAAGGTCACATCATAAAATATACTCTAAAAACAAAAATTTACTCAAGTCAATGTAACGAAAATTTAACTTGTTACTACCCAATGTACAGGGATGTATTTACGATCTCTGTAAATGCAATTTGTCAAAGTACTACCCACATCTGGAAATTTATATCTCTGTTCAAAGTCAGGAGAATCAAAGTGAGCTGAAATCACTTTATGAATGGATAGATTCTTTCAAATAATGTCAATAATTCTGTATGATGTATGGAAGAATGGAAATCTGTTCGATACAAATTAATGGATTGTGGGTCAAATAATTTAGAAAGATTAATGCAATATACACTATATGGTTGTATATAGTTGCATATAGTCTGTCAAAATCACTTCCAAGCCGGATAAAACTTTGTTGGTTACATAATTTATTCAAGCAAGAAAGATTTTCACCCGAATTTATTAAGATCCTAAATAACACAGTTTATGTTCATAATTCAAAACCCTGACCATGCAGAAAAACCGAAGAATCATTATGTAAGTGACATGATGTGTAACGTTGTGTGGGAAAACATTAATTAAAAACAAGTTCTATGTAATAGAAGAAAAGTAAGACAATTTTTTTTTAAAAGGGGAAAGTAAGCAGACTTAAAACTCTGAGTCAGATATTTGTGCAGATTCTGTATGCAGTGTAATAAGTGTGGGTTTTTTCTTTTACACTGGCTCTGAAGGTGCAAATATACAGTAAATATAAAATAAATTAAACCCTGGCAATATTGTTATTAATTATTATACATTTCCTAGCCTTTTGAAAAATATAAATTTAAGATATTTTAAGATATATTTTGAGCCTTTTTAACACTCTATTGATAAATTATATGTTCTGCATCCTTTTTTTTAAGGATGCAGACCATATTAATAAGAGACGTAAATATATGTATCTATTGTAGTCGGGGCAATAGTGGCAGTTTCCTGTTCTGGCATCATACAGATACTTTACTAAATTACTAAATAAATCATTCAATTACCGCTTAGACTAGAACATAAATACTAAAGAAAGAAGCTTCAGTCGGAGCAGGTTCTCAAAGGCAGAAATGTATGAATAGTATTTTATGCCACAGTTTTTTAGCTGCTTGAGCTGACATTCCAGCAAAATAAAAACTGGGACATTTTCAATTTGTATAAGGAAATATGTTATTTATTCTTCTTTAAATGGTTAAAAGTCTTTTCACTTCATAGCACTCAGTAGGTTAAATGGTATAAATGTATTTATAAAATGAAGGCATAGGACCAAAAAAAAACTTTGTCCGACCTAAATGTTCAGCCCAGACATTATAAACAGGCTTTTCTACATGTCTGACAACATATTTATTTGTGTACCTCTTTGCACCCAGAGGGGTACTAGATTAGGGAGGTTTCTGCCCAGATGGGCGGGTTTGAATTTAATTGTGCGGTTAAAATTGGCTTGGGGAGTACAACATTTGGGATCAGTTAGGTGGTTTTGAAACATGTTCATTTTAAAAGCTAATTGTTTAACAAAACCATCGTGGGAAAGACACACCATTTAATGAATGGACACTTTCAGCTTTATCTGGCAACCCTGTTAAATACTGTAAAAAAGATTCCCAATTAAAAAGACGATATGTGTGAGAAATTATTACCTGTCCTTGTATTTTTGAATAATATGTTGAACTTTTATTGTGGGTAAAACAAAGATGCTTATAGAAATCTACAAATTTTTGGAACCCTAGGCAATTTAACAGTATACACACAGTACAGTATAGTATCTATAAAAATTCAATGCTGAACATGGAAACCATCAATACATCTACATTTCAATTATTTCTATTGTTTTTTCTCTGTTTTACTTAAAACATTTTTTTCTTTAAACCAACTGGATTCAAAGTTTTAGTATTTTTAGTATTTATATTAAAAATGTCATGTGGATTGATAGTAATCCAGAGAAATAAATGTCTGTTTTTAAGCTTTAATTTCCAGATCTAACCATAAATATCCTATCCTAAATCTTTGTTGCTTTCTTTTCTCTCTCTCTCTCTCTCTCTCTCTCTCTCTCTTCATTAATGATTCCCTGCGTGATCAAAGCAGATGGGCAGAAATTCAATTGTCGTTCTTTAGGGTCACCTTGTTCGGTGCGAACGTTTTTATTAAATAAGCATAAAGGAGGAGACAGATTTGATTACACGTCGATACACTTTTTCTAAACACCCGGATAATTAATTTTCTTCTGCACGTAAGCACGTTGTCTTACTTTGAATGCTTTACTTTGGTGTAACATCAAACAGTAACCAGAGCTCGGCATTAAACTTGAGAAACTGGATCTGTTCTGATAAATGTCTCTGTCCATGTGGACGATGTCTGCAGAAAGGACAATTAGAATAAAAGACTATAAAAACTGCTCTGCAGTTTATCAGAGTCCGCATTTTAGAGGTGTTAAAGAGTTCTGATAGACAGGCTGTATTTCATGTCCTTGGCAAGTTTAGCCCACACTGAGGTTGGATCATTTCTGCAACATTAATTTTATTGATTATCTGCCTCATAACGCTAAAAGAGCCATTAATGAAGCTAAACCGCCCCGTCCTCACTTCTTTCATTTTACGATTGTATAGTCTAAAAGGCAGAGCTCTCACGTTCTATCGTTCTTATCTATTGTTTTTTTTAATGTTACAAATTACACATTTTTTTCATGCTGTAAGATAAACAAAACCTACAAATCATGCTAAAATATTAACTATTAAAGCTAAAAATACACATATACCGAGACGGACAAATAAATCTTCTTCTCCTGTGTACATAACAGTGTCTATATGCTATTATTTATCGTGTATATTACATACATGGCTATTGAGGACACATAGATTCAACAGAATTTTCTGGGTTAGTGTTGAATAACTTAATATATTTTTCATTATTTCTTAGAGACAGTTTGCTATCTGAAGGATGTCCCAGATTTATTTCTCTAACATTTACATCCCACACAGATGGATGGAGTGTTGTTTTCTGATAAAAAAGGGAAATATCATAGAATTTGTAAAAGTGCAGTATTTATATGCAAAAATAATTTTGGCACAGTATTGTGGTTTAAATTAGCAATTCTGGGTAAAAAATCTGTAACAATTTTGAAAGTGCAGCAAAGCAATTGTTTAATTTTGGGGTTGTATCACGATGGATCGAATTTAGCTCAAAAACTTGCTGTTGGTAGTATCTTATAGAAAGTGGAAGATGAAAAGAAATAAAAATACACCAAAATAAAAAAAAAACAATGGCTTAATTAAAAATTAAAAGTCCCAAAAGGACACACTACAATCTGTTGAGTGGCCTGAAACTGACTGAGAATAACAGTAGCAGATGCTCTTTAAATGGATCAAAATTTAAATGGATTAAAATAAATGTCAATCTAGTTTTGTAGGTAAGAGTGGAAAAATATTTGCAGTCCGGGATGTGCCACACTGAGAGACTTGTTACCCCGAAATACTGAGAGGTATAATTAAATAAAAAATCTTCAACTACTTTTTTGAAAGTTTTTCACAAATTCTGCCTAATGTGTATCGATTTAAAAAAACTTCTGACCTAATTAATCAAATTACAACATTAATTTTGTATATGAGTAAAACCTGCCATTAACAGATATGTATAGGCAGTTTTATATCCATTACAGCTAAAATAAGATGACAAATTAGCTGTACTAATACAGTACTGTGGTGTGTGCCCTCCAAACGGCAGACCTGGGTCTTTGGTGTCCATTACCTGTCATTCATGTTGATGACAGCACTTCCCCTAAACCTCTGAGGTCCTTCCGGCGGTTATTTATTACCTTCCCCTGACAGAGTGTGCAGTGAGTTGAGCTTATATAAAAGAGAGGAGTATTGGCCCTAGTTTCCACCTGTTTCCTTTGAGACTTAGCTCAAAGCGTTAGCTCTCCCGCCTCTTATTTTCCAAACAGCTTTTAGGAAAGTAGCATTTACGCAGCATAAACTGAAAGCAGAAACTACAAGTAGACATGCCTTGAAATGCCTTTTTGATATAAATGCAATTGATCATTTTTGACATAATTTATTGTATTGGACATATAAATTACAGCGATACACACAAAACACTAAAAAAATGGGATATAGTCCAAGATGTGTTTTGTGAAGATGCTACTGATGCCAATGTGTCAGTTCCTGCACAACTTCATGCACAAATGAAACTCTTAACACCGCTCTTCAAAAAGCAGAAAAAATGTGAACTGTGGAAGAATATTATACAAAGAGATTATAATTGGTCTCTAAGGAGTTCCAGGAGAGGTTATTTATAGAGCATAATAATGTTGCCAACACTTAAGGCATCAGAAAACTGCTTCAGTTGAGGAATATTTCATTTTTTATTTAACAGATTTAATAACATGATGCTTTACCATGCTTTCCTTTTTAAAAAGAAAAAAATTTAGACAATAAGCAGTTGTTAAGTGCTGAATGCATTGCTTTTTTGAAATTATGTAAGCAGTTAGCTTGTTTTTTTAAGAGTAAAATGCTATTTTATTCCTATTATATTGTAACATAAAAAAGGTATAAGTCAGGAACCTCAATATACAGTATTTTGTAGTAATGCATTCAGCCTTTAGAACAGAAACCGTTACTGCGATTCCATTTATAGCAATTTTAATTACAAATATTTATAAATGGTTTCCGAATTTTTAATCTAAAGTTAGCTTGTTCCATGTATATACACAGCTCGAGCTCTGAGAGACTAATGAGCCATGCTACAAGATTCATATTCACTCAGATAATCTTTAATCTTTCTGGAAGATGGTAAGAAACTGCTGTCAGTAGAGATTCTTTCTGGTTCAGATGTCCTCTGTGCTGAATGTGCTGCAGTGATGCTGATATCGAGTCATGTGTCGGAAGATTTGCACCAGATCTTAACAAGGTGTTGTAGCCTCAACTGCTGCTAAAACCAAACACCCTGCTGTCCATAGATATCCAAGATATGTTCAGTGTCTCAGTGAGAGGAGTAAGAGCTGTAACTTGCTGGAGGCACAAGACTCATGACAGGAATAAGGACGATAGTCACCTTGTTTTATCAGATAGTATATCAAGCACTAAAACTCTTCCCTTTTCTTATCTATAAGTTGTCTTACCCTATCATACTCACCCAGTAAAGCAACCGCTTTAAGGCCTACAATTTCAAAATGCTGCTTATGCATTTAAGAAGTCAGGGTCAGTGTAATATAGTCCTATTTACCATCTTCATTAGCATAAGCTCACCCAAAACTGCTGTACCAATTTTTATTTTCATTAAAATATTTATCATATTATGTTTTCCCTTGGCCCTGTGATGGACTGGCGACCTGTCCAGGGTGTACCCCTCCTGCCTTTTGCCCTTGCAGAGGCGGCTGGGATGGGCTCCCCGTGACCCCGAATTAGGGAATAAGCGGGTATAGAAAATAAATAAATGAATGAATGTTTTCCCTTTTTTCCCGATTTCTTTTTCCAAAGCATTACTTAAAATCCATTTTTACAAAATATAGTTTAAACTCTATCAGCATAATTAATATTAGTCATTAAACTACTAATTTAGACAATTTAACAAATTTTTAGATAGACTGCAGTCCAGGCGGTTGTCAAGGTTATGGTCATTCTTGTTTTCTACTGACAGCAGCAGACTGCTCCATTAGAAGCATGAGTGATAATATCGGTGCAGGACCGCAACAATTATGTTAATGAGTAGATGTGGTCAAGGGAGTATGTTAGCAGATGTGTTCAATGATGAGGTCATGTGATTCCGCGCTAGGGGTGACTAGGCATAAACTACTTCATGGGGGAGTCATGTGAAAAACATAGCCTTGTCACATGCACAATGACTTCAGGTAAAAAAGGTCTCTACACTGCAGATTACTTTGTGATCGATTGAGAACAATGTCTGACACTGGGTTCAGCATGTAAATCCTCTCTTTAGTAACATGTGCTTTCTCAGTAATTGCCTTTCTCTAAAACATCTGTGAAAATTGATCTACAACTTGAAATATTTCATTGAATTTAGAACATTACGATGCACCATTAGTGAACACACTGTGAGCTCTGTGTTTATGTTGCATAGAATGACAAATTTTCTTTAGATCCACATCCCAGTATAGCAAGTTTTATTGCCTAGAAAGTGTGGGAGAAAATTAGTGCTATGTACATTGTATATTTATTTATGAGCTAATTTAAGTCACTAATGTACTGAGACAGAAAAGAGTCAGGAGAAAAGTTATATGTGGAGTTTATGTAAGATGGGCACACTGGGATGCCGTCAAGATTTCTAAAGCTGTCACTAAATCTTTTTTTACGCTATTCCAGGATGTATCGGTGACTTATACTTGTATATACTGACTATATACTGTACATGCATTCTTTTACACACCATACCGAGAAAAAAACCCTTTATTATTTGACACCAAGACCTTAAATTCCAGGCTACAACCTGACATTAACCTCACTGACGTATATGGCAGCTGTTTAAAAGTAAGGACCTAGTAAAATTACTGTAGTCTGATATAAACATTTTATCAGACAAAAGACGAAAAAGGTCTGGTAAAGGTAACATTAAAAAATTCAAGCTCACTGTAACACACAGATAGAGTAAATGATTGGGGTAAAGTGGTAAACCAGAGCCTAAATACCAAAAGGTGAGGGAGACCAGAATGCAAAAATACTGAGGCTTACTAATGAGAGACAAAATGTCATAAACAAGCCATGAAGTGAGAGAAGACATGTTTTTTCTTACTGAGAGGTGAAATTGAGAGAAACTGAAGAGGTTGTAGTTCAAGGAGAGTATAAGCACAGGTTATATTACAGTTGTTTTGGATTCTGTGGAGTTTGGTGTTCATGACAGCTTAAACAGTCTACACTGTATATAAAACAGGAAATATAATTTACTGTTAAATGTATTTACAAATACTTTCTGTATTTTTTAATGGCATTAAAAAATATTTCAGATCAATAATTTTACAGTAAATACTTGGAAGTAAATTAAACTATAGTATTAATCCAAAGCAACAAACAACTAAGGCAACAACTTAGCGGCTAAAGCTTAGAGTCTTGCTGAAAAAACAGATCAAGACAGTCCGTCAGACAGATTTATACTCACAACTTTCTAATCTGTGGTACTAAAATATCGGTGCCATTACTGAGCAAACCATCACATTAATGAGGAGATGAATTTCTGTGTATTATTAAACTGATGTTTCTTGCATATAAGATAGTTAAAGCAAAAATGTTGATGTTAACAGTCTTACAGCTTTAAATATTAAAAATCTTACTATGTAAAATGTATTTGTTCTTGTTGGTATTTCACTGTAAATCAATACACTGCTGTATTTGCTTAATCGTTTACAGGATAGTTTATATTATCCTTATCCGGAGCGACTTACATTTACCTCTTTTATACAACTGAGCAATTGGGGGCCCAGTGCTGGCAACCTGGTGGTGCTTGCTAATGCCAAGAATCGAACCCAGATCTTTTAATTAGTAGTCTAACTCCTTAACCACTGTGCCACCACTTCCCCAGTTTAATCCCTTAGAAATGCATATTTGGATTCAGTTAGTATTAGATGACTGAATGGCCTTTTTAACAAACCCAATATTGGCTTCTTGTTGTAATCTTATTACCGGGTACTGTGCATTATTTATCTAAGCTATTAATGCAAATGGATTATTAATAGATCATTACCAGCTCCACAGTTGTCTTTCTTTGCCGGTGTAGAAAGTGCAATGTTGATTCTGTCCCCTGACGAATTCTAAACACATCACAGCCTAATAAATGTGGAACCGCATGAGCATAATTAAACCGGCCATAATTAAACTGGTGGGATTTGTGTGAGAGAGCGGGAGCATTTGCAGTGAACAAAGTGACACAGACCACCGTCTGCTTATTCAGCCCCAAGAGGCAAACTGTCAGGGTGGCTGTGGTAATGAAGAGATGGTGAAACTGACCACAGTAGAGGACAGTGAAGTCCAAACGGCAGGAGAATACTTTGGTATAGCAATTAATTTCTGTAATCACTTGAGCAGTGGCCATTTTTTCATATATGGCAAGGCAAAGTAAGGTATTATGGGTATTGGATCCTGGGGTATCTAGGTTAGATAATCTGTAATCTGGACATCTCTAAAACCTAGATTTTTTTTAAAATTGAATGCAAGAATCAGCAGCTTTATTACAAGCCAGGATAATATTTGTCAAGTGAAAAAGAGTTTAATGAGAAATGAGAGCGTTTGCTTCTGGCTGGAACTATTTTTGCTTTGTGTCTTGTTCCTTTAGGTGAAAATTAACACAAATTTGTCAAATATAACAATATGACAAACGATGCTTTGCTTATTAAAAATAACCTAAAGAGAAATGCTCATTATGAAGCAGAGCTTGTGTTAGATTGTGCTGTTGTAATTTTAGTCATGTTTACAAAAAAAAAAAGCAGGTCAACTAGCACGTGTTTGCAGATGTGCAAATTTGCAAAAGTAAAAATCAGACTTAACAACCTATGTAGGTCTGTGAAATATAAGCTGTGCAGTAAAAAACTGTTATTACATAAAATTGATGTAACTAGCAACAACTAATATGTAGTACAGAGAAACCTCATCTCAGGCTTACATGGGAAATTTCGATAGTCTTTGGCGATTGTTGCTTTTCAGACTGTACGAACATGACCTCCATGTCACAATGTAGAATCTCAGTTATCATAATGATTCTACGACAGTCAAAACGCATCAAATGCTGACGCATACAGGAAAAGCTTGTTTTCAATATTATCAATTTATGACATGTCAATTTATGACATGTTCTCTCTAAAGTGTAACTAGAAGCAAACAAAAACAATTTGCAGCAGTAATGTAGCTCATGGCATACATTTCGACATTTTTTGACATTTCCCCTTGTGATTTGAAATTGTTCGCTAATTGCATCCTTAGATTCCGCGCCCCTAGCGGTTTTAGGTCGTCGTAGGAAAAAGCAAACTGCATGTAGATGTCTGAAAACTTTTGATGTTGTTGACAATGTCAAAGTAGTAATTGAAGACAACAAATTTTTGTGTAGGATTATAGAAATCTTTTAGAATTTTTTCTCAGACGACCATATCTTGGCTAAAATCACACAGGGTAAAGCCGTCTTAACTGCCTTATTTTAGACACCGCTTCGGCAAACCATGAAGCCCACACATCCGTCTGCCAGTTCGAGCCATTTTGTGTTATTTAGAGCTGTTCTAAAATGAACTGCACACTTTGGTATTGTTTTGTTAATGGGCTTTGTTTTGCAGGGGTGCTGGGCCCTGCTGTGGCCCTCATTGTTTTGTCATTTAATGACCTCCCTCCTCAGCCCCAGATCATTAGCAGGACTGTACGAAAAGCAGAGCTGAACGATGGTTAATGGTGGCACACTGCTGCCAGCTTATTTGCTTTGATTAAATTATATTTGCCGTTCCTGATTTATGGAGGTGTTGGAGTAGCAAGATGTTTCGATGACTTGAATTATAGTTCAATAACCCTTTAGAAGGGAAGAAGTGACAGCAAGCAGCATGTTTAATGAAGCAAAGGATTTTTATTTTATTGTAAGTGTGTTTTGACACTTTTGAATGGAGAAGTTGTGGGTTGATGTCATTTCTATAGGAACAAGCTAAGGTTGCTGTACTATTTCTAACTGCCCTCTATTTGAGATAATACAGTCAGCGTTGATGTACATAGGCTGTAAAATTAAAGCAGGTAAAGTGCAGTGAGAGAATACTTTTAGTAAAAGGAGGTAATGAATTCTTTATTCCAGCATTTTAAATTACTATGCTAACATACGCTGTGTTGATAACGAGTGCTTCTGTAATTTACGCAGATGGAAGAAAGGTTTCTTGAATGTGACATCGTTGTCCTTATTCCTGTGTGGGTGTGTAGCTGTGTATTTTTATGTACTGTTAGAAAGTGACAAAGAAGGTGATCTTGGACTGTATAAACAGTAATGTTTCGATCCACCACTTACTCAATGTCCATCAACAATGTATATGGCCAAACGTTTAAATTATACTCATTTATCATTTTTTTTAACATCTAGTCCTCTTTTGCTGTCATATGCTGTAATAATCGACATGCTTTCTTAACATGTGCAATAATACTGTATGAACATGTATCATTTGTGTAATATGTCCTGGAAATATGTTATGTTACCACGTCGTTTACATTGTATGAAATAATGCAGAACAATATGTGTAATATATACAATACGCCCCAATTCATTTGTTTCGGTCGTATATTTTGTGCATGATTTTTATTTTTATTATATCACATTTCATAGTTAAAATCAATTCAAAAATCAAAGTAATGTAGGTCTCATCATATATATTATATTATATTATATTATATTATATTATATTATATTATATTATTATGTCATGTCATTTCATTTTAGTCTATTCCATTCCATTCTATTCCATTCTATTGCATTTTATTCCAGTCTATTCCATTCTATTCTATTCTAGCCGATTCTACTCTATTTTATGTAAGGTTGTTACTCATATTATGCCTCTGCCCTGTATTTACACGAACAGAGTAATGAGTACAAATCAAGAAAAAAAAATATTAAGTTAATATTAACAATGATGTTTAATATATATTTTTTATTTTATCATTTTTTAGTTTTTTTACTTTTCGTAATGAAAGATGAGGCTGCATCTCCTCTGCCTCCCTTAAACATACTTTTCTCATATATAACCCATTTAATAAAGCTTATTGTAAAACATATCCAGTTCACATAAGACTGAATATGAAATTCTATATTAATGAGGGTTCGTTAATTGTTGTAATTTATTTAGATTTAAATAAAAATATGTCACCATTTGGAAACATTAGTTGTAACAACTATTGCAACTACTACACAAATTAACTAAACACTCACAGCAAGTTAGCTACCATTAATAGGCAAGGCTAAAATTGTAAAATAAACCTCACAAGTCCTCCTGGAAATGATGTCTTACTAGCTATGTCTATTATGTCTAACTAACTAACTAGTAATAAATGTAAAACTGAATACATGAATAATCTTGAAATTGGGTTAGTTCATGGTTAGTTCATCACCGTTTAATATTAGGCTTCCTAATTTACCTTGGTGTCTCTTAGCCTGTGTTCTGTACCATGGCTTTAGGCAATCTTCTGTGTTATACAATTCTCAGAGACTGAGGTTAATGTGAGATGGCATGAAAGGCTGCCTTGAGTTGAGGGAGATTTCCCACACATCATTGTCCTCTCAGACTAAACCCATCACACTCAATCATCCTCAGTGTGCTCTCCTCAGCTAAAAGGACATCAGTGAACACCCCCCACCACCACCCCCTGCTTTATAATTGATAGCTCACCTAAATGAGAATGTAGTTTTAATCAGATCATGTAATATACAGGAGTTCTAATAGACTATTCATCTCTGTTAATGGGATGCCGCTTCATATCTTCTCAGAGAGTATGCCTATAGATATAACCTGTGACCAGAGCACCTCCTCTCCAGACACACACTGACTCGGAATCAGAAAAAAACACCTGCTTATCAGAATCTTGATTTATTTTTTGCAGCCACTTGTAGCATGAACATTTCTAAGTCACTAAAAGCCAATGCGTTTAATAGAGGAATGGTTCCACTAGCTGTAGCCATCTTGTCAAAATGATCCGGCTGTGGTCACTTCTGCTTATCAGAAATCCACTGGGAACAAATCTACAGATAGCAAGTGAACCATGCACTTCTGTAAGCCCGCAAAGCATAATGGCAATTGTGCACAGTGTAGGGTTAAGATTTGTAATTTGTTTTCCTTTTCTTTCATACGCAAATACAATATGATGTAATTCTGATTTAAAACATTATTTATTTTTGGAACAAATTAGATGTTTTATAATTTAGACTAGTGCATTGCAGGAACCAGTCTAATGCCTGCATCCTATTTACTACAAAGGCACACTGTTGTAACACATACAGAATGTAGCTTTTTTTGCTGAAATAAGCAGGGACGTCAATTGGATGGTAACAAGTACCTTTCAGCATCAATGTTGCCTTCCCATCAGATGTGCAAGTTAATGCTAATACCCCCCCCCCCCCCCCCCAATACCTTCAAAGATGCTGGCTTTTGAACTTAGTGCTAATAGCAGTCTGGGTGGTCCTTTTACACTTTAGCCCAAAGGACACGGCGTCCATGAACAATATAATATGTGGACAAACATGAAATCAGTTCATCTCAGATGAGCTTGGGCCCAGAGAAGACGACTGTGTTTCTGGGTGTTGTTGATGTATGACTGTTGATGTTTGGCACTTTGTATGGTACAGATTTACTCACCCTTGTAGATGTTGCAGTGAACTGACAATGGTTTTGCAAAGTGTTCCTGAGCCCATGTGGTAATACCCTTTACAGTATGATGTCTATTTTTAATGCAGAGTTGCACGAGGGATCAAAGGTCACTGCCATTCAGTGTTGTTTCTTTGCCTTGCTGCTTACATTCAGCTATTTCTCCAGATTGTTTAAAAACCCTGATGATATTATGGGCTGAAATGAGGAAAACCCGAAATTTCTTGCAATTGTATGTTGAGAAACGTTGTAAAACGTTGTCCCATCCTTGTGTGTGAATGCCTGAATCTGTCGAGGATCCTCCTTTTATATCCAATCATGACGCTCACCTGTTTCCAATTAACTCGTTCACCTGTGGAATGTTCCAAACACATGTTTCTGGAGCATTCATCAGCCTTTTCCAGTCTTGTCCCAGCTCTTTTGAGTAGCATAAAAATTCATTTTTAAAATAAGTGATTATTTAAAAGAAAAAATAAAGATTTATCAGTTTAAACATAGCATGTCTTATATTTGTGGGTTTTTTAAATGCATTTTTTATGCAGTATTTATTTGTATTACACAAAGTTAAACAAGGAGTTTATACCTACATTAAATGAGTTGGAGAGTTGGCTAAAATGAGTTAGAGAGCTCAAATGATCTGGAGACCAGGTTGCTGATCTGGAGTTGCTGATCTGGAGACCAGGAAGACCTGGGTTCAAGCCAGCTGTTGATCTAAAGACCAGAAACATCTGGGTATAAGCCCCACCACTGGCAAGCCAACCCCAGTTGAGCAAGACCCTTAATTAACCCTTCCTGCTCCAGGGGTGCTGTATCATAGCTGACTGTGCACTCTGACCCCCAACTCTCTATAACAGGATATGTGAAAAAAAGAATTTCACTGTGCTGTAAAAAAGTATATGTGACAAAATAAAGGCATTTACAGTTACATTACATTGATACTTAGAACTTTGACATAGCCACATACTTGCACACTGACCATGTGTTAAATTTAAAGGTCTTTAATTTACCAGAACCAGGATGTGTGTAATTAACAAGAGAATGTGATTAATGTGTATTTGTGTCCTTAAGTATAGGTTGATTGTTTATTATTGGCTGTAATACACCTGAAAATCAGTGACATTTTTGTTTAAAATGTCTATAATTATTACGAATTATAACCATAGATGAGTTTATCCTTTAAACCATGACCATGTTTTCTGAATGCAATAAATTAATAAATGGCTTGCGTTTTTACATTTCAGCAGTGTTTTTTTAAATTTGACTTTAAATAATTAATTTTAAGCTGATTAAAATGTTAATATTATGACATTTAATTCTTTAATTTATTTAAGTATAGAATTAAATGCTATAATATTTTAACATTTTAATCAACTTAAAATGAATTATTAGACTGTAAATAATTAATTTTAGATGATTTAAATGTGAGTGATATTATGTCATCTAATTATTTTATTTATTCAATAATTCGTTCCAATTTTTTTAGTAATAATCCTGCAGTAAAGGTTGCAGTAAATCTAGTTTCAGGAATCAGATTTAGAGACACAGCAGACCATAATCAAGCAGCATAGACACATGTGCCTCTTTTGTTGATACCCATTGTAGGTGCAGTTGGACTTAAAACACATGTTGGCATATTTTTAAAAGTAGTAAATAACCTAAATCTCAGGATCCTGGAGCTGTGCAGCAGCAATAGTACCTTCGGTTACTTCACAAATCAATCATGAGCTTGGCTATGTCACATGTTACTATCAGTCCTGTCTAATTAATGTCTGGGACCTGCTCTGGGCAGCTTCATTAACACTTTACCCCTTAATACACAACTTTTCTCTTTTCTGAACGGGTCTGATAGTAAAAATCTTAAAATAGCTGATGTCATATAAATACATACAGTATGTGTTTGTTTTAAGTTCAGTTATTTAATTAATATTAATTGCACACAATTACACACATCTGTATTTTTCTAATAGTATATAGGTGCACTATAAAGTATGTATATTTAGTAAGTATACACTATGTAGTAAGGGGAATGAATATATATATATATATATATATATATATATATATATATATATATATACACATACACACACACACACACACACACACAAAAGAAATGTGTAAACATTTATTTGATGTTTGAGCTCAAGAAATAGTCAAGCATCAAATTAGTATGTATTAAGTGTTGAATGTTGCTTTTTGCACATTTGCTAATTTTATATATGTATGTGCGTATATTTCTATAATATATATATTCTTCTCCCTGAAAGTTATTAGCTATTCACATGTTCTTTCCATCCGGCATATAGGCTCCGCTTCAAAAGATCTAACGTGGGACATTAGCTTTGCATCTGTTGCAGTCCAACTGGCTGCCAGCTAATCTCTGCACCACAACAATTGGTCTTTATGGTCAATAAAGCTGCAAGGCTACCCTCATGCACAGCTCTGTGTATGATTTAAGACTGAGCTCGTAAAGTCAGCCTCCAGCGGCCCCTCTGTATTAGACTAATTGAAACGGAAGCGGCAGGATGATAATGCTATAACAACACAGCCCCGCTGTGCTGATACGCTAGTAATAAAGCAGAAATAGGACGGATGGCTGGGGTGGTGCTAGGATGCCTCATTTACTCTACAAGAAAAGCACTCCCCCTATCTGCACTTCGATTAGTTAGCCAGCAGGAGCACAGCCCTTCACCACATGCCCCAGCAATGCTAGAGGGGTTCTTTAAGAGCATATAAAAGAAAGATACTGTCAGAAAGCTAGATTTTTTTAATTACATACAAATATTTGAAAGCATCAGTATCTTTGGAACATAAATTGTTCTCTAGAAATCTTCCACGAGGGATTTTTTCCGTAGGTGCTGAAGAACGGCGCTTGTTTATAGCCTTCTGTGGCAGCTTGGTAGAGAAAAACTAATTGCAGTGATTTATCAAAGCAAGACTTTCTTAGAAGTCTCATCAATCTTCAACCAGCAATGCTATTCATTAGGATTTGACTGGGTCTCCCACATAGACATTGATTTCTTAAAAACCTAATATATCGATTATATGCAGGTTTATGTGAAAGATAACCAATATGCATAACCGATGTTTATTTATATCTTTTTTGTATTGCAAACAGAAGTAAAAAACATTTATTTACACATTAATAGTAAAAGATCGGGTTTAAGACTTTTTTAAAAATCCTGACATCGTTTGCTCGGTTAGCACTCAATGGAAAGTCTTGTATGGCAGCACTACTGGGATTGTCCTCTTCCTGATACTGTATATCGCTTCACTTGTATTTCCTCATTTTTTAAATCGCTTTGGATAAAAGGATCTGCTACATGAAATAAGGAAGGCAATGTAATCGAATTGATAAATTTATATTAATTCCATGTCATTGTGTATCCCAAGGTTGTGTGGGTAACAAGGCTACCAGTTTTGGACGTATACAAGGTAATACTTTATACGGCGTTACATATTATAGCACATAAATATATTTACATTTACAGCATTTAGCAGACGCCCTTATCCAAAGCCTTTATCCAGCACCACCTGGATCTTCCAATTAGCAGTCCAACAACTTAACCACTGCGCTACCCCCCTTAAATACGTCTATTAAATTTATTTTACCAGCTTCGAGCCTACAATAAATAGCAAATAGACACATCAAACATTAGAAGATATTTTTCTGCTGCTATTCCTGTTAGTACGGGCTTTCTTAAAAGATAACATTAGATTAGAGTGCTGGCACTGTAACATTACCGCTTACTCACCGTTCTGAAATGTAATTAAAGTGTGGTGTTGGGTGCACTGACAGATGGAGCCAAGTCTGATATCATCCCTAGGGACTGAGTGTAATCCACATTCCTTAAAACTACACAAAAAACACTGCATATGTATCTCTTCCCTCTTAAGATATGAGAGAGTGGGAGAGGGTTGATTATGACTGGGCCAGGTCAAAGGTAGGGATTTATTGACCTATTTAAGCTTGTAAAGATCTTCCAGCTTGAGGCTTTGTTGAGTCTTGCAGGAGGAAAATCGATCTACAACCTCCACTGCAATAAATTATGCTCCAAGTAAGAAGCCTTAAAAAGATCTATGGTTTAAGTGGCAAACATATTCTTAGAGAGAGAAATTCTGACGGAGGGCCGGAAGTAACAAAACACAATGGAAGGCAAAGAGGAAGGTTTGTATTGTAGCGATTTAAACAGTATATCCAAGGAATGGTATAAACAGAAAATCACTTAAACATGTTGTTAGTGATACTTACGAAATACATCGTAAAGAGGCAAAATTTTTGTCGAACTAAAGCATTTGTCTGGTAGATATAAGCAGCTACCTTGTTTTTCCGACGCACTCTACACCACATGAGTAGCATTTGTAGCATTTCTACACCATGCTCACATGAGTAGCATTTGTATTTTGTCCTGGCAAATAACCTAACAACAAACATTTAATGCCGCTGTGTCACTTTATTATTACTTTATTAGGTTAACCACTCTCAAAGAACCACCAAAATGCAATTAAACACACAGATTATAGCAAAACTAGATGGCGAATTCATTGCAGCTAATTGCAAAAGCATGACATAAAAGCTGTTAATTTTTTCTTCATGGTTCGCACATCTGTAAACAGCGCAAAAGGTAGCCATTTTGGGTTTCTGCTAGTGACTCCTATATAAAAAAATTAGTTTCAGCCCGCCAGAGGCCTCTTGTGAGACAGCAATGACGTCATGTGCCACAACCTATTCAAGAATATGAATTAGTTGCTAGTTAAATAGTCGCTGCCAGAGTAGCCTGAATTCAGTGCCCACTGGGACGCGAGCTGAGATGGAGCTTTGAGTTGTGCTTGCTTATAAAAGCTTTTTCTCTAAGTCTAAGAATAACTAATAATTTCGACCTGCTTTCAGATGTAGCTTTAGTCAGATCTCCTGCTGCCTTTTACATCCATTTTAGAACTCTAGTGTACCTGGAGACTTGATTTTAATGCAGTGAGAGCAAAAGAGAGAAGAAGATGCGAGTTAGACAAACTTTCTCATCTTTGCATGTAAAACTTTAGCAACTGTATTTTCTCAAGTGTCTATTTTGTGATCTAAAATAACCACAAAAACACCTGTCGCTGTGAAATTTTCTATTACAGACATCACAGAGAGTTTTCGGCGTGTGACCTCTGTGCTCAGCGTGAATGTATTCACTTTTTTATTGCTCCATTTATTCCATTATGAACAGTGCATGTCTAATCCATCATCGTCTGAGCCTAATGGGTTGCCTGCTTGCATCCCAGCATGTCTAGTCTGTGAAGAGACATATTGCTTAACATTTGGGTGTATTTATCTTCCTGGGGACACTTGTTCATAGTGAAAGTGAGCGAGAGAGAGAGAGAGAGAGAGAGAGAGAGCGGGGGAGAGAGAAAGAGAGAGAGAGAGAGAAAGGACTATTTTCTGTTTGCCAGGCTGAAAGACAGGGATTGAGTTTGCACAATACAAAACAATGTTACGAGGAAAAAAAGGAAAGCACAAGGTCATTTTTGGTGGACAATTCAGCTTTTGAATTTTAATCAGCATTATAGGTTAATTCTTTATTCTAAAGCGTTGGCATTATAAGATTAGAGTCTAATTAGTCTATTTTATACAATTAATATGTGTGAGACTACTTAGATTGTGTGCCACTCATTATACAAGAACATTTTTACAATCGATTTTTTCATAGAATTCCGAATGTAAAATTATTTTTGAAACAAAACATTCTGTTTTCGGTTCTTTGACTTTGTTCGTGACTCATTATGCTTGAATTAGTCCTCTTTCAAATGTTAGGTTTTAAAACGATTTTTGACATAGCAACAGTATATTAAGAATTTAATGACTGACGTGTTTAAAGACCCGTTTTTTAAAAATGTTAATCGCCATCTGGCTTTGTTCTCTCTGCAGCGTTTGTCCTGAGCTGTAATTTCCCAGAGCGGCCCGCCTACGGTGATGTAACCGTCAGCAGTCTGCATGCAGGTGGAGAAGCTTATTTCTTCTGCTTTACTGGCTACCAGCTTCAGGGTCCCTCCACCCTCACATGCCTCAATGCTACAACTCCGTACTGGAATGGAAAAGAACCTAGGTGTCTCGGTGAGTGAATAAACCTCAAGTAATGCAAAAGTACATTGTACATTCATCCATTAATCCATCCATCCATCCTTTATACCCACTTATTCCTAATTAGCCTCACAGGATCTGCTGGAGTCTATCCCAGCTGTCATTGAGCGAAATACAGAGATACACCCTGGACAGGTCACCAGTCCATCACAGGGCCACATACAGACAAACAACGACACAAACTTACACTCACTCCTAATTGAAGTAAACCCACAGTGAGAACATGTAAACTCCACACAAAAAGGCCTCAGAGATACAAACCTGGAACCTTATTGCTGTGAGGCAACCGCGCTAACCATTAAGCCACCGTGCTGCCCTACCTTGTACATTTGAAGTAAAAATCAGTAAGATCATGATACACTCAAGATTAATCTATATTTAAATCTATATTATCAATGTGTCACAATAAAATAGGAGTTTATCCCTTCTGAATATCACAGGTTTAATGCCCTGATGCTGTCACAGCAAAATAGGGATGGGGGTGCGTACACAATAGCCCATCATAGATATCTGGATGATCATGTAGGTACCTAACGTGTTACTTTCCTTGTAATGCAACGATGTGGGGTCTGGTTTTAAGTGTATGGGGAAGCAAGTCACTAGTTCCATTGGACAATGTTATTTATTAAGCATATTACATGTAGCTAGTCAGGGAAACTTTAGCTTAGCTTAGCTGGAGTTCAAAGGAATTGTGCCCTCTCTCCGGACACTCCAATTCCAAAGACGGGGAATCTGCAAAGGTTGTGCCCTCTCTCCGTGACATGCCTGACCATTCCAAGACGGGGTCTGCAAATTACCGTGGGACTTGTGTGGATACTGTACCTAGACATGCCTGACATAGCATCGTCTCATTGTGCTCTGAGACTCCTGGGATAGTCTCCAGACTCCGTTTGACCCTGCATATGAAATGCACAAAAAATGGGGAATGAGACATGTAGCTAGCTAAATCATTGGTTACACTAGAAAGTTGCATTTATGAAATGTGGTACATGGAGATAGCAGCTCAAATCTGATTCTAAAGCTGTTAAAGACCTTCTGATGTGCCACAATTTTTATGTATTGTAAAAACGGTAGATTTTGGATACTTAAGTCATCTCTCATAAAGCATATGTAGAAGATCTGCAGCATCCTAAGTTTGTTCTTTTTAGTTAGAATGTATTAGCATGTGGATGTTATTTTATTTAAAGTTAAAGCTAATTGCTAATTGGAAGACCGGGGTTTGATTTCCTGCACCATCAAGATGCAAATGCTGGGCCCCTTTGTATAAAAGAGATAAATGTAGGTCGCTCTGGATAAGGACATCTACCAAATGGCATAATGTTCAACCGTATAATACAGATTTATTTCTGCCTTGAAAATATAAGGCTAGCTGCCTTGTTACCTAAAGCTGTACCATATAATAGTCTCTTCATGTTAAACATCCTCATCTTCTCTAACAGGCCCTTTTTTTTCCAACTGTGAGGTGCTGTCAATCAATCCAGCAGCTGTCTCGCAATGCATGCTTATTTACACCACCGTGCAGCAATCCTGTCAGTGCTCATAGCAATTACAGTCTCCATTTGTGGCTTTTTGCGAAACACCCACAAGACCTCAGCTCAAAAGGATACGATGCCCTCAGTGCTTTCCAGCAGCACTCAGCCCCGAGTGTAAATATTTTGCCCACACAGGTGTAATTTAACTTGATTGGAGAGCAGCTTCTTATGCTTGCATCACCTTGTCCTCTAATGTTAATTACAGTTTGATCCTTGTAATTGTATTAGCTGTTAGTGCATACAAGGAGTGAATATTAACAACTCTTTTGCTTCTCCTGCTTCGAGGCAAGCACCTAAAGAGCAAGGCTGCATTAACAATTTCTTTGAAAAAGAACTTCAAAGCTACAGGAAGTTTTCCTTTTCTCTTTTCTGAACTCCAAACAAGTAGGTTTACCTTAAAGGCATCACGTTTTTTAATCCTAATGAGAAGTTTGGGGTTAAGAGTTTTGCTCTGAGGTCCAGCAGTGGCAGCTTAGTGGTGCTGGGAATTGAACCCACAGTCTTCTGATCAGCAGTCCAACAGCTGCTACAGGAGGTGCATCATCTACTTCATGAACAGCACAGATTCAGCCACAGCTCTTAAGTTTTTTTTTTTTTCTCTATTGATGCTGCGGTGGTGCCGAATGCTGCCGGGGCACAACTGACCTGATTACTGATCAGCGAGCAGCCAGACAGCAAAGCTCAAAATTAGCTTTAATCAAGCATTAAGCTCTGCCCGCCTGGCTAACATTCTCCCGGATAACTGTAACTCATCCCAACAACCATCAATACTTTTATAGAGTTATCGTTAGTCTAGCAGGTTGTTCGGTCCTGCATTTTTTATAATTTATTTACAGTGTATCAGAAAAATATGACAACAGGTATATAGTTACTGCAGAATAAAAGTGTCCACCATAAGAGATTTATATACTGTGTATACAGCGAGATGCGAGTGTTATCCTTGTTATCCCTTTTATTTAAGTGGTAATTAATTTATACTTGTTAAATAATTCTAATTGAAGAAACATTATAATAATTAGGGTTTGTCCACACAACTGTGAAATGTAACATACAGTGGAATTTGTTGTTATGGTAAAGTAAATCCAGGTTTATATTTTAATTACAATATTTATCAGGGCCCAAATAAAAGGAGCAAGTGATGAGATAGGATAGTCCTTAAAAAAGTTCTTTATTTATTTATTACATAAATCTATTTTTCTTCTTTTTCCAGAATAACTTTCTAACTAAATATTTATATCTTAAAATACATCATTACTGTGAAATAAAATTACTCATACCACAAAATAGAATTTTGGTCTTACCGCCTACAATAGGATATGAATTAATACGAATAGACATATGATATATGGTCCACAGTTCTTACCAGAACACTATCTTGAGCACTTTACATTAACACTATCTAATATCTGTCTTTTGTAAGGAGGTTCTTATAAAAGTAGCATGAAAATCTAAAATAAAATATTAATAAAACACATACAAGGTAGGTATCATAGTCATGCTATTTTATTGACTCATTTTGCTCCAGAAATCTATTTATCCAGAGATGGGTCATGGTGGATTAGAAATCAAATCCTTTAAGGAAAAAAGTGTTGCTTCATTTAAGTCCGAAAATTGGATTTGAAACTTTCTTAAATCCATTTTAGTCCTCTTCCTTTCAGAAGTGACCTTATATTAAAAATCCTGGAGTTTTTCTACAGAACTTCTCGATTAAAAAGCTCTACCCATTGATTAATAAAATATGTAACTTTCGATACCTTTCAACAGCGGCTTGCGGTGGACCGGTAAAGAACGCCACTTTGGGCCGCATCGTGTCTCCTGGTTTTCCCAGTAACTACAGCAACAATCTGACATGCCATTGGGTGCTGGAGGCTCCAGAAGGACAGCAGCTACATGTACACTTTGAGAAGGTGGCACTTGCTGAAGATGATGACAGGTCAGTATTGGCATTCTGCCCAGCTGCCCAATACATTTCACAATGGCAGGGGTGTCGCAAAGAGGGACGAGGGTGGGTGGGTGGTTGGTCGAGGGCTTTAAGGGCCCATGCACTTTGTGGCCCTTTAATGATCTGTTTTATTAGTATCAACACTGTGAACTGGGTGTGATTGGGGGCCCAGCTTAATATTCCTACATAGAGCCCAGAATTTTAGCCCAGACATATCTTTCATATCAGCTGTGCAAATATTTTCTTATCCACAGTTTGTGACACACTTAAATTCTATTTTGATTGTAAGTATAAATAAATAAACGTAGGCATATTTCTAAATAGTTTTCACCATCTTAAGATTAAAAAGCAAGGTGATTCTTCCGGCGTAAAGAGGTCAAATTTGATTCTTACGCACTTTCTCAGACATGGGCTCTAATGTAACATAATTACGTGTCAATATAATAATAATAATACAGCTTACACAGCTATCGCTCCTATTATTAACTGGCAGGAAAACAAGGTAAATAGCTACTTCTTAAAAAAGGATAAGTATCTGTACGGTGATGTGTAACATAACAGGCAGCAGCCAAAAGACAGACTATAACTTGTTTTTGGATTTTGTTTTAAAGACATTGCTGTATCAGTTGTGTGTTCTGTCTGCAGGTTACTCATCAAAAACGGAAAGAACATCGACTCCACAACGCTGTATGATTCTTATGAAGTTGAATATTTACCCAACGAGGGCATCGTCAGCACGTCTAGATACCTTTTTATCGAGTTCACCACCGATGGATCAGGCACCAATACAGGAGCAGCAATCAGATATGAAGGTAAGGATATGGCATCGGTCTTGGATAACAAATGCTCAGCCGGGTTGCACGTTATGATATCTCTGTTACTTCCTGCCTTTTTAAATAAACAAGACAGGACTGTCCTCAGTCAGATCAGAATTTTTTTACTTGAGGTTTCTAGCAGCAGTAATTGTCCTGGTACACATTTTTGGCCATTTTTTGAATGTTTTCCAAAAACATAAAAAAATTTCACGGGTTTGATTTAACCACAGGTCGCCCAGATGACAACAGCGTGCACATATGTCAACACTTTTCCCACTGAGCCAGGGTTTCCCAAAGGAATTGCAAAGGTTTTATGAAATGATGACAAGCAGATAATTAAAATTAGAATTATAAAAAAAATTATTACATTCAAATATATAGATTCCGTATTATTAAAATGTAAAAAAATATATAAATAAAACTTAACAAAAAAAATTATTTGTTTTATTTGTGTCATGTGACAACGGAAAACCGTGAAGTCACACAAAATGGACAGGTTCATTTTATGCACAAATTAAAGAAAATTACCAGAAGGTCGGAGCACAAGCCAGTACAAAAGGACCAAAGCTAGAAAAGACACGGTTAATGTGGAAGAACTCAAGTGACCTGCACAGGGCCCTGACCTCAACCCCAATGAACACATTTGGGATGAACTGGAACACCACCTGAACCCCAGACCTCCTCACCCAACATTAGTGCCTAATTATAATAATACTATTGCATCTCCAAAGCCGTGCTCCAACAACATGTTTCAATAATAAGCAGAGGTGTGGAGGTTAATAAAGGATTAAGAATGAGACTAAACTTAAAATAGGATGTGGAAAAAAATGCATAAGGATATGATGTGAACACTGATGTGATCACGTTCATGTGATGTTGGGAAGCAAAAACAAGTTTAAAATAATTTAGTATAGTTTGATTAATTACCTCGATTTAATTACAAAATAACTGAGGGTCCATCCCTCACTGCTAAGCATGGAATGTAAAAGAAAGTCAGTTCTAAACAAAAACACAGACACTGGCTTAAATTTTCTTTTTTCGGAGGCAAAAAAATTAAAGAATGTCGTGTGTGTTTGCAAATAATTCTGCAAATTAATAAACACTTATAAACACTTAACATATTTGTGGTTAAGGAAACATTTAAAAAATATTCTGTTTTAGGAAAACGCATGTACTAAAATCTACATATTTCCATGTACAATTTCAACACCCCAGTATGTAGAAAACTAAAATTCTAGCAGTCTGATCATTTGGTGATATGGAAGGAAATTGATGAAAGTGGCGAAGTCAGAGACTGAATAATGCATGTGGTAAGAGTGGAGACTGCTGAGATTAAACCATGGTGCTGTAATTTGCAGAATCACCTGTGTGTACTATAAAGTGAGCAAAGCCGAATTTGAAATATCCTAGCAGGCCTCCAGCCTGCGGAATGATCTATTCCTGCGTGCCAGGAAAATGAGACGGTACCAGGAGGCACATCAGGGCTAAGCTGGATTTTAAAAATTGCTCATTTAATTTCCTGCACCACATTTCTACATGGGCAAACACACCGGTAACTAATCATCCGCGCTTATGTGAGCATGTTAATATAGATTTATTCATGAGGCACAGCTATATTCCTTGTCAGAAGCAACTGGTGGTAAGAGTGTTTAGCAGCCTGTGTTGTAATGGCAGCTAAAGACCATCATTTAGGCAGAAAAGACCATTTCAGATAAAAGCACTTGATTGCTTGAAACTGACACTCAAATTTATTTAAACCTGTATTGACACTTGTGCAGAAGATAAAACATAATGAATTATAGTGGACAGAGTTCTAGTCTGCAAATGTTTTTCAGAAAATGTTTAAAGTAGATACGCTATAGGACCAAAAGTTTGTGGACACGTCATGAGCACATTAACGAAAAAAGTAGGTCTTCCCTAAACTGTAAAATCTTTACAGAAGGTTGGAGGTTATTAAAGTAGTAAAAGTAAGACTAAATCTATACTAGAAAACCCCGGACGTGTGTGTAAATAAAATTTTAAATTGAGATTGTAGCTCTCCACTCTTTACTTTTCAGCTAATATTTTTTTGTGATACAGTGTGACAGTAAACCAAATCATATAACAAACATGATTAAGGAATTCATCATGTTTCTAAATTACTAAATGTAAAAGCACCCCAACATGGAAATAGTACAAATATATATTTGTTTATATATATACTATTTCAACACATTTTTTTGTGTTTACAAACCAATCAGAACAAATCAGTTAGACATACCAAGGGTTTACTATAAACAAGACGCATCTGCTTTTATACTGCTATTCTACAGCCCGCAGTTGGACCCAGTTCCCAGAGCAGATCAGATGTGTTAAATCAGTAAACATCTTTAAGTCTAGACTCAAGATACATTTTAGTTTTGAATTTACTGACTGAGAACTGCTCTACAGCCCAACTGATTATTATCATTTTATATTCTTAACTGTTTTTTTTTAGTTATTCTTATATGTCAATTTCTCTGTTTTTACTGTTGTGATTTTTAATAATCTTTTTAATTTGTTTTATGTAAAGCACTTTGTACAAAATATGCTATATAAATAAACTCGCCTTGCCTTTTTGTCAGGTTTGTTAGCACGGATGTGTTTACTGTGTGTCTCTATGTTTGCAGCTTTCGCACCAGAGCATTGTTATGAGCCTTTCGTCAAATATGGCAACTTCACCAGCAGTGACAACAGCTATGGTGTGGGGGCAGTGGTGGAGTTTAGCTGCAATTCTGGATACACACTGGAGCAAGGCTCTGTTGTCATTGAGTGCATGGATCCCAAAAACCCACAGTGGAATGAGACGGAGCCTGCCTGCCGAGGTGTGTGTTTATTAGAATACAGAGAATCTTCTGCGCAGATATAATTTGATATTTTAATGCCTAATAATAAGCAATTGGTGATGGACTCGATAAGCAGGCCGGCTAGGTGCGGAAATGAGTGGAGCAGATCGTTTTAGCGCTATAAACGCCTAATCTATTTCAGTGCGTTTCGCCTGATTTCAACCTCCACTGCACTTGGCAAAAGACCTGAGTCTAATGCAGTGCTAAAAGATTTTATCCATAGACGCCCGCGTCTAGAGATACAGTTAAAAAGTTGGCAAAAAATATTGTAAACAAAAAGCCCAAACATACAATCTTATCTGATCCCATGCTTGGATAAATTGCTCAGAGCTTACAATGGAAATTGGTTTTAAAGGATATAATCACAAAAGCTGCAGCAGCAGATCAAGACAACAACAGTTCAGTTTCAAAATATTATGCCTCTACACGGCTAAGCCAGTGGCTGGTAAAATAGAAGTAGAAAAAAACTGGAGGTCAAGCAGTTTGTGAATTTGTTTCTGGCTAATTTTATTGGAAGCATCTCAGCATGTACCTTTCATTAATTCAGACCTTCAGTTTTCTCTAGCTCCTGGACCCAGACATTGTGGATGTTGCTGGAGGAATTTTAAAAAGCCTTAACCTTTGCACTAGCATTCTTTAAATGTGTTTCCTTTGCATCAGTTTTAGTTTGGTTTCTTTATGAAAATATACTGTATGTCCTTTTGTAGTATGTGGGTGTATGTGTGAATCATTTAAGTGTGTGTGTGTGTGTGTGTGTGTGTGTGTGTGTGTTATTTTAGCTGTGTGCAGCGGAGAGATCACTGATTCGGCTGGAGTGATTCTGTCTCCAAACTGGCCTGAAGCTTATGATAAAGGCCAGGACTGTATTTGGGGTATCCATGTGGAGGAGGACAAGCGGATAATGCTGGACATCCAAGTGTGCGTAAATAAATCAATCCATTCCTACTGGCGAATCTTTAAGTTAACCCAGAACAGCATGTTTTATAACTGTGTCAAAATGCTATAGAAACGCTTCTCACGAATGCAGTGTAATGTAAAATCAGTCCAGACGGAGAGTGACATGTCAGTTGTGGGTGGCATAAGTGACCGGAAAGTACAAAGAAAAGCATCCTTCTATCTGAAGCGTGTAGACAGGGATGCTAAGAATATGGCTAAGAGACGGCGCATCTTGTTTCCTTGGGGAACCAAACTTTCAGATGTTCCCTTATAGGAACTAGAGATGCATCGAAACACTGTGGGAACGAGATGCCCTTGGACCTGGTTTGCGTACTTTATTATAAATTAATTATAGATTATATGTATAAGCCTCAAATCGAATGTGGGAAGAAGCTCCTCCCATTCAGATTTTATACATACTATTTGTGGTTTTTTACCCACATACATCCCTGTAATTTCTGCATATTGTTAACATTTTTGAGATTAGCTTTTACTCCAGCAAAGTACATAAATTAATACATGATTCAACAGATCTGGGTCATATTCATTTTATTACACATGACATCTTTAACATTTAGCTTGATCCAGATATCGTAATCATATACAGTATTTAAATTAGCGCTCTGGATAAGGGTGTCTGCCAAATGCTGTAAATGTAAATTATACAGTGTTTTTTTTTTCACACAGGGTTACAGCCATAAATAAAATAGGCTTAGGGTATTTTCTCTACTTCTTTTACTGTGTAAAAAGAGATCAGTAAAATGCCAAGAGGCCTGTTGCTTCTATAAGATTTGGATTTGCCCTGATTCCTGCACCATGACTCACTCTGGATTAGCTGGTGGGGTATTAACAGAGATTTATAAAGTAAGCTTGAGTAAAAGTTATTATTTTGCTGAAAAAAAAGACTGGTAGAAGATAAGGTCACAATTATAATATTACTTAAAATATGTGATACTTATTGTACAAAAGTACTGAAATACTTTTTTATATACTTATAAAAAATACAAGTAAACACAAAATAGAAAAGCAGGAGTGCAGGAGTGGTACTACTAGATAGAATTAAGAAAAGTATATTTAGATTTAGAATAACTAACATAAAATATAAAAGACAAAAAAAAGAAAAATCTATCTATCTATCTATCTATCTATCTATCTATCTATCTATCTATCTATCTATCTATCTATCTATCTATCTATCTATCTATCTATCTATCCATCCATCCATCCATCCATCCATCCATCCATCCATCCATCCATCCATCTATCTATCTATCTATCTATCGCCCTGACTATTCTGCTGCCCTGACTATTCTGCTGCCCTGACTATTCTGCTGCCCTAGGTGGCTGCATAGTTCGTCTATATGTACAGTACGCACAGACCCTGACTGTCTCACTTGCTATCATAAAATGATCGGGCTTGAGTAGAAAATTAAATCAACTTACTAATTAAACACCAGACCACTGGTTTGTCGAATCGGCTTGATTGCAGTCTGGGTTTTATTTGAAGTAAGTAACAAATGTCCTTTAAAGAAATATATTGGAGTAAAAGTATACATATTATTTAGGAAATGTAGTGACAGAAAAAGTGACAGAAATATACAAACTCAAATAAAGTACAGCTTCTTCTGCTAAATACTTAAGTACTAAAATTACGTATGTAATAATAGAGTAATAGTCGTAATAGAGCATTAACTCCTCTAACATTTTGAATAAGTCTGATAAAATGCATTTTAATGTTGCTATTTTAGTTTTTGTTTTCTGTGTTTTCAGATTTTAAAGATTTAGTCTGACATAATCAATATTTAATTAAATGTTTATATAAAAACTTAAGGATTTATTAAAACAGTTATATTAATAAGATATGTACAATAAAGGAACACGTCACAAGACTTAAACAAAGTATCAATATTGTTGTTTTTAAAGCAGGTGGTTAAAATTAGAGTGCGCTGCTTTTTCCCCCACAGTTAGTCTGGTTTAGGATTCACATCATTTTATTAAATCTCATCTTACTACATTACAAACACACACAGAAGACACAAGAAGACCCAATGTATTCGTTTGCATTGCTTTTTTGTTGATATTATGCACTGTAAAGCACCTTACCTTATGTCCGTGTCCTATAACATACCCATGCCACTCATGCAACATTTGTTGTAAAAATGGATGATGTCATCATCAGATAAGACATGCACAGGTTAGTATCTTTCGAAAGAAGTGCAGGCACAAGTACAAATTGCATTTACATTTACAGGAAACGGTACCTCTGCCACCGAATTTACACCACCTTCTACAGCTAGACTCGAGTTAGGCACCATAGAGAGCTTCCTAATTCACCGCATTTACATAATCATTTTTTTTGTAAACTGTTCATTGTTTCAGACTAAACTGCCAGTGTAAACACCGAACACCCCCCACCCCAAAGAAATGCAGCTACTGTAAATCCCTAAGTTAATGGATTCCAATATATTGTCCCAGTGAGCCGCATCACAGTCTAATGTTCTATTTCTTGTTGTTTCTTAAATACCTCCTACCTTCTAAATTAAAGGTTAATAGTTGGAAATTCAGTGCAAAATTAGTAGTGCAAATAATCACAGAAATATTGTGGAAATTAAGGTGTTAAGCATATAATGTATTTCACAGAAACCGTTGTAAATCCAACAATTTAGGGAAAAAAACGTTTATACCATAATGACGAACATATGGGTACACCTGTCCATCACATGGACTAAAGACACTCAAGACAACTGCATGCTTTCAATTCTGTGGCAACAGTTTGGGGTAAGGTATCCACAAACTTTTGGCCATATAGTATATTTTATTTGATGTAAACAAACATTCAAAACATAGCTGAACTGGTTGATATATAACAACTTTTTACAGTTCATTATATACATTTTTTAAACAAGAAGCATGGCTGAAACTGTACCACAAAAGCAGAATGCTTAATAATGTTTTGGTGTATGTTTATGCACCGTCTTATAACAACATCTGTCTCATCTGTTCTGAGTCTGCCAGTCAAAGCTGTAATGTAGAAATCCACTGTAAAAAAAACCAATATAATCATGTTAAATCGATGTGTTTTATTTATAACAGCTAATGGTTAATGGCTAATTATTAAAATAAAAGCTTATCTTGTTCAGCAAATTGATACCCTATAACAGAGAATTTGACTTTCCTCTTAAAGAATGTTTCGAGTAGCAATTGTTCTTAACTTAGAATCAAAGTTAACTACTGTGGGAGTTATCTCTTTTGTATGAGGGTGTAATTTTGTACTTTTTTTTACTCAGAGACAAACCGAGTGACAAACATATGCTGGCATAGTGTGTGGGAGTGTTTTTTTTGTTGTTCACACATATTCAGTGTGTGCTAATCAATAAACATTTGGGACAAGTTCATCTAATGATTGTCTCTGCAGGAGTTCTTCTCCTTCTCGCTCCAGACTGCATGAAAAACAGCTTCTGCTTTCATTCTTGCTATCTGATTTCTTCATTTCAGGCACTGAATCAGTATTATAGATCTTTTACCTGAGGCTTTCTACCAGCGGCCCTGCAGGGACTTGTTTACTTTTCCAGAATAGTTCTCCTTGTCCTTTAAAGGCTGTAAAACACTATGGCTCGAGCTTGGTTGTTGTTTGAGAGTTCTATAAATGCTGAATTCTATTCAGAGACTGGGATAACAAGGAAACAATAAGGCATGCTGTTAAAGGAAATTAATTAACAGCAAGGATTGGTTAGTTTTAATGGCAGAAGTGTTTTATTACCTTTATATCACATTAGTGTCTGATCTCAGTAATATTATTGTAGCTATATAAGCAAATTGCCAAAACCCATGTACCATATTTAGGGGAAAGGCCTTTAAGAAGTGTGGAGGTTATTATAGAAGGAAGAGTCGGGCTGTTACCAACCGTGGTCATGTCAAATAATTGTCGTGACCGCCTTAAGTAAAAGTGACACTAAATCCAAAATAGAATGTTTAAAAACACGTACATATTTACTGTCTCCATTTGTTGCTAGATTTAGTTATTTAACAATGAGCTATTATTTCATGGCAGCATATTTTTTGTTCTGTAACTGAGACAATGCTTTTGTCTGATTGCACTGCTATTGCACAGCTTCATTCTGTCCCAACTGACCAGTTCAGCCCCAGCTCACTGAGTTTACTTACAAAGTGAAATAAGTAAAATACAGCCTTTGGCAAGCTCAGAGATAGAGGTATCAAGGGAACTCATTTTTAAGACTTTGAACACTGAGTTTTTACCCTCATTCTGTATAATACAAGTGTCTAGTTTCAATTCTCACTGATCCGAAACCTTATTAAAAGTATAGCAAATATAAAAATTTATTTCTGGTTTATTTTTGACAAGTTTAGCTTTGAAAAAGCTGCAGTTTGGCAATCTACAGGCAATTTACAATCACCAGTTACCATAAGATACATGTTTTTTTTGACTGTGGGAGAAAATAGGCATGATTACAAAATTCATAAACAGCTTGTAATGCTATTGTAATGAATTCACTTCTGGGTGTAAATATACATAGTTAAAGTCTGCTGGTTTACTGGCTCAAGTTTCACTACAACCCGTGTCAGAAAACCTGCAACCCATGACTGTCAATCACTAATGAATCACATAAGTTTAATCACTAGAATTGTTTAGTTGTGAATATTTTTCATGTGAAGTTTAATAAGAAAAAGGTAAATGGTGACTCAGTAGTTACATTGTTGGACTGCTAATCAGAAGGGTCAATTTCTTAACCCCACCCAAGCTGCCACTGCTGGGCCCTTGAATAAGGCCCTTAACTGCTCAATTGTATAATCTGGGTAAAGGCGTCTAAAATTGCTAATTTGTTAACAAACCCTAACACAAATAACACAGAGTGTGTACAATAAATATCTCTTAAATCAGTGTAAGATGATATTTTTACTTTGTTGCTTCTGAGTAAGGTTAAGTAAATCCTACACACGCAACACATGTCTCAGCCTTCTTATTATGTGCAAAAACAAAAATATAGTGATTGAGGAAATAATTTGCATATTAACAGGTGGCAAGAAACACAGGTTAATAATAGACTTCACAGAAAGCCAATTATTAAATTGGATGTTTTTATTTTTTCCTACAAATGTGGAATCAATTATGTGGAGCTGAAAAGCGAATGTCTAGTGTGATTGCTCGGTCAGGTGAGACTCCACGGCAAAAAAACCCCAAAAAAAACAACCCTGCTGTGTCAGCCACTGATAGATTATTCATGCATTCCCTAATTTAGTAAGCCTTAATTAACATTCATTCATTTGCATGATTCCTCCTGCTTGTGTTTTTTTTTTGGTTGCACCACTTACATTGTTTAGCTGTGTAATAAATGACATCCTGGATGTTTTGCAGGAGAGGCTGCCAGCATAATTAATTTCCTGTTCATTTGGTGGTTGGGGGTGGAAACTGGGGGACGGACGATAGCTTCTCCATCTGCTGCTAGAGCTGATGATAAAAAAAAAAATATGGCCTGCCTGTTTATGCAAATCAATGTGGTGTCTCCTGCTTTAACTTACACCTTTTAAACAGCAAGACAATTCGGCCTGTTTTATTTATTTCTCTTCACAAATTATGTATTACCTATGTTTGTTTGACAGGACTGGACAAGAAAGCGTTAGATGCAAGGCTTCACGCTTGAACACTTTTTTCTCCTCACCCCAGTACAATTCAATTATTTAAACTGCTACTACCGTCACACCTAATGGCAAGTACACTGCACTGTAAATAGAAAAATCAAAAAGGACGCCTATAACAGCAGAAAAAGGCAAAAATACCTACTGATGGCTTTGTGCTTTTCACTCTATCTTGCCCCTGCTGTATTCCAGCTTTCCCCTTATATCTTACTGCTCCAGCTCCTGCCAGAGGCTCATTAGAGAGCTTTAAGAATGAGCATGCTCCCACTCCCCTCGGATGATTCATCAACCCACACTGCACTCGCTGTTACACAAGGACATGGAGGTGGACCAAGGTCTGTGTAAATCATTTAAGAAAGAATCTTGAAGCTCTGACGTGGTTTTCTGAGCTATACAATTGGGGCAGACTGTGTGATAGGAGGTGAGCAACACAGGTAACAGCTGGCACAGCTGCCCTGGCTTAGACACAAAGCCGGACAAGCTTGCAATGCAGGAGAGGATTACAGGCTCTGTTACTGCTACAGAAGCCCCCTGCTGGAGACTTTGTGCCAAAAAAAGATTTTGTATAAAAGGAGAATCCTCTTTGATTTGTTGACTTGTCATGTCATGTTTGAGCAGATAAAATATGTTATCAGACATCAGGACTAGGAGAAGGATGAGCCTTCTTCACACATTTTCTACTGTCAGAGCTTTTTCTTTCTTTCTGTCTCTCTCTTTGTCTGTCTGTGTATGTCTCTCTCTCTTTCTCTCTCTCTTCCTCTGTTCATCTCTGTCTGACTGCATGTCTAGCTATATTATTTTCTTTCTCTGTCTGTCTGTCTTTATCTCTGTATATCTATGTATGTCTGTCTGTCTCTCGCTCTTTTCCTCTTTACATATCTGTCTGTCTGTCTTATTCTCTCTTTCTGTATCTATCTCTGTCTCTCTATCTCTGTATATATGTTTGTCAGTCTGCCTCTCGTTTTTTTCTCTCGTCTACATATCTGTCTATCTGCATGTCTGTCTGCTTATGCTCCCTTTCTCTGTCTGTCTGTCTTTTTATCTCTGTGTATATATTTATGTCTGTTTGCCTCTCTCTTGCTCTTTACCTCTCTACATATCTGTCTGCCTGTCTTATGCTTTCTTTCTCTGTTTGTCTCTGTCTTGCTCTATCTCTGTATGTACATATGTATGTTTTCTCTTTCTCTCTCTTTCTCTCTCTCTCTTTCTCTCTCTCTCTCTCTCTCTCTCTTCTCTCTCTCTCTCTCTCTCTCTCTCTCTCTCTCTCTCTCTCTCTCTCAATTTAATGCATTTCAAATAGCTTTATTAGCACGAGTGTCTTAACTACAGTGTTGCCAAAGTGACTGTAGCAATTGGTTTAAATAAATAAAATAATACGATAATAATGATAAATATTTAACATTAATATGATAATACACACTTTATATTGAACAGAAGTATGTAATTCTCTCTCAATCTTTCACTCTCTGTCTCTCGCTCTGGTTCAGATATAATATATTGTGTGTTAAGGCCGTGTGGGTGTTTTGCTAAATCTCAGTCTTCAATCTTATGGCTAATATTGACCTTCTTAATTGAACAGAACAAAAGCCATTCCTCTCCTGTATTTATCAATTTATGTTTTTTTCTGTAATGTTGACAGTTTAAATTGAAGTTAAACTTTTTCTGTTTGTCTAAGCGCTTTCACTGACATTTAATCGTGCTTTCCACTTTTTTTCTGCATCTCATCCAATCTTGCTAGTGTTGAATTAAGTCTAGTTTAAACACAGGATCTAGAGGTTATCTGTAACGCTCTGTGCTTTCAGTATTGCATGTGCACTTCCTCAGAGAGCACTGTTAGCTATACCCCTTAACCTTCAATCAAATCTCTGCATTCTTACATTCTATAATTCATTTATAAATTTATTTAACAAAAGTTTTTAGTGTCTACGCATAACAAGCAATTATTCGTGTGCTAAGGAGTGTGTTATTCATTTCTCTATGACAGATGACCTACAGTATCTTAAAGCTCTTCAACTCATGCTAAATCAGGTTCCCGTTGAGGGCAAACAAATGAAATAGACTGAGTCTTCGCCTCCACCAAGTCCTTTCCTCTGCATCCCTTTCACTTGCACACTAATTTCATGTTCACATTTATCGCATCCGTATACCTCATCTTTGGACTTCCTTTTTGCCGTCTGCATGGGAGCTCCATTTCCAACATCCTCCTAGCAATATTTCCATTATTCCTCCTCTGCACATGTTCAAACCATCTCAGGGCCCCCGAAACATCTAACATGAGCCGTCCCTCTGATGAGCTCGTTCCTAATCTTGTTCAATCCTGTCACTCCTGTAACTCCTTCTGCCTCCTGTCTGTATCTCAGTGCCAATGTCTCTAAACCATACAACATATCTGCTCTCACTGCTGCCTACTTCACCTTTCCCTTGTTTCTTGCTGAAAGTATTAATAATAGAACAGGATTATATTGTCATTCTGTTCAAAAGGAGGCAGCAATTCGCTGAATTGGCATTCTCAAGCTGCCCAGGCTGAAAATATCAGGCCATGCTTTCTATGTTTGTCATGCTTTAAGGTTTTCTAAAAAAAACCCTGCATGTAGTTTAATGTATTCTGAAGGCACGAGGTGGCAGCTGTGCTGTAGGCCGAGTCAAGCTGAGCCTGTTTTTTGATTAAACAAAATGAAATTACTCCTAGCAAATAGAAAACATGATCGATTTTCTCAGCAGAAACGACAAACAGCTACGCAAAGCCTTGTTTTACTTTATCTTAACAAACCCAATCTAAGCAAAGATGGAGGGTTTTTTTTTGCTATGAAGTCATAAGAGCAGGTGAGAGGCAGTATGGCAAAATGAGATGGCGTTTTAAGGCAGAAAAACAGCATGACTGTACAGCAAACACATCATAAAAGTAAGTGTGTGTGTGTGTGTGTGTGTGTGTGTGTGTGTATGCATTCGATTTTGCACACGTCCAACATTCTGTATCCATTCCGCAATGCCACTGTTATGTTTACCGCCATGGTAGACCAACAATGATTAATTATTTCTCTCTCCTGTGTAATGAATTTCATCACTGGCCACTTGGGATTAATTAGGAACAAGCCAAGATTGCATGTGTCACAATTCTAACAAAAAAAAAAACTTAAAAAGGCTTTGTGCCTTTGCTACCTTTGTCCTAGTTGAGAGTTGAGACAAAAAAAAGTTTCTAAAGACAATCACTTATTCTACTTTAAAACAATTTTAAAAAAAAATTAAAATGTGTTTGCGTGACGCAGGACAATAGAATCTGTATGTAGGTCTGTGAACTTTTAAAAATGTCTCCCACCCTCCCACTTTTTTTCCACTTATTGTTTTTCTTCGGCTCCCACTAGTGGACGACATTAGTCGTACGGCCTTCATCCCTGGATCCGATTGATATAAACTGCCTTGATTACTTAATTATTAATAGTAAACCCACATTGAACTCAAATTCACATACTCATGATTTATTTATCACATATTTATTTATCGCATATTTATTTATCGCATATCGCATATTTTTATCGCATAGTTGACTTACATTAACATATATATTTTTAAGGTTTTGGCTAGCATTAACGCTACCTCAGCACCGACTATTTACAGTCCTGCATTAATAACATTGACATTTACAGCATTTGGCACACACCCTAATCCAAAACGGCTAACATTTATTTCATTTATACAACTGGGGGTTAAGAGCCTTGCTTGGAGGTCCAACAGTGGTAACTTGGTGGTACTGGAAGTTGAAGCCCGCTCTTTCGGTTAACAACCTTAACCACTGCGCTATTACTTTCCCTGAAAGTTTAAATTTTGTAGTTTGTGCCCCCCCATTTTGTTAAGGCTTTAGCATTCTCGATTGCATTTCACATTGTTCAGCAGGGTATATGTTTCCTGGACTATTTATTCAGCTTCATTTATTTTTGCCTCTTTTATTATGAGCTTCTAAGAAGAATTGACAGGAAGCCACTGTTGGTTATTAGATAAGATGTTTGAGGAATACAGATCTTTTGGTTGCTACAGCATGAATAATTGCCGAGGTAATTGAACTCAGCCCTCCGTCTCCCTAGCTGCTGAAATCTTACTAAGGCAACACAGAGAAGTGACAGGTGCGATCACTCTTTCGTCATGCTGCTTCTTCTCATAAGATTGCTACAGCTGAGTTACAGTACGGTCTAACAGTGTCTGGTGTCCTGGAAGAAACTGATTTTCCAGCTATTTCTAATGGTTATGGAGGACAGAGCTGGTACATAAGGGTATACATAAAAGCTCCCCTCCATGCTACCAATTCATAAGCTTTTTGTGCTGTTACCAAACAGAGATAGCGAGTAGCTCGGGTGCTGAAAAAGAAAAAGTGGGTAATAAAATATTGCTAGTATTAAATGTTAAAAAAATAACAAAATTTTTTATTATTTATTTATTTATTATTACAAATATTTATTACTAAAACCTTTTATTGTTGCTTTTTTTTCTCTTTTTAATACTAATAATAATACTAATACTAATACTGTTGCTATTACTAATAGGAAGAATGAAAGAAGAATCTATATTGTTTCCTGAAAATAACATGGAAACGTCTATACATTTAACTGTTAATGATATAACTTGAAAAACAGTTTTTACTATTTTCAGATTTTAAGGTAAAAAGTAGGTAAAAATAAAAAAATATATATTTTAAAAAAATGTTACAGTGGACCTGTTTTCTTAAGTAGGCGGGTTTATAGATATGCAGAGCGAATTTTTATTATTGTAATAATTTTTTTTTTATCTATGATATGTACATGGATTGTCATGACATACTAATTGCAGTAAATAACCGGTCATAATTATATCTTAAATTAAAATCACATTTTGTTTGTTGTTTAGTACTGTTTTACAGATAATACGTAGTCTTAAAAAAACAAAGGATTTGCAGAAACTGAATGATTTTTTCCTTCTGAAAAAGAAGTTTACAGATTAGCTGCTTAGGACTCTTGGACTACACTCACGAAATGAAAACAGTGATTATTTATTTCTAATTATATTTATATTTATTTATTAGATTAAAATTCAATGTACAAGATATGCATACACATACGGCTCCAATCGTGTATAATTTACTTGTCATTAGGATATAATAAAAAGTAGTAAGTTTAAAAAGTATGAGGCTATAAATGATTGTCCCAAAGGGCAAAAGAGAAAGTGCTGATGGAAATAAACAGTCCCTGAATACTGCAAAATCCTCAGTGAGATTATGTATTTTGTTTGCCTGCAGCCTTCACATGGGAATGAATGACCTGCTGACATTCTATGATGGAGACGACCTGACTGCTAAGGCCCTGGGGCAATATAGCGGCTCTCGGTCACGTTTCAAGCTCTACACATCTACAGCCGATGTCACTATCCAGTTCCAGTCTGACCCAGCCACCAACGTGTATGGCTACAACAATGGCTTTGTGGTGCATTTCTTTGGTAAGATCTCATGGAGATGTGATGGTTGCATCAGATTACACGTTTGTACAAACATACAGTAACTTTGGGGAAATATAGAAATATACACAGTGAAAAACATTCTTAATTGACATTTTTAATTATATTTTGAGACACTTTATATTTTTATATTTAAACCATTATTTCAAAGTTCATTTTCTCATGTCAAAGTATTGGCAACTTAAAATTCACATTCCATAAAGCCTTCACTGCACTAAGAATTTTTCTGGAGTGTTGAACATTAAATCTGTGGAAAATCTTTAAATCTTTATTATGCACTCTATTTTAAAGTGCATTATATTCTTATTTTTTCACATGGGCACTGCCTTTTTCTACTCAAACCGCGTGTGTTTAGTGTGGTTTTAATCTGGAGATGAGATGGCCATTGAAACACATTGATTTTATGCCTTGCATCCATTTCTGTATTGATTCAGATGTGTGTGTTGGGGACATTATCTTGTTCTCTCGAGATTGATTTTTGTGCAAGGAAAGGTAAGTAGTTTTTTCTAGTTGAAGTGCAAAAAAATCATGATGTTTAATCTGGACTTTATTTTGACAATTTCCTTGAGGTTCGATATCATTTACTTATTTTTAAAACATTTTTTCAATACTAATTTAGAGAGGAAGAAAACAACATAACCTTTTTAAAATACAGTTGAATGTAATAATTAAAAAGAAGTAAATGAGTTGGCTAATTAAAGCTATATTTGAAACAGATCTCGTTTCTACTGATAACTTTATTATTGCAGAACAGTCGGTAGGGTCCATATGGATGATGAGCACTTTTTCCCTAAAGATGCGGAATGGACTACCATTCCATCAGCTTTCACTGGTGCCAAAATATCTAATAAGACATATAAATTCCATGTAGAGAGTGAACTAGTGGTTAGAGAAATACAAAAGTCGGAGGACTAAAATAAAGAGTTTTGCAGTCTTATCACACCCCACGTGAATAAATGTCTGCCAGCTCTCACAGGTGGATGAGATTTGGCTGTTTGGCCTGGCGGCGATGCAAACAATTTCAACACGTTTGTACTCATTAGCCACATGCCCTCACCAGATTCACAATGATCAAAGTGGGCACTAACAAATTACTGGGCAGCTGTCTCTCAGTCCCCTTTCAATCCACCACTGCCAAATGTGTAGCCTGATGAGCAAGGATTGTGTAATCTCTCTGTCTTCCTTTCTGTTTTTGCAGAGGTTGCTCGTAACGACACGTGTCCAGAGCTTCCTGAAATTACTAATGGCTGGAAGACTACGTCTCACCCTGAGCTGGTGCATGGTACTGTAGTAAACTATCAGTGTTACCCAGGCTTTGAGGTGGTGGGCACTGAAATGCTTATGTGCCAATGGGACTTGACATGGAGTGGAGATCTTCCTTCCTGTGAAAGAGGTAAATTTTGCACACATGCATAACAAATTTAAAATGTATTTGAATACAAATGTATTATTGTGATTGAACAGTGTTCTAAACAGATACAAGTAGAGATAAGAAGAATAGAATAGAATAAAATAAAATAGAAATAGAATAGAATAGAATAGAATAGAATGCTTTTATTGTCATTGTAATGGTGTACAAATTTAAATGAATACCATCATAGACCATCAGAGTGGTGGTGAATATGTGAATTGTAGAATGTTATGGTGTAACATTGTACCATTGTGTACAATGTGTAAATAGGGTTACCATCAAAAAGTGGTGTGGTGTTTGTAGTGGTTATTGTAAAAAAATGTGATGTAAGTAAGTTGAACGAAAAAAGATACAGCCCTGGAATTAATTAAAAAGTAATTTGAACGAAAAAAGATAAAGCCCTGGGGGGGGTATGAACGAAAAAAAATCGTTTTTTGGTTTTGGTTACACCTACTTTACTGTGAATTCTAATACAGATAGCCAGTCTAGAGCTTTGAGCAATTAGAAACAGAGATTAAGACACCACAGTGACTGTTTTTAGAAAAGCATGGAAAGATTATTACACTGTTCTTTAACAATTTTAGAAAGACCAATCAGAACCAATGCCCTGGACAACGTTTAAATATAATTTCTAGAATCCATTTTCAGCACTAAACTTTATAGCAATATATCTTTTTCATTGTTTCCTGGCCCCTGGCCAGTCTTACAAATACATTTCAATTTATGTTTCTGGCATTTGGGAGACACCCTTATCCAAAGTGACACTCATTTCATTCTTTTCTTATCCAACTGAGTGGTTAAGGGTTAAGAGTAGTCCAACTGAGCTACTACTTCCCCCAAAAAATTAGATTTTTACATGCATTGCTTGTTATTTTTCTTTGGTAGTCCTCAGGGGTCTCCCTCAGGCCCCTTTTTGTTATCCAATCTCGATGAATTCAGAACAGCTGCACATCTTGCGTTTTTTTTTGCTGTAGCTGATATCATCAGTCCGATCGACATCAGGCATGAACTTCTTTTTTTTCTGTGGTGCATTATTTGTGAACTTGCACAGTGAGTCAACATGCAGACAGCAATAACATCTCAGGCTTTTGTCCTCATCTCTCCACATTCACCCACTGTTTCCTGTCCTGCTCTGGAAGCACAAAAGCAGCAGCAGCAGGAGTGGGAGAGATGCAGAGCTCTCAGCATTCTGTCACCTGATGCTGTCCTGCCAGGAAAAGAAATTGGTTTGTGTGCTACAGCTGGGCTAGTGTGTGGGTTTTTCATTATTTGGTGTTCTAGGCTAGAGGACACAGGCTCTCCTTCTGTTACTTGTAACGACTTTCTTTCGCCACTACAAAGCCAGATCAAGGTGCATCTCTTGCTGGCTGCCTGGGAGGAAACAAATTCCAGCTTTATACTGTGATTTTGATTTGTCCTTTTGGAATTACCTTGCAAGATAGTCTGAAATTTCTAAACAGACAACAAGCTGGCAAGAGCTCAGAAGTGATACAGGCAACACAGTTAAAAAACATGATCAGTCTACTAAACAAATGCTCCTGTGACTAATCATATGCGGTGTGGTTCGCAGGAGGAAATACATCAACATTTAATACATCACAGTTAAAATATTTAAATGTTTTTGTAGGGCAGTTGGTGGTGTTGCTGCTTCATAGCCCAGAGGTTGTGTTTTAAAGGTTGTGTTTTAAACCTGTGTCTAGTTTTGAAAATTCTTTAGATTCGTTAGGCTTTTAATCTGAAAATATATGGACGTGAGAAAGAAAGAAAGAAAGAAAGAAAGAAAGGATGTATGGATGAATGAAGGAATTAAGGAATGAATGAATGAAAAACCACAGTCATTACATATACTTTAAATCTTTCCCAAATTTGCTCTGTAAATATAAAATCTCGAATAAAAGGTATTTTGTTTATTAAACCAGCATGGTTCTTTAATGCCATCTGTTGGTAAAGCTGAGTATTGCAGGGAATTTAGCCTGCAGATAACAACTAGTTATTGTATATCATGTTTGCACATAGAGCACAGGACCCACAAATACTGTATCTCCTGAACGTAGCAAACAGTATGCTAATGCAGAAACACAACAACACACACTGTGTAGCCGATTAACTAAATAATAGGCTGATGATGATAGTGAACACTGTTGAAGTGTCTAAATATTGTACTAATAACCTCACTGAACACCTTGGGAGAACTGGAACACTTTTGTGGCTGAATGAGCGAATCCTCATAATCACGCTCCAAATCTAGGGAAAACCATTTCCAGTAGTGAAGAGGTTACAGATGTTGGAATCTGGAATAGGCTGTTAAAAAAAACATGTGATAGATAGGTGTCTTAAAACTTTTGGATATACCAATAAAGTACTAAGAGAGAAGGGAAAGCACAGGTAGTTACTTGCAAACAAGGAAGTACTTCTAAAAAAAATACTTTCATTAGAAATTTCTGATTGGCCCCCACCCGCACGCGCAGCGGACATGACCCGGATTCGATTACGGATTGGGTCCTTAACAATCCCTCCCTCTCTATTTTATCTCTCTGTCCTATCAATAAAGGCAAAATCCTTCTAAAATATCTTTAAAAAAAAAAAGGTTGCACAATTTCTAGTTGCACAATTTGTCATTTCAAACAATCTTTGTCCCCAGGCACAGTTTCCTCATCGTTCAAATACACTTTGTTAAGTGGATTGGCAATTATTCGTAAAAGTGTGTGTGTATGTGTGTTTGTGTGATGGGTGTTTTGTTTTACGGTCCATTGTTTTCAGGGAAGGCTTAAAATAAACCATAACACTGCCATTACAGATCAACAAATAAAAGAAGGAAAGGCATAAGTACCAACCCATTCTGTATTTTAATGTTTGTTTCCTTAGTGCTGTCATGTCCAGACCCCGGTATGGTAGAGCACAGCCGCAGGGTAATGTCAGGTCCCCGACTGATCGTGGGCTCTACAGTGCAGTACATCTGCAACAAAGGCTACTCTCTGTCTGGAAACAGTCTCCTTTCTTGTTACAAACGCGATTCCACAGGACCTAAGTGGAGTGAAAAGCCACCCAAATGCATCCGTGAGTATCGTTTTCATTTCTCAGAAGTAAGCATGATTTGTTAAGTGTGATAAGATTGTCTTGATGTTTCAATAGAAGATTGATATGCCAGACCTGCTCTGTGACAATTTCATTAGTGACTGATTGATTACATTCCTGCTGCTACATGAGGAATGGGAAACCAAATGACCCTTGTTTCATGTCAATAAGCTCCTAAAATAAATTGGGGAAGTCATAGCTCAGTGCTTAATGTGGAAGAACAATGTGCACAAACAACCACTGAGGGATGAATTATTTTATGCTGCCTCCATACTTTAAATACAGGAGGAGCAGAAGACACAAGATATTTAAAATATTTTTTTAGTTCAGTATTGCCATGCTTATGTTTGATAGCACTCAGTAAATGTACTTTATCTAATAAATACAATCTTTAATTTACATTCGGCTCTACAGAACCATTTATATGTGTATATTAGCTTTAGAGTTTGTGGTGATCTTTTTTTTTAACTTAACTACTATAACAAAAACGTTGATATACACTTAGGTTGTGTATTCATTTTCTGCTCTACAGCTAATACATATGAAGCCTGTAGAAACCCTGGAATTCCAGCGTTTGGTGTTCAGGTATCAGATAAGCAGTTTTACCAAGCAGGAGAGATATTGCACTTTGCTTGCCGAAGTGGATATAAGCTGATTGGGGAAGCGAATATTCGCTGTGTTCCTAGTCATCCGTCGAAGTGGAGTCACCCACCACCAGCGTGCAGAGGTAGCGTTTATCCTCCATAAAGCATGTGTGTTTTCTTATATCGGTAAAAAGACATATAGTGTTTTTTTAACTGTTTCCTTTGCTTCTTTCCTTTTAGCAGCAGATCTGGAGTATGTAAATGAGCGCAGAATTGATGGTAAGAACTGTCACATTCCAACTGCCTGAGGCTGGTTTCACACTGTTCAGGAATAAATTTGCCATAGCACATCTAAACCCATTATTTTTGATCTACTTTTATCATGACTAAAGTCTGGTTTAGATTTCTAAATGACAATCATCAATTTATAGTTATATTTCTGATAGTTTGCCCCCAGAAAATTAGCTTCTTCATAGAATCAGTGTTCACTGGTTATGTCCAACACTGTTGTCTATGCTGAGGCCATCTTGGCAATGTTTTTGGCCATTTATATTCAAGACTACCCTATTGTCCCTGTAAAGCTAATATGGATTTGAAATTGGTAATTTGCTTTTGAAATCTAATAAATGTGTGTTTTTGAACCTATTTTTGAATCTAATTTTGAATCTTGTTAGTTATTTAAAAAAACATTTGTACTATTACTGATAAAGCATTATGTCTTTTATCCGCATGTAGCAGGGTAAAGCTCAAATAAGCCAGGAATTACAGTTCGGCCATAAACTGGTTAAGCAGAAGTGATAAGAAGTGGCCAGACTGCCACTGTCGGGACCTTGAGCAAGGTCTTTAACGCTCTCAGCTCCAGGGACACTTAATAAATGGCTGACTTTGTATTCAGACTCCAGCTTACTAAGCTGCAAAAATGTGCAAAGAAATAAATTTCACTGTGCTGTACTTTACGGTAGATGTGATTCTGCCAGGTAGGATGTAACCCGTCGTTAATCCTGGATTAACATTTTAATCAACCAATCATAATCATCTGATGTTGACCAAACATATCTAACTCCATTTTTTTTATCTTTTCCTTCCTATAAACCAAAATTTAATATTATAAATGTATTTAAATAATAAAAAATATGAAATACTTAACTGCCATATGTAATACATTCCATGCTGTACTAAAAAATTGCATACAACATGTATGTGCAGTTTAGTTAATATGTGAACATTTCCCTCACCTTCAGAAACTTTCTGGTTATAAAAATATGGCTTCTGATTGTTAAATGTGATTTAATTAAATAAACATAAGCCTGGTTTTATAGTAAGAATGTTGTTCTATCACGGTTCTACAGGTTCACCATTTAAGAGCATTTTACATCCGATTCACTGTTTAAATGTATTAATGTTTATTTTAGATTACTATAATGAATACAGTCTAAAGTCCCTAAATTTGTCTCTGGACTAAATTATTTTAATATAGTTTGTCTCAAAAATAGATTGAGGTGGGTTTGGTCAGCACACATTGATGACATCAAATGATTATGATTGGTTAATTGATTCAGAATCAAAAAAGTATGTTAATCCAAGATCACATCCTACTTATTTACTAATTTACCTAAATTACTATTTTCACCATGTTTACAAATTTTACAAAATTTAACAAAATATTTACTAATTTAACAAAATAAAGTTCTATTTTACACTGAAGGGCACAACATACATAATACATATTTTAAATAGCGGCTTGTACCCAAACAGCCTGAAATCAGCTTTAGATAAACGTGGACTGTAATGACTGTCAGAACAGATGTTACATAAAATTTTTCAGTTGTCTTTTTACACTAACTTAGTCAATATTTCTCTCCAGTGGCCAAAACGGATTTTAGCATGGAAGGAGCCAATGTGGTTTTCGCCATCTTTATCCCAGTGGCTCTAATTCTGTTAATCTCCATATCCATATATTTCTACATTTCAAGGTATGTTTAGATAAAAAGCTGTTTGAGAACCAACTCATTATTTTACTTTTCTTTAGATGAGTGTTAGTCTTATAGTCCTTGCTATCGCTCTGTTTTTAGGGTGCAAGGGAAGGCATTCCGACTGCCCATGTCTGCATCATCGCAGTATAACCAGATCCGAGGCGACGCAGCCTTTGATAACCCCATCTTTGAAACAGCTGTAAGCACACACATCACTGGTCTCTTTCATTTTTGTGATCTCCCACTTTCTCAATCCAGCCCCTTTTATTTCTCCAGCACTAATGCGTAGCTCCTGTAGTTGCTTGGTTTCCGTGACAAATATGCTTTCAGCTGTTCACAACTATAATATTACATCTGGAGTGGAAATATTATTGTAAAAGTGTGATTTGTAAACACCATCTGCGTCACCTTATTGCATGCTCATGTTCTAAAGCTAATTAGCTTTAGGAGCTCAGGCATTTGAAAATGAAATTCCGTGTCAGGATTATAAAATTCATTTACAATACACTATACAGCCAAAAGTTCATTGTGTCATTCCCAGACTGGTGTCACAAAGCTGAAAGCACAAAGCTGTCATTATGTTCCTTTATGTTGTAGCATTACATTATTCCTTTACTGGAACTAAGACCCTGGCCCCTGCACTTGCACCCTTGTGCCCCTCATTTGCGTATTCCAGATGAGAGGTGCAAGTGGTTAGGGTGTCCTAATTTAAAGGACTCTGCTTAACGATATTACCCAGAATTCATCTGGTGGTGTGAAATTTCAACTAATAAGGAAAAAAAAGTGGAGCAGTTCTGTCTGACTTCTGGAAAGTGTCTGATACAATGGACAAGGATAGGAAAATTAAGTGTAAATAAAAGTTTGTTCATGTAATTATAATTTTTAGCAGCATTACTGCATACACCATAACTACCTGCACTGGCATTGTTTTTGTCTGAGGGGTGCCGCGACATAGACGTATCAACAGCGTTTGACGCAGATGGGTGAGGTGCCTTAAACGGTCCCAATTCTAACATTATTCTTATATTACATTATAATATTCTTAAAATAGGAGGGTCGCCGAGGATGCCGCCGAGGATTTTTATTAAGGACATGAATAGACATGTCCCCCACCCCACCCCCACCCCCACCCCCCGTGCACAGCTCTGCAAAATACTTTTGTTTATACAGAACAAAACCCACTGATGGGTATGCTTTATTGTAATGGGAATGTATCACCCTGCAATCATTCTATTGTCCTTGTTCCCATCTCACACTCCTTCTGCCACTTTCTATTTCTAAAAATTTAACATTGTAAATCTCTGTCTCTCTTTCCTTGCATCCCAGAAGAACAGTGAGGTGAGCAGATCTGACAGCATGTATTCAATCCATTACCCGTTTGTTACAAGCTGCTTGTATCACAGTGCGCTTTTAATTCACACCTTCTGTTTGCAATGTTTGTTTTCTGACACATCTCTCAGTGATTAGGGCCACATCGATGTAGTGCCATAAAATCTTTAGCCCGGGGATCCAGTCAGTTGTGTGTTCACATTAAATGGGTCAGTGAGAAGCCGAGACAGACTCATTAGCACCTCCGACGGGCGTGAATTGAAAAAACTGCTTTTGGAGATGAGCTTTCTCATGTGTTTACTATTTTTATATCCAAGCTGTCCTCTACGTGGTTAGGACTTGCCGGGGTTTGCACATAACAAAAATATCAAATCTAAAGTAGAAACACCCCGAAGATTGCAGCTGTGCACTCACCCAGCAAGAACTCATTGCTCAGACTAAAATTTGTTTCTTACCTTTCATGATTTTGTTATTTTTCTCCAGCCATCGTTTCTTCACTGAAATATTTCATAAGTTTTGGTTGGCTTTTCATGACCTTTGCATTGCTTTTCTTTTAATGGTTTCATGTTTGAACAGAGAGAGATCATTGCGCCCAGACACCAGCGCTTCTTCCCTATAGGATACTGTTGTAATGAGAAAGCCTGTAAGGAGAGTTGATCGGTGGAATAACACTGTGTGGACTAAAGCAGGTCGGAACCATAGATGTGATGATGGGTGTCTTTTTTTTCCATCTCACGTTTAAGTTTGCATTTACATCTGCATTTACTTTTTTTACTTGATTTATACTTTTATTAATCAATCCATACTACAAATACACATACGATTGTGCCATTGTTTGTAACTTCTCAAACATTTTAAAGCCAGGAACATTTTTTTATTAAAAACATATACCAACTACAATAAAAAAGATTTTTTTTATTATACTTTACAAAGTACTTTATTTATAATTATATTTTTAGCTATACATTGAAACCTGTTGATTTTACACTTAACATTTAAAGATTTATAGGCCTACTCTCAGTCAATGATTCATTGAATGTAATAAAACTTTCTAGTGTCAGTTTTATTTTGTATATAAAATCTTTAATACCACCGAACTGTTATTTTTACCACTATGAGAAAATTAATTAATTAAATAAATACAATACAGTACAATTATGTTTTATGTATAGTGGTCACAGGAAGTCTCTGGACCCCACTTTAAAAAGCTGAATTGATCACAAAATATAAATTTTTTTGTCCTGCTCTGCATTTAATCTGTACTTTTTATCATCTACAGGACACAAGAGAATATGAAGTCTCCATTTAGACATCCTGCTTATGTCCATACTGAGGACTTAAAGCCTTTCTTTGCCTTGTGGAGGTTCCCCAGCACCTTTCACCTGCTTTCTGACCTCCTCATATCCTCATCTCGCTCTTCTCGCCTTTTGACCTTCTGCCCCTGATCAGGTGTAAATATCCTGTTTGTCAAAGAATTCCCACATGTACTGCAAAGAGCGCGGAGAATATGATCTTATTTTTGTAGAAAAAAATATCAGTGTTCTAGCTTTTACAGGTTTTTTTTTGCAGTTGTGGAGCAAAACACTGGAGATGAAACTTCTGAAAGGAAATGCATCTGCATCCCAAAGTCTAGGCTGCAGCTTGGACAGGTTCCTTTTTTCATGATTTAGTCAAATGAAATGAAAAAAGAAAAAAATATTTTTTTGTGGGCACACTATGGGAAACGCTCCACACCTGAACACTAAAGGAAATCGCATTTTAATTTGTTGAAATAAATAATAATGTTATATGTTATCTACTGTTTTGTTTGTTCTACTAATTTTGAATTAGTAGTATTATAATGGATTATGTTTTCATTGTGGAGGATATCTAATAACATACTTTATAAATAAATTAGATATTACATATTTTTGCTTTTTTTTGAGTTTTCTTTAAATTCCATAGAAACATCATTGCAGGTGAAACATTTACCCGTTTCAATAGATTGCAGCCTAGACTTCGACTTGTGTCATCAATGGATGTGTCGCTATACTACTATATTTATTTTTATTTGTTATCATGATTCATTTAAGCGTTCTGGTCTTCTTCAAGAGAACAGACAAGCTGTGTTAAAAACTGGAACTATGTTTTTCTTTTATGAATGTGACAATGGATTTGATGATGGTAGACAAATGTTATTTTAGGGGGGAATGAATTGATTATGGTATGTCTGTCAAACACACACACTTTTGTCAAATAAATTTGTGCATGTTTTATATATTTGTGCCTTCTTTGTATGTGTCAAAACGTTTTGTTGCAAAAGGATTATATTGGTATTTGTTCACTGCTTCATAATAAAAAGCAAACTGACAGATAATAATTAACCATAAACAAATCACATAAAATCTAAAATGTTTCGAATGCATGTATTTAACAGGGCCTGTTCTGCAAGTCAAATTCATCATAAGGTATCACTTTTTGTGATAAATAGCCTCATTAAATTATGAACATAGTGCATTTTGTATAACAAATGTAAAATATACAGCATTCACAAACGGCCTCTACCGATCCTAAAAATTAGACAATTTTAACAATTAAAAATACAGTAACTATAATACAATACATGCATACTGACACAATACATGATACAAATATTTTTGAAAATAGACAGACAGGCTGACCAACAGATTCGATTATCAATTGGATAATCTGTTGGTGACACGGCAGATTTTACACAGAATGGTGCAAAAAAACATCATGTGATTAAAATAAGGGTGCAATAACCATCCTGTGATTAAAATAAGGGTGCAATAACCGTCCTGTGATTAAAATAAGGGTGCAATAACTGTCCTGTGATTAAAATAATGGTGCATAAAACGTCCTGTGATTAAAATAAGGGTGCAATAAATGTCCTGTGATTAAAATAATGGTGCATAAAACGTCCTGTGATTAAAAAAAGGGTGCAATAACCGTCCTGTGATTAAAATAATGGTGCATAAAACATCCTGTGATTAACATAATGGTGCAATAACCGTCCTGTGATTAAAATCATGGTGCAACAACGGTTCTCTGATTAAAATAATGGATGTCACGATCATACACAGGCATCACACTTCTTCCTCATCTTCACACCGGAGTAAAGAGCTTTGCTTCTAAACTAATCATGCGATTTAGTCCTTAACCTGATTATTGATAATAATCACATTATTCCTGCACTTGTAAACGCAGTCAGTGTCATAACTGACCCCACTTGCCATTAAGGCAGTGTTAAACAAGCGCAAACTAGATCTTATTTAAAATACAATTTTAATTAAAAAAGAAAGGCAGAAAGGAATAAGATAGATAGATAGATAGATAGATAGATAGATAGATAGATAGATAGATAGATAGATAGATAGATAGATAGATAGATAGATCCTAGATTTTAAATACAATTTTAAATAAGAAAGGCAGAAAGAAAGAAATATATATTTCTATATATTTCTATATATATATATATTTCTATATATTATATTTCTATATATTTTCTTATATATATATATATATATATAAGGCTGTCTACCCGGATGTCTTATTAAATAACACTTCTAGCTAACACTTAGCAGCTCAACCCGTTGGTTCAGTTTTATTGCGTTTTAAAGCTGACCCGAACCGGAAGACTGCAGGAGCCATGTCGGATCTACTACTGGTGCTCGTCGGAGTTCTTACAGGCTTTTTTATTTTACTTCGGAAATTTGTTTCGGGTAAAAGATGTAAGAGTAAGACACAGCTGCACGGCAAGACGGTGGTCATCACCGGTGAGTTTGTGCCGCCTGCTCTGACACTTTGTGCTCACTTTTCCTTAGTGAAAGCTGTGCTGGTGATACCGGAAATAAACAAACAGGTTCAGAAATATGGATCACACTTTAATCTATCATAGCTGGGAGTATTATAAGAAATAACACATTAAAAATAAAATAATAATAAAATCCAGACTTTTCTGAAGAATTGTAGATATTTCTACTGAATACTAAACACCGTGTGTGGAAAGCTATGCTTAACGTCCGTGCACGTGATGTGGAAAACAGTCATATAATTTTAGGAAAGAACAGCATAGTAAAATGAAGTTAATTATAAAACTATCCTCGCCCATTATTTCATTTTGTTTACAAGATGCTTATAGGGAGAACTTTGAACTGTGCAGGGTGTTTTAAACAGATAACCAAACTGAAAACTTAAGCTTTAAACAAGAAGCAGATCTGGAAAAGAAAAAGAGAAGTGAGCCAAAGGCAATGAATAATAAAGCAAATGTTTTTCTATTTTACTTTTTTATTTTACTATTTTATTCACTTATTCTATAGTACTTTCTAGATATTTCATGCTGAGTCATTTAGTTCCAGTGAAGAGAAATTTTCTTATGATACAGTGTTTAGAGACATCTCTTATGGCAGCGGTTATGACTGTGCTTGTAAGGTGCCCACAAACTTATGGCCTCAACTGCAAACCTTTTTTTTTAACCTATTCCTTCATGTCATTTGTATTGTAATTTTAATGTAACATGTCTACCTTCTGAGATCAGTATTTATTCTGGTCACTGGTCATTTGACATATTTATACCATCATCACCTAAATTGTTCTGTCTGCAGGCAGTAATACAGGGATTGGAAGAGAAACAGCTGTGGATTTGGCCCGGAGAGGTGCTCGAGTTATTATGGCCTGCCGTAACCTTATATGTGCTGAAGCAGCTCTGGCTATTGTTAAAAGAGTGAGATAAATTCACATTCGCTCCTCTATTCATGTCGAAATACACTGTAATGTAATGCTTAGAAAGAAGTCAAGTATTGTTTATGGAATTTTCAATCAAATCATGTTCTAGTAATATATATATATATATATATATATATATATATGTGTGAATGTTTTGACTTTTAGACATTCGACATTATTACATGAAAAATGTATTTTCAGGAGAGCCAAAGCAATAATGTGGTGTGCATGCAGCTGGATCTGGCCAGTCAGAAGTCTATACGCTCTTTTGCTGAAACCTTCCTTAAAACGGAGAAAAGACTAGACATTCTTATCAACAACGCAGGTTTGGTTGAGTTCTATATTACACTATACAGCAATACTATTTATAATAGGTCTCATTATAATGTACAGGTTTGAAAAGACTTTTGGGAGAAATTAGAACTGTCATGATGGTTTTAGTGTCCTATGGTAATAAAATGTTTGCTCTTGTCAGTCTTGTCTTAGGCACCACCGGTAGATCAGTATTAGCAGACCAGAAATATTGCCATGAAGATGGGATGTGATGAGGCATTAAATAATAGCGTATTTAATTGAATGTAGGAAAAAGGGTAATTGCTGTCACTGTTGGGGTATATCGGTATTGTGGGTATATCTGACTAGCAGTCTAAATTCTTAATACACTCTAGTGACATAATATGAATAGCAGTTGGGGTTTATTCGCTCGAAATTCCTTTTTCTTGACGCTCAAATGTGGTTATGTTTTAGGGGTTTATATGGCCGGCACTACAGAGGAAGGTCTTGGGTTGATGTTTGGAGTCAATCATATCGGTCACTTCCTTCTAACCAATCTCCTACTGGACCGACTGAAAGAGTGCGCGCCAAGCAGGGTTGTTACTGTCTCCTCAACTTGTCATAATTCTGGAAACCTTGACTTTAACCTACTCGGTGCTCACAAGGAATTTGGAACAGGCAACTCTTTTATGGACATCTTCAGGATATATAGCAACAGTAAGCTGTGCAACGTACTGTTCACACACGAGCTTGCAAAGAGGCTTGAAGGTACTCGGGTTACGTGCTACAGCCTTCACCCAGGTAAGCAAATTCCCCCCTTGCCATTTTATTTATTAGGTTATACCTTAAAATGTCCTTGATTAAAGTGTCGTACCTTGTCTTTTACAGGTGCTATCAATACCGACTTGATTCGCAATGTTCAGCCAGGGTTAAAGAAGTTGCTGAGATTCATCGGAGCCCTGTTCTTTAAAGATGTAGAGTCAGGTGCCCAAACTACTCTATACTGTGCACTTCAGGAGGGCATTGAAGGTCTGAGTGGTCGATATTTCTCCAACTGTGGAGTAAAGGAAGTTCGAGCAAAGGCTAAGGATGATGCAGTGGCCAAGAAGCTCTGGGAAGTAAGCGAGAAGTTTTGCGGCCTGGCTTGACGCAATCGCCGGATCCTATAGCCAAATAAATAGCCATATGCCGGTTCAGAGACCTTGATAATCTGTTTGAGGTACTATGTCTAAGAGATGAGGGTTTTGGGGCAGATTATTATATTCAGGGATGTTCTAAATGTTTGATACAATTATTAAATAAAGCAAAATGTTTGTTATAAAATAAAACGCTTAAACTGTCTCTTCCTTCTAAAAATATACTCACATGTCAGTGAACTGCCATATGAAATTCCTGTGCTTATAAGGTAGCAGATTAGCTTTGAGAGCACAGACCCATGACAAAAGTTCTATTCGCCAATCATTTGCCAAACATAAAGCTGTGTACTTAATTTTACTTTAGTTAAATACACTTTTAGCTAGACCTTTTTTATTTTTATTTGTTTATCTGCATGTAACAGGGTCGGGGCAATTTACCTTTTATAGCAGCTTTATAGTTTTATTTTAAGACTATTAATGCCACCACACCCCTCACAAGCATTCATTAGTTTAATGGATGTTAAACGAACTCAAACTGTATGAGTAATAAGTGGATAGTATTAATAGACAGACCTCAGTGACTTTTAACGATATGATTAAAAGGAAAGACCACAATTAAGAGCTGCCATAGAACAATCCTACCAAAGTGTATATTAGTCTTTTTACATAATGTGCTTTTGAGTATTTTCATATGTTATACATCGATAGATAAAAACAGGCGTATTTTACACACCATCTGTTTATAGAAATCAATTTGATCATTTTTTGTGAAATTAATTTGTATACAATTTATGGCATTTGGCAGACACCATTATTTAAATCAAATTTATTCACAGTGCTTAAGGGCCCTGCAGTTGTGCAAGTTGTTTTTTATTTGGACCTACAATTTTTCAAGTAGTAGCCCAATGTCAAAACCTTAACACGTTAATATTCAATACATGTGCATCAGTTTATCATTGGACCAATTATCAGATCATGACTAGCCAAACGCTTTGTCATTTGTACTATGTATAGTGTGATTTCTAGGGGTTTTGCCTTTTATTTGTAATTAAATTTATGATTCCATTCACAGTTGGAAAATGTTTTCACTTTTTTTACCTTGTACCTAAAGATAATTTACAAAAGACAAGCAAATGCTGTGCCAAGATCATTTTATTTTGAGGGTAAATACAAATGTCCAAAGAAAATGATATTGTAAATCATTGACATTATGTTGGCATGTATCATCACAACAGAGCAATCTTTTGGTGTAGGACAGCTCTCATGTCTGTGCACTGCAGATTGTCTGTAATGGTGGTCAGGAAGTGGCGTGTATTAGATACCTGTAAGGCAGTGCTACTTTTGGGGTATGCAGAAAGTACAGCTTCATAGTGGGACAAAATACTCAATGCACACAGAAACAAAGGCTCTGGCTGGTCAGGTATCATCACCTGTATATGAAGCACATGACAGAACAACTGAGTCAGCACAAACAGAACCTCTTTACTAAGATTTCCAGTATTTACAATGGGTGTTTGAGGGGAGGTGACAGTGGACTGGAGTGGCATTTTGTTCTTTACAGATTCTATGATGCCCCTCATGGCAGTAGCACATAACTGGCCTACATGTGCCCAGCCTTGAGGAGGTAACCATCCTTCACAGCTGGAGCCACAGAGCAGCTGAAATATGCGCAGTAGAAAAACAGAGATCTGCAGGTCATGGGCAAAAGAATGAAGGTCAAGTAAAGGGAGAAAGTCCACATATTCCAGGGAGTAGGGTACATAAAGCCTATCTGATTGAAGTAGTTCATACAAGACTTTTAGCAATTGCTGCCACTCACCAAATGTGCACCAGGGAAGAACCTGAGACACCGCCACTAAAAGACCTTTACTGAACATGTTTACTTCCTCTGGGTTAAGCAAGTTCAGAGACAGGCAGTCCAGCATTATTTCCTGGATATGATCGGAGAGACAACAACATTCAATCCAGGCCAGAAGGCCAGTGCCTTGACCATACTGAGGCAAAACCACCGCTGACCACTCCTGCTCAGGAAGATCAGATACAGCCATGAGAGAGCTTGGCACTTCATATTTGAAATGCTCTCCCCACACTTGTTTTAGATGAATGCGGACGGTCCAGTCAAGGTCTTCCACTTTTGCATAAAGCCAAGAAAGCGCTCTGGACCAAGTATTAGGAGCTAGAGCCACTTCCTTGCCAACTGCCTTGCTCATTGTGTTCAAAATAGAGATTAATAGTTCTTTGGATTCAAGAGATAAAACAATATCACCCTCTAAATGTTGCTCCCAGCACTTACTGCAATTATTCAAAAGCTGAGCAAGACAGTATAGGAGAGCAAATGGAGAGCAGTTCATTATCCACAAAGTGTCATCATCTGTGGATATATGAGCCAATGCTGATTGAAAAAGTCGAAGGCACACTTCAAGTCTGCAAGGTTGAGGACTTGAAAAGGAAAGGTAAGGCAAGACGAAAGCACGCACAATGTCTTCTGGCAGAAGGAGGCTTAATTCCTCCTCCCCTTGGCCAGAAATTTTAGATTCCATTAATGCTAACAAGAAACAAAGAAACTGTTCCTCCTCTTGAGGTGAAGAGAGTTTGTTCCTCATAGTATTTTGCAGACATGCGCATAACAAGTTGCATTCTTTCTTTTTCCCCTTATGTGGATCCCTGGGTGTGCTTACAAATCCAGGAAGCTGCTGAAGAATCTGAGCAAGTAGCACATGAGCACCAAGGTTTACCACAGCCATGTGACAACACCGCTGCATGGTGGCCTCTGGGTTTTGGAAAGCCACACGAGCCACAGCATTGACTGCTGAGCTCAGGCTGCTTTTTGCTTTATCTTGAATGATGCAATTAAAAGCTAGATTGAGCTCCTCATCATAGCCGACTGTTACAGAGCTGGGTAGGCAGCCATGCAAACCTTTCTTTGATAAGGTGAAAATTTCACAAAGAATCGCATTCATGTCTGGTAAAGGCAGCTGGGAAAATATCTCCACAACAATATCCTTAAGCCTTATGCAGTGTTTTATATCAGCATCGCCTTGACATTTGGATATAAGAGAAGATACCAGGGCCATGACAAGGTCTTTTTTCTGAAATGCATTTTTGTTTCTCTCAAGGCAGCTTAACCACTCTGTATCATTGAACATCTGGCTCAATTTGGAGGCGAAAAGTTTGGGAAGATCCTCAAAACCTTTTAGATTGTTGTCAATGATTGTTATAGCAACACTTGCTATTTCACTTGATGGACTTTCAGGTACATTAAAAGATAAGGATGAAAGCAAATCGTCTAAAGTTCTTTTCAAGCTATTTACCATCTGTTCATTTTCCCCCAGGTTTCCAGGAAGGACTTCCAACGACTTAAGGACTCTGCTCAGACTTTCATTAAGACGGATTGCTAAAGCACTAGGGTCACTAGTGGGCATCTTTAATAACCCTTTGCTTTCCCATATGCGTATTACTTCAAGTATTGTGTCTATACCTTGGATTAGTGTAATTCCATGTGGCTTGTTCTCAGAAGGGGTAAGTACAGCAGCAAGATCTCTGTAGGACTCGTGTATAACGTGAAGAAGGTCAACCCCTTCCAAAGAATTGTTTCTCTTTTGTAGGCTTACAGAGCAGGCAATGTTTTGTAGTTTGACCTCATCTGGGAGGTCTGTTGCGTGGTTCAACAAAAAGTTAGTGTACAGCATGTCTAGACAATTGGAAATAGCAAAATAACATGTTTCAGGTGACATTACAGAATCTTTTATATCCTTTAGTCCGTGGAATAGGATGGACATTATGCATGTGTTGGACACGTCCGCATCTGGGTCTGGTTTAAATCGCTTTGAAGCTTGTGGTGGGCAGTCAAGGGGCGTCTGGGTGACATGGACACACTGGGCTGTAAATATTTGGTCAAGGTTATCCTCGGTTTCCTTCCTTCCTTTTAACAGCTCCCACCACACTTCCAGCAACAAATTCGCATCAGCTTCTGTACTGTCCTTTGTAACATGTTGGACTAATTTCTCCAGCTCTGTGCACTGTTGAACCGATTTAAAGCACTGGAGCAACTCGGCGTAAATCCTGTAGAAGCCCATGGATTTGATCAGTTCAAACATTAGCGTATGGTTGATATCAGGCAGGCAATTCTGAAAGGCAAATAATGGATTTTCCTTCCATTTAATATCAAGGTCCTGTCTGTTCTCCTTCTCCAATATTTTGCTCCATAGAATACACAGAATCCTTTTTCTCCATTGAAGCCTCTCATGGTTGGTTACACACAATTGTCCACATACTTCACCTATAGCCTGCACAATTGGTTGTCCAAAGTGCTTCCAGTCCTCTTTTCTCAAAGATGATAGAGCCTCTGGCTGGCATAACTGATTTGCCAGCAGAAATCCACCTTGCAGAACAGCAGTCTTCTCACACATCAGCAATGACTCTAAACACACATAAAAATCACATGTCACTATGCTGGGTTTTCTGTCAATCTGTCAGCAATGCAAGTCAATAAATCAATTATTATTATTATTATTATTCTATGCATGTCCAACCTTCTGACAGTACTACAATATTATATCATACCAGTACCATATTGGTCGGGCTCTAGAAAGAAATTAACAAATCCTAACCTCAACTGCACTGAAAACTTTTGGGATGGAACACTAACTGAACCACAGACCTCCTTGGTGTTGTTATAGTCATATAAGAAATAAGATGTTTAACAACCACATATAGATGTGATGACCAGGTGTCATATAAATTATATCTATTTGTGTAAATGTGATTCAGGGATGTTATATTCTAGGGTTAGACTACAATTCTATGTAATTGTTTATGTAATTATGAGCTAACAATGAATAAATGAATGGGTGAGTGAATGAGTAAGTGAGTGGTTAAATGAGTGAATAAGTGGGTGGGTAGGTGAGTGAATAAGTGGGTGGGTAGGTGAGTGAATAAGTGGGTGGGTAGGTGAGTGAATAAGTGGGTGGGTAGGTGAGTGAATGAGTGGGTGGGTAGGTGAGTGAATGAGTGGGTGGGTAGGTGAGTGAATGAGTGAAAAAATAAGGGAGTAGGTTAATGTATGAGTGGGTGAGTTAATATGTGGGTAGGTGAGTGAGTGAGTGAGCAAGTGAGTAAGTGGTCCTAGTCACATTTACACATGAATCAGTTATGCAACCAATTACAATTAGAGCATAAAATGAATACAATTAACCAATTAACTGTCATTTAAACATAAATACAAAACCATATAAATACAATGTGATACTTTATTACCTTGGTCCATAATTACTGGGCTTGCACACAAGTACAGACCATAAAGATCATGTGTTTATTCTGTGCAGATTCGCTATAAATAAAACAGCGAGCTTCAGATCCACGCCTGAGACACAGAACCAGCGCGATTAACTGCCCTTTTTTTTGCCCTACGGGATGTGATAACTGTGTTATTTCCCGCTGAAGTTTCGTCACGCGGATCGAAAGTTCAAAAGCGCAGATTTTTCTACACACTTCCGCATCGACGAGCTGCAGAGAAGAGCGACTTACAACAGCATTGACGGATGACTTTGTTTAAGTGTCGCCACCTTGCGTTCATAGAGTATTATAGCGTCCTGGCTGAAATTCCGTGTGCTTTATAAAACAATGTAAGTGTTCCAGTCAGTTTTAGTGAAAGTTATAAAGACAAAAGAAGCTGGATGTTATGCAGGTCCTGCTGACGCCAGAAGAGAGAAACGAGCTGCAGCGCATGACTTTGTACAGGATCAGGTTTTAGTTGCATTTATGTAGAAACGAAAGTGAAAGCAGTTTATTTGCATGGCGGTTGTTTGGCGCTCCGACTGCAGGTCTCCAAAACTTGGTCATGATTTCTTATTTAAGTGGCTTTTTCTTTGCGTTGTTGTTTTTAGGTGAGCTTTTTATATCTTATCATATTTTTCTCTCTTTATTGTTTAATATGACACACGACCCCTAAACCAGGAAATACTCATTGAATTCCGCAGGTGTTCGACAGTTGAGTAGTGTTTATAATTACTTACACTTATACTAATAGAATAAATGAATGAAATAATTTTAAAATTATTTTCTATATAAGGCAGTTTGGCAAAATAGCTTGCAATAGTGTTATTAATTTATAATTTTACAAAGACAATCAAATTGCAACGCTTTATCGCTATGAAACCGAATATCATTTATATTATAAGAAATGTAACCCTCTGTAATCGTCTTTTAATAAAGGACATTATTAAACGTAAAAAATGTGAGGGGGCGTGGCATACCCTTAACACGTAACAACATTAGTGTCTGAACTCACTAATACTATTGCTGTTGAACGAAGGTTTAAAAGTTATCAAAAACACAAATATATGTGATGGTCGCTTGTCCCAATACTTTTGGTTGTGAATATGAAATAAACATCTTATGGCTGACATTTCTTTTTTCTTATACACATCATTAATTGTCCTAAAATGAAATCATAACGTTTAGTACTATGCATTATGAACAGCAGGGGGCAGAGTGACTTAGTGGTAAGTATATGCATGTTCTTTTTCTATTCCTGTCTGAAACCAAGTATGAAATGCTGACTGGCATTTTTAGCTGTCTGTAATTACTGTCTGGATGTGTGTGTGCTCGGTGTCCCCTGCCTTGTCCACAGTGTCCCAGTCACAGTCTAATCCAGATAATCATTTCTTTTAGCCTCGTTTCAAAAAATCCATGGTTTATGCTTTGAAATAAGGTTGAAACTAAACTATGCAGGGTTTTGGCACTCTAGGACCTGAGTTTGACACCCCTGATCCAGATGGTCAGTTGTATAAAATGTGATAAATGTAAGTCAGTGTGTTTAAGGTCGTCTACCAATTTTTAAAAGTGATGTTTTGTTTTGGTTTTCACTAAACTAAAGTAATCGTACCCTCACCTGTTACTTAGAGACAATGTGTTTAAATGCATTTTGTTTGTGTGTAGGTGTGTATGGAACTAAGACTTTACATGATGTCCGATGGCTGCCGTGTCAATTTAGAGACGAGACGGTGCAAATAAACAACGAGGGGCATAAAGACATCAAGTTTTACCATCGAAATGCAGGACTGCAGTTTGGCAATGCACGAAACTCTCCTGTAGACCCCAATGTCATCACCTTCCTTGTCATAAGTGAGTATATGATTCGCAGAAATCTAGAACCATTACAATTATGAATACGCTTTGAATACCTATGAACTATTAAAAATTTAAAAAATGCAAAGTGTTTTTATGTTCTATGTAGCCTCACAGGTGGATATGAGGCATTATATGGAAAATGCTGATGACTCGCTGGAATGTGAGATCCAGAGATATAACACTAAGGGAATTGTAATGCGCTGGCCTGGTTCTGGTGCACAGGAGCATGATGTCTGGTTCACCTGTCATCTACAACATGGTCAGGGCATGTTTCACATCACCACCTTCCTCAGACACACACCTGCACAGAACAGCTTAAATACGATGCTTGAAATTGGAGACAGAGATCTTCTAATTACTTCAGGTAATCATGAGCACGCTATGAATCTAAAAGATCTTTTGCATTTTTATTTCTGACGTCATGGCCGCTTTTATGGTTTCAACAGCTACGATGGTGGTCCTAACGCGCACGCCTGTCATTCATGTGGGCCTCATGAGAGAGCAGATCCTGCACTGTCAGTTCGCTGTGGACCATAAGCAGGCGAATGTGATGGTGGAGTGGGTGCTGCAGCGGCGCGGCGAGCGCACTAAACTCTTCAGCTACTCCAGTCACACAGGCAAGAGTGAAGGAAGTGGCATGTCCGTGAAGACCATCGCATCGGGGAATGCCTCTCTGAAAATTCCACTTATTAAGCAGACCAGCGAGGGCACTTACACATGCTCTGTACTTATCCCACCGCTCGACTCCAACACTGACATCGTCCTCAACGTTCAAGGTGGGACAATCAAACATGGCATTTAAAGAAAGAGAAATAACATCTTGCAGTGATAGTTATAAAAAAAATACGCAATCATGGCTGCTAATAAACAGAGCACATGAAAACGATCTGGAATTTCTAACTACTGCTATCCAAATCTTTCAGGCAAAACCTTGTCGTTTATCAGTTATTTATTCTTCCTTATGATTGTAACTGCTACCGTTGCTGTCTGCTGTATCCCAACAGAACCACCGCGTGTAACGTTGAATGTAGGTTCAACCCTGTCTTTAACCCTGGGTGAGGAGCAGAAGGTGGTATGTGACACTCAGGGCTACTACCCTCTCGACGTGACCATTGATTGGTTGCGAGAGGGTGTGAGTTCAGGCCTCCTGCCTGAGGTTCTGAAGAATACTCTGTACTCCAGCCACCGACACCACGAGGACGGCACGTACTCGCTCTCGGCCTACTTTTTGCTCAAGCCTAACCTTGAGGATTCTGGGTACAGATACACATGCCGGGTGCAACATCAGTCCCTGCGCACCCACATCCGCAAGTCCTTCACGCTCATTGTCAACGGTAGAATACAGCAGAATCAGTTACACACAAAACGTATTATACATTCTAATAACAAATGGAATTTCCCCATTGATCAGAAACTTCCTAACATACCTTATATCGACCACTAGATGGCAGACAATGTGTAAGTACTGTATCTTGCCTAATTTTTGCTTTGCCGTGCTATTTAGAGCAAGACTTCACCCTGTGGTACCTTTTAGTGTGTGGATTTATGTTTTCCATGCTGGGAATTCTCATATGGATAATGCCTGAGTTTATTGCTGGTAAGAGTTATTCCCAAATTACATTATAGTAATTAATTGTTGTTGTTTCTTTTATTTCTATTAACATACATATGGTTAGGTAGGTAATATATATGATCTTGGTTAAGTAATAACATTTACAACTGTTTAGAATGCAAACTTGATTTCGAATGACAGATTTTATAATGGCTACATTTACATTTCTGGCATTTGGCATATGCCTTTTTACAGAGTGACTTAATTTATTTCATTCATCTAACCAAGCAGTTAAGGGGTTAAGGGCCTTGCTTAGGGGCCCAGCAGTGTGGTGCACCGGTGGTGCTAGAAAATTAATCCACACTCTTCCGGTCAGCAGCCAACACTTTATCCACTGAGCTACCTCTTCTCCCGTACTGAATACTATTTCGTAGCCAAAAAAAAAAATGAGTACAAAGAGTCTCCAAGGACCACCGGTTTCAAAGCAAGCATATAAAACCAGGCACTTATGTGAACTGTTTGCAGTTAACACGAAAAAAAAACTTTATTTTGAAAGGTGAAACGTTGTAAAAAAAAAAAGTCTCTTGGCGTATCAGCGTAGTCAAGCTTTCCTCTGAGTGTCAAACAATAGTATAAGCAGGAAATGACTTAATACCCTCACCTGTGCCAAAATCATTACAATGTTCCTAGTGGCCACTAGAGGCTCTCAGTTTTTTCATCTTATACTCATAAAAGACGCATAAAAGAACATGCAAAAAGTGAAGGATTCAGCTGCATCTCTGGAGTATTTATATAACTTATGCATATGAACCCTAATAAACCTCTAAAAAAGGCTACACTAGAGCCAAAAATTCCTTATTAAGACCTGGATAGAGCTTCGATCATGTGGAAACATCTCCCACTGCTTAAGCCGCTTAAGCTCAGTTTGTCTTTACCGCTGTACTTAATGTTTTTAATAGGAAAATAAATTGGTACTAATAGGGACTCTCGAGCTTTACTCCAGCTACAGCAGTCAGTGGCTTTTCTTTTTAATGTTGTTGCGTACACTAAATGTCTCAGTGTCCCTAGTGATTTAAAAGGTTTTATTAAATGCAAAAAAAAACAACTTTGTAGTACTTGATATGTATGCAGTATAAAAAGGTAATATATGTTATTTTCTTTCACAGCAAGAAAAAATGCAGCACGCAAGGTAAGGGACACTTTTTGTGCAGACTAAATGTCTGTCAGCATCGACCCTTTGGTGACATTTGGATAGTTTGAAATAAGAAAGATTTTATGTTGGTTATTCGTACATTGAAAGTTGCTTTACAGTTCCTTTTAGTTGTAGACATAGAATTACTAATTTGCATTAAAACTAATGTTGTTAAACCATTTGTATGAGAATACATGTCAGGATATTTGCCTGATGCATTAGAAAAACAAAGCGTATTCTTTTATATTTAAAGGTTTGAAGGTACTAAATCGGTCTAAATTACTATTATAAAATAAATGATTTACTCTTGCAAGCTGGCTACTTAGTGCCAATAAAAAACAATTTATGAAAATTTTCCATGACCACCACACAAATAGTAAATACTACACTAGCTTGTGTGTGTGTTTGTAAGAGTATAAGTGCATATGGTTGCCATGTGTCTGTTTACATTGTGTGTTTACATAGTGTCTCCTGTGTGCAGAGGTTCTGAGGACCCATGCCAGAGGAATTATAGCTTCACTCCATGGAGACAGACAACAGCGTATCCCTCTCCTTCCACCTCCCCTTGCTTTACCTTCTGCATTGCTGGAAAAGCTAAAAAGTTGTTGTAAACTCTAGTGTCTGATCTCATGGTTTATGAGGGTACTTACCACACTAATGGAGCCATTCGTGAGGAACAACAAAATCCTCTGAAGGTGAAAGCAAGACGGTTGCCAGGATGGTGTTTTTAGGGGTTTATTCACTTAGTGTGAAATAATAAAATATTAATAATTAGAAGAGATTGTTTTCCTGTTGCCACAGAACTCGGAAACAGATTATAGGTGTCGGAACTTCAGTTATGTCAAAACGAATTCTAAATAAAAAATAAGTAAAAGATATACACTGATGTACACTTAGTTTATTTCATGTTGAAAAGATTTGTTCGCTTTGATTTTACTGAGGCTTGATATCATCCCATCACGAAAATGTCTGTTAGATTCTTTAAACATCTGAATATTTACAACACACATTAATTAAACTTCATTGCTTGGAGATAAATCAGCTATCTTGCATAAAATGATTAGGACATGCTGCTGTTCCCTCTTCATTTGAACTGAAACCTGACTCCAATGGTCAGTTTGAAGACCTTTTAGGAATCCTGGCATATGCTTGGCTAAATCCTCAACTCTGCATATGAAGTAGTCGTGTTGCACCCCCGATACCCTGTTAGCTACCACACTATAAACACTTCAGTCAGGAATGACAGCTGTTCCTCAGTGTCTCTCGGTACATTTGCCTTCTTTAACATGTCTTATATCTGTTCATGATGCTATTGATCACTTATTTTCACTTAATCACTCATACTTCCTGTAGTGTATACTCTATGTGGATACTCTCACACTTCAATATTATCTAGTGATGTACACTGAGTAACCTCAATGTGGAATAAAATTGTATAATGGACTGCAGACTAACGGCTCAGGCAAAATGATCTGTGGAAACAAACATGCCTGGCGGGTCAGCAGTAGGAACACCATCAGGTCAGCACTTGGCCAAACACCACAGCGCTGAAATGGCTAAAGTGGAAACGGCTCCTCTGGGAACAGCACAACTAAAGCTTAAAGATAGAAAACTGAAAAGTTTGAATTACATCAGCGAAGCTTTGGTCCTGCCATTGCATCCGTCAGTTTCCATTTAGTCAATTGACATTTTCAGAACAAGTCCATAATGGACTGTTTTGTTTGGAGTTAAGAGCTTGGAAAGGCCAGTTCAAATCCAGCTCCGCTTAAAGAAAACCCCATCTTAAGTGGTGCAAGTGAGTTTTTGAAGCCGGCTGCACACTGTGGTCTTTAGCTCATCTCTTTCTCAGTGAGAAAGCATGTGGCTCTGACTTAATTACAGATGGGGAGGAAAAACAAACAAGCCTGGCTCACACTGGGAGCAGGAGGGAGTCTAATAAAAGTCATCGTGTGGCCAAGGAGAGACTGTTTTGTTTCCAAAGCCGGGCAGTCTGGGGCTCACTGCCAGCACATGCACCTGTAAGACCACACTGACATTCCTTCAAGTTTGGGAAAAATCATTAATAACTAAATTAGCTCTTTATATTAGACATCGAAAGCTTCTCTTTGACATAGCAAGGAATTTAGCATGGGATATTAAGTGTGGAAATGAGAGTATTCTTAAAGTATTAGATCACTTTTTATTATGGTGGAGAGTTTGGAGATGGTGGTCGGATCCAGGCACGGATAGTTAGGCTTGCGGTTGTGCGCCTATTAATTATGTTTTTTTTTTTTGCTATTACCAGATGACCTAATACTTAGCTAAAAGCATTTGTTCTTCATTTGGAGTTAGTGAGCCATTTATATAATCACCAGCCATTGCATCCAATAAACATTTGCGATGGTTTAGACCTAATTTGACCTAACTAACCTCATTACTTTTTCTCTCCTTTTTAACACATCATTCACTTATGCGTCCTTGCGTTTACGCTGCCCCTTTGATCTAGAATGAAATCCTCTTCACCATTTAGTTACTGCAACGCTCACACTCTGTTATTGTGGTCAGCCACTGCAGAGACCAGCTGTTACCATGGGAAGGTTGTTTTTGGCTCGTGAAATAGCTTATAGATACACAATGTCTTTTCTCAGTATCTTTGAGGAACTCTTAAGACACACTTGTGGGATGGGTTGTACTTCTAAATATGGCCGGAGGCAACAGACCACTGGGCAAAGTTTTATTAAAAAGAGGAAAAGAAGAGAAGAACCATTAGGACTAAACCCAGTGAACTGCTCCAGTAATAAAATGTATAAATAGCTGCAAGAAACCATAGGCGATGTATTATGTTAACACATTTAATGTGGAATTCATTCAGTGAAATTTGATTCATATGACATTTACAGTATGTCGGGAAGCACTATTAGTGCATATATTCCAAATATTGTCATCTATAAATAGCTTATTGAAGGAATAGAATGTGTCCAGATTTCTGAAAATTGTAAATATGGCTGCTACTTTATTATATTTTATTATTGGGTTCTGAGCTACTGTAAGCAAAGTTACTATTTATTTGGAGTTTCACATGTTCTCCCAATGTTCTCATCATTTTTACAACCTTACAGAAAACATGTACATAAATTTTTATCCAGAATTACCAATAGGTGAGAATGATGAGCACCTAGTGTTATAGCTAATAATTACCTAATAATGTTCCCACCATAGGCTCAGGATATAACACAACACAAGATATCGGTGAGTGCTGAAAAGATGAAATTAATTATGAATGAATGAATTAAAACAAACACTCCACACAGCTGATCTGTAAAAGATAATGGATAGAGCTAAATGTCTGTGTCGGTAATTTCTGGCAATATTTATTTCTTTGTTTTTTAGAGCAGCAAGTTCAGAATCCTAAACGAACATATCATATATATTTTTATTGCTACATTAGCATTTCTAACCAAATCAACCACAGATGTAAAACGTAGCAGTAACACACAAAAAAGTAACCAAATAAACAATAACAAGTAAAACAGATAAACATGTTTGCGTTCGTGCACAAGTCAGGCGTATTACAACACTGTGAACTGCTTCTAGCTTTATTGTCCTAACTTCATGTGATTAGCTTCTAAAGCCTGCCAAAAAAATGATTCCAGCTTTTTAGTTTCTTTTAAACGTTTCCAAACTTCAGGCGCAACAGCAATGAAATGTGAATCTGTTAAGTGTGGTTTGGAATAAGCTAATGCCAGAGCACTGCTCAATTGCTCATACTACCACATGGGTCCTTATCGCTCTCAAGTGCATTTTAAGTGCAGCAATCCTACACTCAGCTGTTATTACTCTGATAGAAGATTATGCTGCAAATTAGGAACATTGAAATTACCCGATCCAAACTCTCATTTATCAGCATATCCCTCCAAGGAAGATTTGGTCATAAGGGCGATCACTGTTTGACCTTTTCGAGGATGAATAGACAACATGAGTTATGTTTACCAGAAATCATGCTACATTTGGTACAGTTTAAGGAGGCAATATGTCTCACTGAAAAAAATGACTAAAGACATTAGCTATTATTGGAAAAAGAGAGAACCAGCTGAGAAGTCAGAGGTCAAGATGAGGCCCCTACTTTGTTATATTCCTAAAGAAGGGTCACGTGAAAAAATTCCCAGCCAGTAAAATAGTGAACTGGCATGGAAAACTGTGCAGGTCTGCTGTCTGACCGTACGCCCTGACTGCTGGGAAGTGAAGTCATGCACGCTACATTTTATCTGGCCTCTGAGGGTCCAGCACTTCACTCTTTTCTCTCACACACACTTAGTTTGTATATGACATTTTCACCTTTCTATTATGCTTTGATTACACGTTTGATTCTTTTTTTATCAGTCTCGGTTTCTTACACAGAGTTGTTCTTTCTCTTTAAAGCTTTTTTAAGCATGTCCTCATGTTTCTGAGCATGTTAAGCATGTTTCTGTTATGAAGCAACAATGATAATGTTTCTGAATAATGACATCATCCTTCATACTTCATTTTTTTGAAAGTGAACAGAATGGTGAGAATCAGTATCCTCCAAACTGTGGACAGAATCACAGTGAAAAGACCCAGAGTTGCTTAATACTTTTGTTCCTATTTCCATAAATCTCACATTCTCTTCTAGTTTACATCCCCCTAGGGGACGTTTTTTTGCATTTCTTTCACAGTGGCGTTCTGCATCCATTGATCTTCCTGTTCCATGGCCTGGGGTGAGGGCAGCCCAGCCGTGGTTCTCAGACCTACTGCTAATCATTACACAGGGAGTGTAGGGTGTGGACACAGGGGTAATTGGCTAAGACACAATGTCTCCCTGCGGTGTCCTGAACTGTTTCCCTTTGGCTATATTACTCTTAACCATTATCACCCAATGTAGTTTCCTGCTTGGTTGATAAAGTTTTGTCCAATGAACTGAGCCATACATTAAATACAACATACATATACATATATGCACACATATCATTGTATATTACCGAAGACACTACTCTAGATATGATTTTTCTTGCTTATAACTAGTTATAATTGATGAGTAATGGCAACTGAGTGCTTAGTCAAAAAAAAACCCAACCCTGTTCTGTACAATAATTCAGTTAAGGTTAAGATTTATGCTCTAAATCCAGCCCTTAAAAATGTCTAGGCTTTCTAAAGGTTATTCACATATAGGAATACAAAGAAAAAAAGCCACTGATTTTGTTTCATTAAACATGGATACCGCATTAACGTGTAAACCTGAAAAAATGATTTTCTGAAAATACATCACACATGGTAGTTAAAGATTATAGCCTTTAGAATAAAGCTTTAAAAGTCATAACATAGCAGGGCAGAAGGAAACCTACTCCCAACACTTTGTTCAGAGCTCGTCTCTTCCCCCACAATGATAATCCCCAGTAGTCTCTTAGTCTGACTGTCTTTTCCCTGCTCTTATCATTAATAGTGACAGACGTCCACCAGGCCTTCCTGACTGCAGCCCGGCCATCCGCATGCTGCAATAAAGCCAGGGACTGCTGTAAGGTAACTGTGGGGGTTGGTAGTTGAGCAGAGTATGCAGCAGAGCATTTGTTTACCAACACAAATTCTTAAAGCATGTGGCGGATATGAAATGTCTACTAATCTACATAAAAATTATAATTCGCTTACTATGAGTGCAACTGAAGTTAAAGTTACACCAAAACATTCTGATTTAGCATTTTTATATTACTAGCCTTGGTAACTTAGGGCGTTAGCACACCAAAAAGGTAATATCAGTTAGCTGCTAAGCAATAGCGTTAGCTACAATTTAAAACTAGAGCAACAGATATTTGCTGTTCATTGTGTCTTTTTGCCTTACAGCTGTAAAATTTAAATGTAGAAAATGTTTAATAAAAAACACGTTTTCTTTTATTACATTTATAAAATAAAATCAGTCTGTTTTATATGTTTGAAAAGTATTGTAAGTAGGTGAAATTATCCTAACTAGGGTAACAATGTAGTTGACAGGAACAAGAAGCCATAGTCTTTATTAAAACAAGTTCCTTACTGTTGTTACTATTACAAATAATATCTACTGGTTATAAATATAGAAGAAAACATTAAAAATAACAAATTAACCTGCTGTACACACCGATGGCTATAAAAATCCTTACACATAGTACAAAGTAAGTGCATTTGCAATTCAGTATATAAAAGGTGAAATAGTTTACATTTATAACATAGTAACTATATATATTTTATATCTGATTGCTGTTGATTATTTAAAATAATTCTAGCTGTAATGATTCCGACCTCCAATCACCAGAGGTCGGTAGTACTCGCAGTAGCACTTCCTGTCGCCAGCTTTATAAGCTAGCATCACAGACCACATGTTGTAAAGTATTGTTTGCTAGTCGGCTTTACCAAGCGTTTTCTTTCTTGTTTATGTTTCTCTGGTTTTAATCTATGCTCTGTTTTCGTTTACGATTTCTGTAACGTTTTTGGATTTGTTGCTTGGACTTATAGTGTTTACCGTGTACTGTGGATTATTGCTATTCTGTTAATAAAGCGTTACTCTGCAACATGGATTACTCTCAGAGGTCTTCTTCACACTAGCAGTGATTTAGAGTTGTTACATACTTAACTGTTTCATGTTATACAAATTAAAGATTTGCCATTATTAAAAAGGTTTCCTTTCTGACACTGTCAAATACATTTTGCTCTTAAATACATAAGATAATTAAAAGAAACACGGTTTGTTTTTTGTTAGCATATAATATGCAAATTTACAAATACTATTTTAAGAGCATTTTTACTCATTTATTCTTTGATGCAAAACTAAGCCCAACCTCCAATTTAGCTGCCAGCTCTCTCAAATAAATCTGTATGGGCCCCCTTGTACACACATGAAAAATGAGTTATATCATCCAGCTTTAAAGCTGTATTTAGAAATAATATAAAGAACACTACAAAGAACACTCAGGTTTAAAGGCCCTAGTATGAAATCACAGTTTGGCCGAGACTAATGTTGTTCTGGTTTTTCTGCCATGCATCTGTTGCTAAACCAGTGCCGGGAAATGGCACTCACGGGCCGTGCCTCCCAAATATGTTTTTAATTTATTTAATATATATATCAGGAATAGTTAAAATAAATGAAACATTCGACATTTTATAAGTTATAATGTAATCAATAATAATAAGTACAGTTGATGTGTTTATTTTTTAAATGAAGTTAAACCTGTTTCGGTTGGGTTGCGTCTCTTGCATCATTACATCTTTAGAATATTGATGTGTATGCAGGGGCGTACATTTTGTCTAATAGTTGAGGGGGACAGTAAACATAAAATTTCTCAAGAACAGTTTTTGAAGGGGACACAAATAATACAGCTAAACTTGTTTTTCGGGAAGTGGTGACTCATGGTTAGATTCGATTAGATTAGATTTAACTTTATTGTCATTGTGCAAGGTACATGTACTGAGCAATGAAATGCAGTTAGCATCTAACCGGAAGTGCATAAGTGGCTTATTTACAATAAATAGGGTATGAGGTTGATAATTGCAGAGGTGTGTAAATAATGTACAGAAGGTAAAGGGATAGAATATATGTTAAGGTGTTGGACTACCAATCCGAAGACTGTGGGTTCAATACCAAGCCACCACTGCTGAGCCCCTTAATTTATAAATGAGATAAATGTAAGTCACTCTGGATAAGGGTGTCTACCAAGTGCTGTAAATGTACTTGTAGGTATTTGTATTCACAGAGGAAAATCTTCCTTTACTAGTGTAGCAGGGAGACCAGCTGTTATGCTTGTTTCCAAATTTTTCTCTGGTTTAATAAAAAGCTGAATAAATTTACCAAAATATTCTTCTTCAAAACTGTTTCTTTATTGCAATGTCTTTGAAATAATGCAATACTTTACAATAAAAGTCATCGAAATACAATGAAATTTGAACTTAAATGTAAATATAATGACTGTTATTGCAAAAACGTTTCCCTATATAAAGGAAATGAAATGATTCTGTGGGGAAAAAAACGATATGACAAATCAATGAAAAAGGTAAAAGGATTTTTCCCTGTACAATTTCTGATGTATTGGAAGCTCTTTACAAGGGCCACTTTGTCGCTTCCAGTCTGGACAATAGTGCTGTTGCGCCATGACAGAGGTCATATCCATTATAGACATTACTATCCATCGAGCAGCTAACCTTATTATTGCAAAAATACATTATCATCATAAATTTATATATATATATATATATATATATATATATATATATATATATATATATATATATATATATATCTATATATATATATATATATATATATATATATATATATATCATATGTATATAATAAATATATCAATCTGTTTTGTTTTTGTTGCAACTTTATTATGGGAATATTGATAAGGATGTGATTTTCTTGTTCCCTTTACAAGAAATGAACTGACAGTGTGTACCAGTTGTATAAGTATGCACTTGCACTGTGTTGCTTGTTTTATTATGCTTTGTTTCTACAAGTTCATTTTTTTATTTTTAAATGCGGTTTTAAATGTGTGGATTTTAACCTCAGCTGGCTGGATAACCGAGGTGGATACTGCTACATATTTGGCAGTGATCTTGTTTTTTCTAAACAGAATCTGCTGTGGATGTGAGGTGCCGAAGAGAGCACTTTTACTCATCTGCAGGTGTCAGAGTGATCAATAGCACCTGGCACTGTTCCCTTTAGCAGGTAAACACATGCAGGGCTGTTAGTTATGCGTGTGTATTGTGGCAGGCTACAGTTTACTGTTGATTACTCATTGCACATCCTTACAACGCTTCTGCTACAAGTGCATTGTTGGATGTGTTGATGTACATGTTTGAACTGGAAGAAGCTGTGCGGTAAGTTGTTTTTAAGGTCTTTTTTTGTAAGCTGATTTCGTGTCACTTTCACTCCTAAAATATTCTTTAAACCTCTAAAAGCATTTTTTTTTACCACAATAGTAGTAACTTTAAGCAGTAATGACAGACTAGAAGGTCTGGGGTGCTTCAGTTTATTCCAAAGGTGTTTAGTGGGGTTGTCACACCGTTTGTGCACAGGGCATTGTCATGCTGGAACAGTTTTTAAGCTCTTTTCTCATTTCAGTGAAGAGATGATGTGAGGATACACCATACAAAAACATTCTAGACAACTGTGTGCTTCAGACTTGGATGTACTGGCAAGGTTTCCCTAAACTCTTAGTCATTTAGTGTGTAATCTTTCTATGTAACTGAACATTCATAAAAAAAAACATTTAACTGCATTGTATTGTAAATGTGTGTGTGTGTGTGTGTGTGTGTGTGTGTGTGTGTGTGTGTGTGTGTGTGTGTTTGATTGTGTGCTCACACCCACTTAGTTTGGCTTACCTGCAAAAAAAAAACCTGTGTTTCAACCCAGGTCTCATGCTTGTAAAAATCCCACACCACATGAAACTTACAGCAGGCAGCTCTTATACACAAAGCTTTTGTTTGGCTGCAATGGATTTATAAGATGTGTGAAAGAGTGAACATTTCACCTGCTTAAACAACTTGGAGAGTGTGAATCATGCTAAAGCACTAATTTGGTATTTTATAAAGGAAGAAACCTGCCTGAAAACATTTCTAAATTTCTCCACATTACTTGATGTCTAACAGTTTTTCTTTAGCAGTATAATCCAATGATTGCTGCCAAGAATGAAATTGGCTTTAGATGTCATAATTTGCATACTGTACTTGCCAAAAAACATTATGAGAAGCCAACAAATTTAAAGTCATGAAAAAACTCATACTGTAGTCATTACTGAGGTTTCACTGTTTATGTCAATAGCCATGATGGTTTATTGAATGTGTGTGTTTCTGCTAGAAGCTGGTCACTCTCATACACCACAAGCCTAACAGAGTGATGTCATGCCGAGCGAGACTTTCAGTTCTGGAGGGATGTAGTCGGGTTTCAGAACATGACAGGTTGATTGTGGGAACGACTGAGGGATACGATAGAGGCGTCTTTCGGCTTCACTGCCAACTATGACATCAGTGCACACACCGCTTCCTTGAGAACGTGTCATCAACGACATATCTGTATTAGTCTTAGCTACCAAATGACTGACGGTTCCTGCTTTTCAGGAAAAGCTTAACTACTTCAGCTTCTGTTTAAAAACATCTGTAAGATTGGCAGATGTTGTGCCTGGTGTTTGCGTTCTTGCTTTCCTTAATGTGATGATAGGACAGTTTCCTCCTGTATCCTATGCAATAAAAGTTGGCACCCATACAGTACAATACAAAAATCTTTTTTTCCAGTCAAAATATATTTTAAATATATACTAAACATAGTGGGCACCATGGTGGCTTAGTATTTATAGCACTGTTGCCTCCGAGTAAGAAGGTCCTGGGTTCGTATCCCCTGCAGAGGTCTTTCTGTGTGAAGGTTGCATGTTTCCCTGTGCTTTTGTGGGTTCATTCCAGGTAAGCAGGTATAGACAATGGATGGATGGATGTTAAATATATGTTGTATATGTTATGCTCAGTAAAATAAATAATTTGTAGAGAAATTGGAAACAATGGTTCCTGCTATGAGCTGAATTTATTCTACACATATACAAATATTGATATAAATATGGAATTTTGCAAATCTTGCCAGAACGGTTCTAAATATTCATGAATATCAGGGTTCTACTTTGCAAGTGACTAAAGTCACTATCTATTGCTCATTACATGCTGTTGTCATTGTCTTTATTTGTCAGATGCCCTTATCCAAAGCACCTTACATTTAATTTTATATTTTTACCCAGTTGATCAGTTGAGGGTGGTCTTGATCAGGGATCCAACAGTGGCAGCTTTGCAGAGGTGGGTAGAGTATCCAAATCTGTAAAAACAGGTATTTATGGAAATAGTTACTCAGGTAAGAATAAAAGTAACAATCTAAATAGTTACTCAAGTAAGGTAAAAAGTATCCAATGAAAAAACTACTAGAGTAGTTAGTTACTAGTTACTTCAGATCTGATTTACACGAAGCAAAAACCCTGAATTTCCAACTATTCTGTGAGTTTTTACATCCCTCTCTTTGTTATGCTTATATCAAACAGGTTAAAGTAGAGTAAAGTCAATCTCAGTCCTGTGATGGACATTAACATCATGTCACCTGTCATTTACAATCAAATCTTACACTCAGATGTTTTTCTAACAGTTAATTTTGTCTTTATTTTTCTACCATTTATGAGCAGTTCCTTTAAAAACATACAGTATTTTCACATTTTATGTTTATGTAAATCCATTATTTAGGTGGCAGTAAAATAAAATACAATCCCGTATAATTTTATATGGATGTTCTACACTTCAGTCAAGTGTCAAAAAAACTTTAGTAAGGTGTCTGGATTGCTGTATAAATGTAGGACGTCACAGTTTGCTGTTTAGTTTATATAGTTTTGTGTTAAATGGATATGAAAATGTGCAGATGTTTAGATGTTTTTTAATGAATGTGTTGTTTGTAGAGTTCACCAGATATTTGTCATTTCTTGCACGTGAGCACCTATAAGTAAAAAATATTCTTTTGACATCTTGGAGTAAAAACAAAGACTGAACTTGAGGATACTGGTGATCTGCCTCCGATAACACACACGTCTTCCTCTGCTTCATCTTCCAGCTGAACACGTGCTAAACTTAAGCGGGAGATGTGCAGCAGCCTTTTGTAAAGCGCCTCTTTGAGACTTGCAAACAATTCATACAAATAATTTTTCAAATCTCATATTTATTACCATTTGACAGCAACGAAGAAACGCCGCCAAATGTTGCGAAGTAAAAGTAAAGTTGTTTCACTAAAAAAATTACTCAAGTAAATGTTATTCATTACTACCTACATCTGCAGGTTTGTGATAATAGGAACTGAACCCACCTTCTTTCAATCCGCAGTCCAGGACCTCAACTAATGAGCTACCACTTCCCCAAAGCGCAGTGTCTGCTTATACCATCTTTGGAAAAAGAGAAGCAGGACTGTAATTATTTGAAGTCAGTCATTTTTAAGAGGTCAGCTAGGCTGAGAAAATGCATTCCTCTGCTCTCTTTCCCTTTCCCCAGGCTCCGTATTCCATTGAACCCATGCAGGCTACCCCAGGTAGACAGGAGCAAGGAGCTTTCGGGTAAACCAGACAGCTGATTAATGTGATATATATAATGTGTTCATTGGTGTGTCTGTCTTTCGCTAGTCAAGCATGTAATGACTAATGCTGACTGTGTGCATGTTATGTGTACATAAGATTTTTACACAATCCCCTGCCCGAAAGACCTGCTGCTTGAGCAGAGCTTCTCCTGCCTCGTAAATCACCTTCTCCTGTCTCTGCCTGTCAAAGGCTGCCTGCGATCACATCATGCAAACTGCCAGGAATATTTTGAAAACATGTCTAAATCACTTTTATCATAGTCCCAGAATCTTCTCTCACTCCCCTTCTCACCCCTCTGTCTCTTGGCACCATATGTACCTAATTATGTTCTGACATTGAGGTGACAATGACATCATCAACCGGTTGTTATGCTGTTTGGATGTCATGATTTCCATAGAAACACTGATGTCATTGTTATACAGGAAGGCAGCAACGATCTGCATGCAGGGAAATAAGCGGAGCAGTGTTTTAATAGGATCAGCAGGTTGTCATCAACTCTTTTCTGGATGACAGCCAGTAAGGCTTACATCTTTACCACATTCCTTCATTTCACTCCTCTAAATTTCATGAGAAAATAAAGATTGTCTCTTGGAAATAGCATGATAAATATTTCTCTCAGTGCAAACAGTAAAGTGCTCAGAAAATAGATGTCGTGTTGAGAGTGTGTAGAAGTTATTGTCAGTTTGTGTTTATGGTAAAGCTCCTAAATATGGAGAGGTTTTTCTGTGTATATGTGGAAAAGTGCAGCGACGCAGTGACTTTCAACCACCCCCATTAATGTTTACTACTTACCATACACACCATACTTTACTTAAACTCTCACAGATGGAACAAAGAGCTGGGTTTCAGGGTTAAATTAAACATTGTTTATGCAGTTACAATATTTTCTAAATACTATCTATTGGTAATGACTAACCATTAAAAGACTTTATTGTATTAACACAGTCAGGAAGTGGTATATGCCATCAATATGTTTTTTATATATTTAATACATAGATCACTGTTGTGCAGTCGGGGCCAACAAGGCCTTCTGCTGTCCTAAACAACATAAGAAGCACTGGCCTAAATTTACAACCAAAATTCTAATATTTGTTCCATGAAATTATATTAATTTATTCCCAACAGTTCTCTTCATTTTGTACCGTTTTTCTCGGCTGCGCTGCTTCCGGTATGTGTATGTGTATGTTCGATGACAGATTTCAACCTCTATGTGCTACCATGTCAATGTAATCTTCCCAAAGCCTTCAGAATCAGTAAAGCTGGCCCATGTAACGTAAACCATATTAGCAATGGGACTGTTTCTTTAACCAATTAGATTTTAAATTCACCTCACAGAGCTTTCGAGTTTACTTAACGGGGTGTCTTGCTTTAATTATATTATTTCTCTCTCTCTCTCTCTCTCTCTCTCTCTCTCTGCCTCTCTCTCTCTCTCCTGCCACTTATTGTTATATTGTTGGTTTCCATAATTGCTACAAGATAGTGGTGGTATTAAGGGGTATCTGTCCAGCCCGTATAACGGCCCGCCATCATAGATAGATAGATAGATAGATAGATAGATAGATAGATAGATAGATAGATAGATAGATAGATAGATAGTAGTTGTTATATAGTAACTGTAGAAACAAGTAGCTGACTGAGTTGTTTAGGGAACTCAAAATCAAGAGTACTAATTTATCTGATTTATCTGAACTATGGGATTCAGTGGGTTTGGACTCCTAGCTTGTAGTGAAACATATAGTCCGAGAGAGTCAGTGCATGTGTCACATTGATGAGTCCAAGAACTTTGTGAATTCTACGGCTTTGTTAAGTGCCCTCTAGTGGAAGGACCAAGGCAAAACCAGTCAGAATCCCTACTGACTCAAATGACTCCAAGGATTCAATATGCGATTCAGATAGACTTGGATCGGAATCGCTAATTTCAGTTTGATTTATATGCACCAACATACAATACACTACATACACTACATAATGTTCAGAATTAGTAACACATAAGTATGTTTAAAAGTAAGATGTAGAGCAGCAGTACACCATCATATAACATTCCAGTAAGCATTAGCATTAAAAATATATTCGCTCATTTGTTCTTAGCCAGCATTTGGCAGATGCCCTTACCCAAATTTACATCTGTGCTTTTCTCTCAGAGTCCCAGTTATGATAGCTTGATTGTGCTATGAATTAAACCCATGATCTTCCAATCAGCAGTTATCACTTAATAATGTCATCACACTATGTGCTTTTACTCAGACTTCTATGACTCTACTCTATGACTGAGTAATAGCTGAGTAGTACCCGGAATACTATCCCTATTTACAGAAATGTACATGCTTGTATGTGTCTACAATGAGTCATAATTACAAAAAGCTCACCATACTTTATTACTTTATTTAAGCTACTATTTTAGCTTAGACTTTTAGGCTTATAAGCACCACACGATTAAGATTTGTCAAAACAAAATAATAATTATTTGTCAGCATACTGAATAAAATTCACTGATGAAGCCGCTCTAATTCCTGTAATAGAAATACTGACTGTTAATTGTTTGTTTTATTATATAGAAATTCAATCCAAGTACATTTTTGTTAGGTATTTATGATAAGTCTGTGGGAGCCATTTGGAGTATAAAGTTCCGTAATATGACTCTGGACTAACAAACTGTCTTTGTGTTGCTCATTCCTATGACATTAGCTTACTCAAGAAAATATTATGTCATGTTTTCTGTTGCAGTGACTTCCTGCTTATTTGTCTGTCAGTAGTTCATAATGTAGCAATACCTGAAAAGTTATTACCTCTAAGTGATGTAATCTGATAAGCGTGCTCTTTCCAGTCCAGGCCTGTGGTCTACGTGATGACGCTTGTCAGAGGGGCCTCTTTGGTTCCACATGGGCAGCTGGAATCAGTTCCTCCTTGTTTCTATACAGCATCTGATAAGAGGCCACATAGGGGTGGGCAAGAATGCCCTGCAAAATTAGATACAATAACAAACCTGCATGGATAAGTGCACTATTGCGCAGGTCTAAACTTTTCTGCCTGGCATCTCCAACTCATCTCGTGAGGCATTTGTAAGATAGCAGATGCACTGCACCATGCTCGCTCAGATCCCACCATTCCTTAGGACACAAAAAAGACCTAGCTTGTGATTTCTCTAAATAGCATTGATCAATTTGTTGACAGAGACTAAAAGACCATTTGTATCCTGCTCTGAATAAGGCGGCGATTTTTTTAACAACTTTAAAAATTACAGCAACACAGAGTTTGTAGCTATGAACTGAAGATACACTATTCCATTTTTCACTTCTTATTGCTGGAATTAAAGTAAGTTTTTTTAGAGGTTCTCTCTGACACTGACGAATTCTCTTTTCCTGCTCAGCATGCAGACTTCCTGTGAATGTCATACGTGTAGTGTTCACACAGACAGATCTATAATGCCATGTCAGTGGGGGGCTTTGAGTGTCCACACTGTTATAAATCAGCTCCTGTGTCTCTCCCATCAATGTTTACAGTAAATAGAGGGCTAGAATGTAAAGTTGTTTCAGGCTGTGTATCTGGCTTTATTGTAAAGTCTGCATGGCCACTGGCACTGTGCCTTCTTACACCATCACATCCCTTCTCTGTGCCCTTCTTTCGATAAGGAAAGTTTGTTTTTACTGGGATTTGGTATCTTGCACACATGCGCACATAGAAAATACAGAAAACCATTAAAATGTGTTACTTCACTGGTGTCATGTATCATTTCTAACATTATAATACTAAAGCTTCCATTATTTATGTAAATGCACACAATCATACTGAAAAGACATTTAGTTATCCCAGTTTACCTTAAAAATTGTGTAAATAACTTTTTTTAACTTGAATAACTACATTTAATAAAAATCAATTTAAAACATGCTATGACATCAACAACTCTAGTTAATAAGCTCATTGGAGTAGTTAGGCGGCATCTTTTGTCCTTCACTACTTTATACTTTTGAATATAAAATTTGGAACAAATAAAAGAGACTAAAAAGAGATTGTGCAAAAAAAAAGTAGGAAAGAAAGAGCATTGTGTCAATACAGAGTACACTAGACACAGGAGACGAGAGACAGGAGAGAGAGAGAGAGAGAGAGAGAGAGAGAGAGAGTGACACAGAGACAGGGAAGAGGCAGACAACAAAAACAAAAGGGGACTATTTCCAACAGTTAGCTGGGAAAGAGTGCAACTTTATCTCTGCTCTCTTATCCCCTCCCTCCCCTCTCCCTCACTCTCTCTCTCTCTATTTCTCTCTCTCTCATTCTCTCTGTTCCCTCCCCTAGGCTGGAGAGGGGGAGATTAACCTGGCTCTGAGAGTTCTACTTTAAAACAGCACGGCAGGCAGAGCACTTACTCTCTCACTCACACCCAACTGGGAAAGCAGAATTGGTACACTAAGAGGACAACTGTAGCACAGGTCTGTTAATATCTGCACTATGCACAAAATGTTTGTTGGCATTTAAAACATTTACAGTGATGTTTATTTTGTAAATTTCGTATAGGGTTACAGAAAAGTTTTTTTTGTTGAATGAATGGGAAATTAATATATTGATGTTGACTCAACAGGACACTGCTGCTGGCTGTTCGTGGACCTGCCTGTGATTTAAGTTACTATTAACAGAAGAATAACTCAATAAAGTGCAGCCAAGTGAAACTTACAGACCTCTAAGAAAAGAAGTAGTGTGCGTCAGACTGGACAAGATGGACACTGGCCCATCGTTGGCACTGGCAGGCGAGGGTCCTCCAGAAGGTGAGACGGTATGTGCTACCTTGGCACGTTACGAGACCACACTGCACGATGCTGTGCGTGAGATCCATGTGGATGTCAGTGCTTTCAAGCTGGGTGTGGAACGACGTCTGGAAGAAGCACTGCACATGAGTGGCCCGCTCGGCCGAGCCGTGGCCCAGTTGCAGCAGGAAAACCGGCAACTCCGTAGCCAGCTGGAGTCCCTTACGCGCCAGGTGGAGATGCTGACAGGTACGGTGTGCGACAGGAGTGCCCTTCTGGGCTCAGGATCGATGCCGTCCCGCCCCCAAAGTATCATGGCAGTTACCCAGTCACCCCTTTCACCCAGCAGTGCTACGACCCCCAGTGGCTCGGCTTCAAGCCCCATTGCCACACGCTTTTCCAGCAGAGCTACCTTCTCTGTCAGCAGTAAGAATAATGTGAGTACACAAACCTCAAGAGGGAAAGAGCATAAATTACAAGAGGGTGGATTTTGTGGGTTGGAAGAGAATTGGTTTAACATCATGTGTTTTTTTTGAGCCAAAATGTGCAATGATGTCAGATTTTATGAGTACAAGAGACGCTTGGAAATATTTAGACACGAGGATACTAAAGAACCTCCTAAAAAGTTGTGCGTGACTGGAGAAGGCTTAATTAACACCATGCCTCTTGTAAAACAACTAAGATGGTTTTAAAGGTTTAATCTGCAATATAGATATATGAGGGTTACAAACAGCCCTAAAGGCAATGTCCAGCATAATAATTACCAGCAACATGAAGTTATTTAGCGTTTACAGAGTACCTTTAAACTGGCTCTGGACAAGTGCTTTTACAATTTCACTGTCATTTAATCTGCTCCTATTAACAGTCAACACAATCCAACTAAAACCAGAGAAACATTTCAAAAGAAGGATTTTATTAAAACCAGAGCTGATGGCGTTTCCCTATAATTGGATTAGGCTTTACTTATGTTGTTGTTTTCTTTAAGTGTCTTTAAGTGGACCTCCTCCGGGAAGATTACTTAAGGCTTTGGTTTAGAGGTCATCACGTTGCCCTGCACATAAAATTACTTTTAATGCAGTGATTGCAGACAAACAAAGTACTTTACTTTTTAAAAAGAAAAAAAAAGTTCCATTATGTGACCTCAATCCCTCCTGAGCCCAGCATACAGCTGCAGTCTATAACTCAACGCAATGCTTGACTCACAGTCCCACTCAGACCCAGACAGAATTACAGCACTCACGCCGACCAAGACAAACCGTCATGTACAGTGCATGCACATTAGAGTATTGGTTATAAATATTTTTTATTAATGACGCAGCTATACCATTTTTGGATTGAACTTTGGATTGCTTTTAGCTGTGAGAGGGAGTAAGCAGAATTTTTTTTTTTTATTATAATCCACATGCACACCTGCAGGGTCTATAATGAGAGAGACATGATTCTGGCCTTGGACAGCACTGAGAGTGTTTCAGCAGGTGTGAGGAGCACTCCCTCAGCTTCAGGCTATGATGCCGAATTGGAGAGTGTGAAAAAAAAGGACAGAGAGGAGGCAGACTCTGTGTGTGTGGATGTGTGCTAGCCTGTCCTGTAGCAGTGTATGCAGCTCTGCTAGAAACATCTGTAGACATCATTCATACCAAATATCACACTTTATCGTTCATGTCTCTGTACCTGTATCTTCTAACTGTCCAAATCCTGTGCTTAATCTTGGTCTGTAGTCAATGTATACATTAAATCCCTATTGCTTAAGTTGTTTTCCACACACACTTACTTTATCTCACTACACGTCCTCCGTGACCATTTTACAGCCCAGGCTCTCCTTAGTGGGGTTATGGGTTTTCTGGCGTACCCTTCCTAACGCTGAGACGGAGCAGGACTGTATACTATAGAAATGCTCTCAATGTTCTGCAAATAATATCTTCTGAAGCCCCTCCTCTTCTGCTTTGTGCTGTCTGTGCTGCTGTTGCCAATTACCGCTGCATTTCTGCGGTTTCAATGGGCCATTGTATCAACATTCTGCCTCATTTGAAGTACATTGAGAGAGTGAGGATTAGACGAACACCCAGGATGGAACTCTCCTAACCTGCACCTGTTTTTTTCACTGGGCTTTGCCCAGTTCTTGGTGTTCTCACTCCTTTTAAATGGAAAGGAAAATGTCCTTTCCTTAGATGTCAAGGACATTTAGTCTACATCAATACTAGCAAGCAAGTTGATTATAAACATGTTTAAACAACAGAAAGCAGCAAAGAGTCAAACAAACAACATTTGAACTGAAATTCGCTATTTTATGCAAACCTGGATTAATGAATTGAAGTTTCGAATACAACTTACTTCTAATAATTCTGTTGCACATATTGTCCAGCTGCATGTTTTTGCGGCAGGTGGGTAAATATATCAACATTTGCATTTCAATTTCTAGCATTTGGCAGACGCCCTTATCCAAGGCAACTTCTCATTTTTTCTATTTAACTGACAGTTAAGGGTTAAGGGCCTTGTTAAGGGCTCCAACCATGACAGCTTGAACCCATAATCTACCTACTGAGTTAGTGTTTACATGTTTTTAATTTTACTTGAATTCCATACATTTTAAATTCTGTAACATCTACCTAGTGCTCAACTTTTTCTATTAAATTTCTATTTAACACATAATGGGTTTTTTTAATGTTTAATGTTTTTTGCCTGCATTTCTAAAAGCTTTTATAACATCGTCACAATATGCTTACTGCCCCGTTTAGCTCTAGAGAATTATTATTGCACTGCTAATTTGGGTAACAGTAATGCAGCTCCATGCACACTCTGTTAATGTTTTCAGTTGAGGTAACGAACAGAGTTGCCAAATTTGGATAAAAATCTCTAAAAAAAAATGTATAGCCAGAAACCAAAATAAAATTTTATACAATTCTGTAAATGTTCCAATAATGACCTGAGATTAGAAGATATTTTGCATTGGGAAAGGGGAATTATGGAGAGGATATGATCTGGACAACAGAATTTTGTTTGCACTATCGTGACCTTTCTTATACAACATGCTGGAAAAATGCACAAACAACGACTGTCCCTATTAGCTTAATTTCGCTTGAGGTGTCTTCATTAATATAGCTTTATTATGTCATCCCACCCAATCAAATTCTATGGTTACATGCTAGTGTTTACGTCAGTCAGCGTAACAATTCTATTTCAAAACTGGAATTGTTTATACATAGTATTACAGTTTTGAGTAATAATATTTTAATTGTACCTAAACATAATGTCTGTGTTTACAATGGTAGCATTATGCCCTTAAAAGTCTTATAGGCTCCTAACTATGCTTACAGATGCATTGTAATTTCATGTAGTACATACATTAAGTGCATCACACACCATACTGTGTGTGTGTGTGTAATGAAGAAATAATAGACTGATCACAGTACAGATAGTTCTGGATTCAGATTAGTAATTGAACACTGCTGGATCAAGCGCTCAGCTCTGCCTTTTCCTGGTAATGTTCAACAAATTTTTCTCGGGTCAGTGGGTCATCTGAGATTACTCAGTCCAGTTGCATATCTCTACCACTGAACATTTATCCCACAGTGCTTTCTGACGGGAAGTTTACTTGGGAAATCTTAGTGTGTGAGTGTGTGTGTGTGAGGTGTTTGTGTTTTACGGGACATGTGAGTGTGTGGGAGAGGTGTAGAGTGAGATAAGTTGTGCATGGCTATTATCTGTGAAAACTGCACCCGAGGACGGCGTGTGTCTCGGTGAGTGAACACAGACGCACCTGATATCAAAATATTGTAGCACCGTTAAGAACACACAAAAGTTGGGTAAAATCCCAGTGTAGTAAATTTAGAAAAAAAATATTTACCACACTGGGATTGTACCCAACTTTTGTTGAACATATGCAGAAATCTGACATTCTTAACCAGTGATGTAATTTTAATCAAGACTTTAACATAATGATATGTCTTACAAAGAACTGCCAGAAAAGTGAGTCATGGGGGGTTGGGGGTTGGGGGTTGCTGGTTGTACCACCAATTACTGTCTTACTTGTCTTCATCAGATTTGTCTTCATCCATTAGCCCAGTTTTATTATCGTCCATCCTGCATGCTACAATCAGCACTGAACCATTATACTGTATGTATTATGTCATCATCGATCAAAGATGTTTTAAATAACCGCTCCCACAGTAATTCAGGTGCCCCACATGGTAAGCATATGCAACCGCAATGAGGTTCTGCAAGATTATTTACCCCAGTTATCCAAGCTGAATTTGTTTTTTAATCCTGGATATTTTAAATGACTAAATCTCTGAAGAATGTCTATTCATCTCTTAAACTTAGAACTACACATAGCCTCATTTCATAGATTTCCTCACATTTTCTGCAGAGGCCTTGACACTATGTGGGCAAAGATGCGATCCAGACTTGATGCCTCTGTTAACAAAAGCTAATATATATATGTAGTGTTTAATATATTTAAACAACTCGTCTGGTTAGACCATATTTTTATAGGTGCTTTGAATGTGCTACTTGATGCTCTTTCTCTCTCTCTCTTGCTCTGTGTGTGTGTGATATGCATGACATTTTAAGCCTGGCTACAAAGGCTCCTGGACAAATGCCAGTATTCTCACAATGGAACTGGGTATATAATCTCCTCTAGTGTTGCATGGATCTCTATGTTCAGCACAGGGTCCTGCCAGAGTAGAAGGAATAGAACAAAATCTGTAGGGTAGCTAATAATATAGTGAAGTGAAGAGCCGTGTGTGTGAGTGTGTGTGTGTGTGTGTGTGTGTGTGTGTGGGAGGTAGGTTAGAGGGCCGAAGAATTCGACCACTCCTATGCTACCCACTGGGTCTCCTGATTATTTCCAGGCAGAGAGATACCGTATATTCTCATCTCTATGGTTACAGGTTCATAATTCCTAGTTAGCATAAGATCACAGGCCTTTAGACTTATTGTTCTTACTATAAAGGTGTGTGTGTGTGGGTGTGTGTGTGTGTGTGTGTGTGTATACATAATTAGTGCCTACAGCAGCGGTCCAGCTATTCTTGTCGTTAACATGATATAGAACCTTGTCCTTCTCTTATTTTTATTAACACAAGACGTTCTGTGACACCTAAACTTCATTCGCACAGCGTTTTTTTGCTCAGTACGTCCCTTGTTTGCAGTTGGGTCTGCCAAAAGGTCGAGATCTTCTGCAGCTGGTGATCTGAAACCCTAAACCAGCCTAAGGCTCTTAGATCCAGGGTGCCAACTGCTATGTCGTCATGGAAAGATGTCCTGAAAACTTCTTCCCTTCCTCCATTCCTCATCCTGAGTGCTTTGCCTGATCCTTGTTGGCACAGGCTCTGTTTTAACTCTTTCACAGGCAGGGCTACAAAGAAAAGATTTTTGTGCTTAAAACCTGGTTGTTATATTCAAAATTATATTTTAGATTTTTGAATGGTTAAAATGGTAAAATTCAGACAAATACCATGTTTTGGAGCCTTTAAATTATAATATTAATCTGCCCCAAATTTTTCATTGTTTTATTCTTTGTGCAGATGCACAAACATTGTCTTACTTAAAGATTTGTTGCAATTTCGTATATTTTCTCTTAGTTAATTTAGTTGATTTTACACATTTCCTTTTATATTTTGCTATGCGTTTAATTAGCCAACAATTTTCCTAGTAAGCCTTTAGAATCTCAATTTCTATGCTTGCTTATTTCTTTTATTAAACTTAATTTTTAATAAAATTAATTTTTGAGGTCTAGTCCTACATTAACTTGTTATATATTGATAATAAGATAAAATTTCGTGCAAGTCTTTCGTGCAAGCTTTATTCTTTCTTTGTTATAATTAAATTTCCAGAAAAGCGTTCATGTACGTATAACTGCATCATCTGATCATTAATCTAAAGAGCAGCCTCTATATTCTTGATGCTAGTAAATTATAGCTGCAAACTCTATTTGTAAAGTTTATCTATTATTGCCAGTGTGTAACAATAGTGTATTATATTGTACATTTTGGGATGTAGCATTAACCTGACTGAGTATTGCATATTTATCTCAGTGGGAAGAAAAATACTCTGTCCTAACTGTTTACAGTAGGTGAATCTGACCTGATCCACTTAATCTGGAAGTACAGACTTCATTGTAAAAACAGGTGTTAGAGAGTTTTTCTATTATGATGTAAGTTAAAGGAGGAAATTATAGAGCTAAAACGCTTGAAGGCTCATATGATAAATGCCTGTTTCTACCTGCTGCTTCAAGGTTTGCATCCTGCTGACTTTCCATTTACAGCAACAAGCTAAAGTAGTAAAAAAATATTTGTCATGCTAAAACTTTTCACAATGCTAAATAAAAATGCACATATAACATTTTCTTCATGCTGCGTATGACGTATCTTAGACACACTTCTCAGACACCCTTATCCAGAGCAGTTAAAAGTTAAGGGCCTTGCTCAGGAGCCCAGCAGCTAAAGCTTGAGGATTACTGGGAAATAAGCACATGATCTTCTGATCAGCAGTCCAACACCGTAAACACTGAGCTACCACATACCCTACTGCTATACCTTTATTTATAAGAGATCAGACTTTGTGCTCCATAAGCAGGTCCAAAGCTGTAGATATAGTCTCCAGACTCACTATGTGGAATCATCAAAATCTTCAATGTTTCCTCACAACATAACTTTCATTGTACTCGGAATTCCAATCAGCCACACTGCTCAAATGTCTAGAGCTAAAATATTCATCATATATGTCTAGTGTATATCCCTTATCAAAGCATTCTCATGCAGGCTCCGGCACAATAGCTCTGGCAGTTACATGCCTGTTCAGCCGCAGTGTGCAGTCCCTTGATTCTGTGAGGTTTTTATTATGTTAACCACCCGGGCTGCTGTGGGAACACGTTCAACATGAGCCAGTGATCACGCACACATAATCCTCCTGTTCGCACCCCAACATTTTTTAGGCAGACAGCCAGCATGGACGAATTCTCATTTTAGTATGGTATGCTCACATGGGACAAGTCTGACATTTAAACTTACATGAAAGCTTTTTTTCTGAGTGGAGTCTATTGTCTCACTTTTTGGCTCTTGTTCCACAATTTGGCCAGGTTACGAACAAGACCCAATGCTGCCTTTTTTCCATGGATAGTGGAAACTGGACCATTTTGCACAACATTGTTTAATTAAAAAGAGCGATGGGAAACCACCTACTCACCTTGTTGTGATGCTTAGAAAAATATGAGTAATTTTATTTAACAAAATATATTTTAAAATATAATTCAGAGTTAAAAAAATAAATGTTCAACCTTACAGACTTGATGACTTTATTACTCTTTTTTTTTTTTTAAAGAAAATGTAAAATGTATTTGTAGGAAATATATATAATATATATATATATATATATATATATATATATATATATATATATATATATATATATATATATATATATATTGTGGTTACTCGAGCAGCATTTTATTTGGCATGGTCTTCTATTTATAGGATCTACTGGTGATTTGCTTATTAATGCAGGTGTTTCTGACTTAACAAAGAATCTCATTTTAGGCTCTAACATTCACACGCTTGAATTTTGTTCTGTTTTTTTCTCGTTCTCCCCCAAGTTAAGTCATTTGCCTAATCCCAACCACCAGACAGCTCTTTTATATCATGCGGTGCCTACTCAATGGACAGGGTGAACATAACCATTTGCTTCCTCCTGATGAATGTAAACCACCCAACCCTCTTTCTGCATCCTGACACATACATAAACTTACAGATGTCCAAGGTAGGCTAGTGTCACTGTGATAGAGAAAGAATATATCATTCACCCCACATTTGGTCCCGAGCCAGGCATAGCTGTAGCATTGTTAGGTTTCAAACCTGCTATCAATCAACAACAAGGTAATTGCTCCTCTATTTTTAGTCATTCTGATTTAGAAACAGGAAAAATGTTGGAGCGGAATATTACATTATTACAACAAATTTTAGCCTGAACCGTATCTTAGTTTCACTGTGCACTACATTAGTGCTGACTTTAAGCTAAAGACTTTTGCAGAACTACTGACCTTATTTTAAAAAGCGATTGCTTACAGAGGAAAAGGTCAAGGTTTTTCAAGGTTTTTAATGGAAGTGGTTTGTACTAAAAGAAAAATATATTTTGTTTGATTGATATTTTTTGAAAAATTAATAAACGCTAAAAGAATGTAATATAATTTCTCTTTTTTAAAAAAAATAAAATGCATTTAGGCAGCATTGACTGCATAATAGCAGAAAGAAGCTAACTATTTGGTAGAAAGACACAGTGCATCTGCTGGACTACAGGGAGTTAAGAAAACTATCAAATATATGCTGTACACTATGTGTACAATGTGTACAACCAGTCTGAGAGTACGATTAACCCTGTTAAATGTTTAAAAAATATTTAGTTTAAAGTATCTTTTAGAAACTTAAACGTAATCAAATATAATAAGTTAATCCTAAAAACCGCAAATGATTAAAATCTGGCATGCAGGGTCATTCGTTGTGCTTCATGCATCGCTCCCTATTGACATTTTGACGCTTTCTAGGAAATCAATGATTTATAATGCCTGGAGAGGATCTTGCATGACTGCATAGGTCATGCTGTGGGTGGGTGTGTGTTTAGCCTCTATATTTACCCAGGGTATCTTAGAGTAACCTGTTCTATGCAGAAGCTGTACACATCAGAAAGACTTATGGTGCTTAAAGTTATCTTGTACTTTTTATGGATCATACACATGGACTGTACGGTGGACTCACAACTCCAGGCTTTCTATCTTTGCTAGCCTGAGAGCCTGACCTGTCTAGAGCACTATCTCTGATGATAATGCCACATAATGCACTACTCACTGATCTGGACCTGGCCGGGTATTCCGCCAAAGAGCTGGAGCTGCATGATTTCCATAGTTCACTGCTGAATTCTATCATCTCTTCTACCTCACAGCTGTTCAAGCCCCTCACCCTCCAAATTACTCCCCCTTCAGCATTCCTCTACGCTTATGTCACTTCGGTTCTCCTCCAGGGGCTCTATTACCCTCAACAGATCTTTCTGAAAAATTTACTTTTTTCAGTTACTGTGAGTGTGCATGTGTCAATATATAACTTTTTTGAGTGCATGATTGCAGGTGGGGTTTTTACACTCTTGTACCAGTCAGTGCCTGTGTGGACACACATGAAGGGACAAGTTTTGGAGAAAAACTAAAGTGGATTTCCTTGTTGGTGAGACTGCCTGTAGATTAAAATTGAAGTGAAAAGAGACTGCAAAAGACTGTGTTGGGTATCAATTACTCTGGAAAAGTGGGTGATTACTAAACCATGTGTTTTTACAAGATTTGTGTATGATCTCATAGCCCTGTTTAGTCCTCGAGCCCTGGTTAAAGGAGACTGGTGGTGATAGTGGCAGTATTTCTGATAGGAGATGCATAAATCTGCCTGTCAGGATGAAGTGATTAGATTAACTCGCTTAGCTATCCATTTTAGTGCTTCAGGAGATGAGATCTTGTTCTTGAAAAGAATCTGGAGCCTCAGAGGAATGTTCGACTGTTTGATCTCATGATTAGGCCTTATTTGATAATTACGTCAAATGTTAAGTTAAGCGATTGATTTTTTTATTCTGGGTACAACTCAGTTTGTGTATAGCTGTAAAAACAGTCACACAGTGTCTTTTATTCAGAATATGGCATATTAATACAAAACTATTTATAACAATGAGTGCGTTTTAAAAACATTTAGGGACGTTGGTTTGCATGACCTGATAGTTTTCTTCATAAACATTTTCTATCTGTAGCAGGCTGATGTTTTTAAAACACAGTGCTGCCAGACAGGATCACTCATCACAGACATGGTCAGCTGTTTAGTCTTGTTAATAGGACAGCAACACTAGATAACCCTAAGGACTCAGTATTTACCTAGCCAAATGTCCTAGCACAAAAATAGCCTGGCAAACAAAACAGGAACCAGGAAATTTGACAATGCTTTATTTATTATTTATAAGCCGTATTTGTGAAATGATATTGTCCAAGTGTATTTATCTCCTACCATTTGGAGCCTGGTAGTTTACTTTTAACTATGCATTGGTGATCTGGTCGCTTAACTAGTTAGCATTTCCCTCCTAGGCTTTCTAGTCTGAGTTTACTCTCTGTGCCATTTTCTGTTCATCCATTCTTAGTTTCTTTGGACTTCCTTTCACCCAAAAAGAAATGCTAGTAATTTAATAAGCCCTAGGATGAATATTTTCACCTCACGCCTATTGTTTTCAGGATGAGCTCTGGATCCACCATGTTTCCTTCCAGCATAAAGCAGCTACTGTAGGTAAATGTATAAATGTGCGAAGAATTAAATTGTGTCTATCTTTCTTCCAGAGTATTGAGCGAGAAGAACCCATCGAGGTGGATCCAGCTCCGTCTCCCACTAAACTGGAGAACGGCCACACATCCACAGCAGGTAGATGCTCCTTCGCTGCTCAATAAGACATCAAACCTATTTTATCATACAGGTTTATAGAACAGCTGTATCTGTTTTTATCAGAAAACTCCACTCTGCCTGCAAGAGACACTTCTCCACCCACTGGTGTGACGCAACAAAACTCTTCCCCTCTCTGTATGGCAATGCCACATTTGCCAATCACTGCCACTACAAAGATAGCTGACTCTTCTGGCCTAAAGAGCCCTGAATCACCAAGCAGCCCAATGCAGACACTGCCGTCTGTAACAGATACGCAGCCCAACAGTCACCCAGCTTCCAGTAATAATGAGCCAACACTTGAATCTCCAGTTCATGCAGGTAGGCAGAATAAACATATCCTTTGCCCTTTCTTTTCATATTTTATCTAACTGCTGTGTGTATGAATTGTTTGTCCAGTGTCTTCTGTGAAAACATGGACTCCAAGTCCAGTGAGGACAATGGGCTACACAGGTATCAACGGTAATGTAAATACTGTTCTTTTATTTACATTTTAATTCAGTATAAACGGAAGTAATAATATGGAAATTTAAGGAGTCATGCAAATAGAATTTGTTAGAATTTGTTTGTAATAACCTCAGATGGGTTTTGTTAGTATAGTTAGTTACTAAACAATGTGCTTATTTGTATGTAGTTTGTATCAGATCTATACTGTAGATTACAGAAAGTGACTTGGTTTTCTGCCTAAACTAAATTTCTATATCTATTCTGTACTTTGCAGAGAAAACCTCTCCTTCTGTGCCAGCAAAATCGGTGGCTTATGGAGGATACTCTGTGATCAACCAGCACAACACAGAAAGGTTGGTTATAACAAAGAATACTCGAATGCTTTATCCAGCTTGGCAGCAGAACACACGCACAAAACTTTAGTTGTTCAATCCACAGACATGCTGTTCAGACGCTCTGTATACCCGAAGCGTATAATAGGGATATTGTGTGTTTCAGGAATGCAGATATTGCAGGAGAGCTGTCCTTTGGTAGGGGCATGGAGCGCAAGCGTGAGCTCGTGAGGTCTCAAACTCTCCCCCGTAGCATCGGTGCCCAGGCACGCAGGTCCATATTTGAGCGACTGGATTCTGAGAATAACAGGTACATGGATTTATTTAAGCGCTTTGTCTCCTGCTTATATTTTATCCTTCTAAGCTTTTATATTTCTTATTTTTGCTTATTTGTTTCAGTCAACCCAAACCTGTGGACTCTAAACCCAAGCTGAAACGTTCTCAAAGCTTTGGTGTGTCCAGTGCAAGCAGCATCAAACAGATTCTTTTAGAGTGGTGTCGCTCTAAAACAATTGGATATCAGGTAAGATTTCAGAAGCATATTTATTATTTCAATAGAAGAGTCAAAAAGATTGCAGACATTAAAACAATATGAAATGTCTTTAAAGCTATACTTAATATTGTTGGGACATCTAACCATCATCTGTATGTGTTTTTGAACACTCTACTCGAGTCTTACTTATACTCGTTTATATTATAATTGTAACTAATTAACAGGGAAACTAACTATTACGTTGCTTTTTAAAAATGTGTAAATATGTCAAATAACTTTGACCTAATATTAAATATGTTAAATAAATAAAATGGACACTAAATAGAATAAATGATTATTAGAATAAAATGGACACTAAATAGAATAAATGATTATTAGAAAACATTGTACACTATTTAATGTTGTGAGGTCATGTGACCCTAACCCTAGATTAGAGTTACTTGCCACCAATGTGAAGAGACTCTTTCGTCTAGGTCATCCAGTTGAACATTACATAAACAGTCTTGCCTTTAATTTCAAAAAGGGAAAAGTAGTGCTCATACTATCAGTTTACAAAAGTTTCCTTTAAACTCATTGCCATCGCTTCGAATCCTGTGGTACGTATGAATTTCATTTATATATGTACTAACTTTAATGTGGGACATTTAAATTTTGGTTGGAATTATTGTCGTTGGTGTGTGAGACTGTTATTGCTTATGTTTGACCAATGATACAATCTGTATCTACCTCAGCCAATCATTATTAGTTATGTGGTTGTCTCTCACCCCAACACACATACACCAATCATTATCAGTTATGTGTCCCACCGCACCTCACAAAACATTTTTGCAGGTCCTATTGCTGAGAAAATCTACTCAGATATAAACCACCGCAGTGAGCTCAATTACAGTAACGCCACATTTTAGATGCTGCTGTTTACTCACGATGAAGACAATAAAGCATGTTTGTAAGTTGCTCTGAATAAAAACATCTGTTTAAATACTATACCACAACTTGCTGGCTATAGTTCTGTCATCTGGAATTCTTTTGTTCTTCAGTCTAACCCTTACATCATCGATTTATGAAGCAGTTGCTGTAAAGTATTACTGTGTAAGCTAAAAAAATATTGTTCTGTATGTCAGATGAGGATCATTGGAGTTGAAATATGCACTATGTCTTCTGTTCTTCTATACAGCTGAGCTTGTATGTCCATATGGCCCATGTTAAAGATGGTGCCGTCACAGTCCAGGCACATTTAGCATAAAAACAGAACAATATTTAATAAGCCCAAAGCACTAATATTCTGTATTCCTGACAACAATGATGTATGTTTTTACATTAGCCAATGAGGTTGAGTATCAAGTAGGGTTGAGAGCAGAGTCGAAAGGCCAGGGTTTGAAAGACAGATTTAATGCTGGAGGGGTAGATGTAAAATATTACCACATTCATGTTCCAGTTACAAAACCAGCTGGAGGTTTTTGTGACCATCATAGGCAGAAATAATGTTTGACAGATAACATCAACAAACATTTGACCTAAACCGCAGCCGTTGTCCAAATGTGCTTTGGATTATAACTATCCAGCATGTTATCCCTGCAGATAAACATTCCCCACAACAGATTATTCTTACAAAGGGTCATGTCACCTCAACTACAGTTTAAGACCCTTACCAAAAAACGAATGAATTTATTTACTTTTTCGACTCCTATAAGGGTTTTATTTTATTTTTACAGCAAACTTAGAAAAATCTTAACTAATTATATGCTGTGTATGAAATTCTCTGGACATCAACAGTTTTTGAAATACACAAACCAGCATGTCTGGCATATTCAACCATGTTGCTGTCAATGACGCTAAGACCACGTTTTCCTTTATTTGTATGTTTGCATGAGTTACATGAAAAAAACTTTGTTGCTTTTTTTTTAACAGATTTCGGTTTATATTATACTACAACCAGACATGAAATATTCATTAATAAAGTGTTTTTAGGTCAATCTGGATAAGTGTTAGCTGAATGCTGTTAAAGTAAATGTACAATTTTTTGCATTTGTTCTGCTGCCACCTGATTAGACACTTCCTATATTCAGCTGGGGTAACATAATCCTTATGATGTGGTGGTTTACAACAGCTATTTAAACCTTGGGGACTTTTGACCACATCTGTAAGCATTCCGGCTGTATGGGGGGCCAAGGTGTCACATGGCTGACCCACTGATATAGATAACAAAAAAATTGTGTCCTCAGAATTGTACTCATCAACAACCCTCTTCCCGCTCCAAAAATTATATACAATATAATATCCATTGCGTAATATTACTTTTACACACCTCTAATTCTTAAGCATGAATTTTAGTTCACAGATCTTTATAGGTGCTATAAAGGGCAAAGAAGAATTTGTCAGATACATGCTGCTTCTTCTGTTTTCTTTCCCAGCTGAGCTCATCTTTCCGTACTGCTCTGGTTGACATCGGTGTCATTTTAGCCTTGTGAAATCCTTGTTAATTTGTGGACAAATCCTGTTAAAGCCAGCATATTAGAGCAGGAAAAACCCAACACTGTGTTATTTCAGGTGCAGGCATGGGAAACGCTGTTATATAATACGTCCTCAATTTGTTTATTTCTCCTCATCCAGAACATCGACATCCAGAACTTTTCCTCTAGCTGGAGTGATGGCATGGCTTTCTGCGCTTTAGTGCACTCGTTCTTCCCTACGGAATTCGACTATAACGTCCTGTCCCCTACCGAACGCAAAGACAACTTCGAACTGGCCTTCAGCACTGCAGAGTAAGTGCTTCACTCTTCAGCTTTGATGTGCAAATATTTTCCTGATGCTATAATCTCCTCAGTCATCTGCAACGGATTAGCATAGCGCCTCTATCTTCACACTCAGTAGCGGAAAAAACATACACTAAAAACTGCCTAAGTTAACACTAACGAGACCTGATCTACTCTCTGAAAAACAATCCTATCCGTAGCAAGATATAAAAAAAGGGGAATGAAGTGAGTTGAAGATGGACTGATGAGCATATTGACCCCAGCAGAAACCTTTAAGCTCATGTAGTCAAGCCACATCACGTCACTCCTTAGTTAGGCAATAGATATACTGTTACTGACTTTCCGATGCATTTAATAACTGCATGTCTGTAACATATCCCACTCTGGAAACCGCAAAGCCCATGCAACTTACCCCAGGCAGGCCTCTTCTTGCCCACAGCCTCAATTTTTCCGTTGCTGGAGCCAGACGTTAATGAAGCCTATAACTCTCCTATGTTGGTGCACATGTGTATATCAGATATTTACAGGCATTAAAAATATACTCATAGTAAATTTGGGTCATGTGTCGAAATCTTGCTTACTTAAGTAGTAGTAAATAATTATTATATTATACAGTATTTAAGAAATATAAACACATTTTTTTCATTTTATGCATTGCTATGAATTATGGGATATGATTTAGAGAATATTATTATTATTATCATTACTGTGGTTATTATTCTTATACAAAAATATTGTATGATTGTTGTTGATGCTATTGTTATATTTACTTTTTTTTTAAATCCCGGCACATAAGTTGAACTTTGGGCAACCCAGGCTCAATACCGGCGTGGAGCACCTCCACCCACCACCACTTCACCTCTATCCTTTCAATAAAGGCGAAAAAATTCCCGCCAAACATTCTTAAAATGTCAATACTGAACAATGACTAAAAATTATTATTGTTGTCAGTATTCTTTGTAAAATATAATTATTTTTATCTACACTAAAAAAATAAAACTAGTGTATTTGTTTGGAAATTAAAAAGTCAGGACATATTTTACCCAATATGGTAACAAATTTAAACATTAGAAACCTTTTATACTATCCGAATTTAGATATTTAGATTATTCACACTGCACGATTTTAGCACTGATTTTAGCCCTGGGGCAAATCGGTGCTCGTGCACGCAAATGACAATCAGGCAGTGTGAATAATCAAAGATGCGATCTGAGATTTAGGTAATTTGGCATGCTAAATATCTTGACCTGTCGGTGAATCCTGCTGTGTGAAATGAGATCTGACTAAAAAATACTTCTGCCTTATCAACCTAAAGCCAATGAGAGAGCAACGGGAAGTTCAGGGAGGAGTAATAGACCACAATATTAGCGATCATATAAGATATTAATGTTTTAAAAATTATTTGTATCGGTACAATTGGAACACCGTAGCTTAGATGGATGGAGATTGACGAGATTGTTCTAGGGGGTTTTAACGCAAGTTAAGAAGTAAAGCTGTGACTAAAGATTAATACGCCGTCTTGAGTATATTGTTTCTAGTAAAACACAAAAGTCGAGACATAATTTACTTAAGATGGTTGAGTCCCAATTGTTTAAATAATTTAAAAGCATTATTATATCACAGCGCAGGTCTTTAATCCCCAACCTTTTGTCTGTTTCCCTTGTCCCTTTAGCTACAAATCAACTTACAGACCATTTGTATTGCAAACTTCTTGCAAGCTACCATTTTAATAACTTATCCAGTTTCGCGCGGGAACTTTGTTCTCAAGTGTGATCTTGTGTTCTCTCATATCGTGTCTCACGTGTGTTTGGTTATGAAAAGTAGTTTATGTTTAGTTGTTGGCGATTCTGTGAAGTCATGCAGAGTGTAATCTCCTGTCACCGATCCTAGGGTGTCAGAACGAATTAGTATATATTTAATATTTTCAATGTTGATTTTTTTAAGGTTAAAATGTAATTGTTTTTTACTAAATGACTAAAATGACCATTGCAATTATGATCTTTCAGATTTTTAAGTAACTGACATTAAAAAAATTTACTGAAATTATGTCTGGTAACTGATCTCCATAGCAACTAATTATAATCCTGCTTTTAATAATATATTCTTTTCTGATGACACTCCCTCTTGCAGAAAGAAGGCTGGCTGTGACAGACTCATTGAGGTGGAGGACATGATGGTGATGGGCAGAAAACCCGACCCCATGTGTGTCTTCACCTACGTCCAATCGCTCTACAATCACTTGCGCAAGTTTGAGTAAACCATTTTTAATCACGTTTGGGACTTTTTTTTCTTCAGAACCTAACTTCCAAAAGTGCTCCACTGCCCCCTGTTGGACTTGATTTAACTCTACGTCAGCATCTTATGACGTAAAAAGCAGAAAGGATGAGAAGAGACACCTGTGTGATATCTGTTGGTTTAATGTGTCTCATTTTATGTGGTTATATTTTTTAGCAGGAAAGACCTAGAAAACCGTTTTGTGCCTTTTTGTGTACTGGTTAGTTTCAGTACAGGAAAAGCCAACAGAATTTGATGCTTCAATGTATTCATAGGGCTAAGAATTTAGAAGAAAATTGCAATGATGCCAGAAAAATGCAAATAGATATGTACAGCAAAGCATACAAAATATTCTAAAAAAAATTAGACCACTTTTCTATTTGATTTTTATTTATCACGTCATAAAAGTGTGGTTTTAAATATAAACATAGGTTTCTTATGTGTTTTTCCACTACGTGTCACAAGTCTTGCCAAAGTTTTACACCTTGAAACACTTTCACCTGGTAGATTTTTACTCGCTGTACATTTTGGTAAGAATAAAGCCGAATTAGCAGCAGTGGCTATGGCTTTTTTTTAGCACTTTTTCTTTTGTTAGTACACTTTTATTTTTAATTTGCAAACAACTTCTCATTTACATTTTTTCATATTAAAGAATGCTTCAATTCAATTTTGTTTTATGCAATGCTGATAATGTATAAACAAGGAAATGACACTGAAAATATTACTTACAGTACTTGAACTCATGTAGATATAAGCATAAAAACAAAAAAACAAAAAAAAAGACCAAAGAAATCTGATAAGTTCAGTCAACCTGAATAAAATAAAAAGTACAAAATGTTGATGTTGATTATTGTTTTATGATTAAGTAGACATCATACAACCTTCAGAACGTCCTTACAATTTTCATTATATAAAAGACAAAGTAAGTAAGTGTTGGGATTTTTTTTTTTTTTTAATTAAAACCAAAGCTTAATCAACACAGTCCTCAAACACATTATCTGCACTGACATATTTGTATGTCTGTCTAATGTACATTCTAGTGTCTAGTAAACATAACCTAAAATCCTGATAGAAATCCTGAGAGCCAAATAAGTCAGATGTGTAAATAAATCAGTGTACAGACTTCTCTGGAAAAAAATCAGTGTGGATGGGGATTTTATTTAAAACCCCAGAAGCTACACCTGATTCCACTGCAAGTCCAAATCAACTGATTAACCAGGTGCAAATAAATAAGCCCACCCAAATAGCTCAGTTGGGAGAGTGTTAGACTGAAGATCTAAAGGTCCCTGGTTTGATCCAGGGTTTTGGCAGACATGTTCAAGGTGCAGTTCTATTATATATATTATGTGGAAAATGGTGACTCATGGTAAAGTTGTTGGACTACCAACCTGCAGATTGTGAGTTTAATTCCCAACTCCACCAAGCCACCCCTGAGCAAGGCCCTTAACCCTCAATTGCTTGGTTGTATGAATGAAATAAATGTCGCTCTGGATAATGGTGTCTGCCAAATACTGTAAATGTAATGCAAGACTCCTGTTTGAATAAGACACAACATCACTATTGTAATATACACACATTCACTACCACCAATCACATTTATGAAATCTTTACTGTAACACACTATGTAGTTTCACTCTTTCTCCTATAAAAAAACAAATCTGGAAAAAGCTTTAAACTACAGTGTAAAGCGTAGCTGTGGGGATTTGCTTATTCAGCAACAAAAATAAGAGAAGAAATCAGGCACTACAGTCAGGTGACGTGTTCTGGGGTGCAGTCGGTGGTGCTCCTGTTTATTCCAATGTGGAATTGAAGTCAGGACACTCAATTTCTTTCACTTTAACCTTAAAACAGCATGTTGTTCTGGAGCTCAGGTGCTTAGTGCACAGGAGCATTGTCATGCTACAACAGTGTCTGGGGCTCTAGGTTCCTTTAAAAAAATGTGGGAAAAACACAAATATATAGATGTGCTGGTAAGGTCAGTGGTGGCCCGAATGGTTAAGGCTCTGGATTGTTATTCAGAGAAAAAGGTTTCAAGCTCCATCATCACTGCCAAGCTGTCACTGATGGGCCCTTGAGCAAGAAATGTATTTTACTGTGTACTAACTATTTGTTAACATCTCCAGCTCCAGACTTACTCTTTAAAGTCACGTGATTATCACTGAACCTCCTTTCTGTCTATTTTAAAGATCTGCAATAATTTACAAAAAGAAAACTAGGGTAAAATACAACAAATTATGCTTTTTGATAATTTTTTTTAAATGATGAGTGTTTTTATTCCACCAGTGGCTCATGTCAGAGCCCCCACAGACCATGCTTTATAGAAAGAACCAGAACATAAACCATTACTAGAGCGACTACAGATGACACAATTACTGCAGCTGTTACCCTCTGAAAAAGAAAAAAAAAACAGAAACTTATCAGTTCAGACAATTTTGTGCTTAAGTTGAAAAAAAAAACTTGCAGACTGAAATCTTTATTTAACTCTTACCGCTGCCGTTTCTCTGAAGAAATACACACTGCCCATGTAGGCACAGGCGAAAACTATAAGCAGCGTTACCAAAAAGTTAAACACGGTAACGGCCACAGCTTTGACAAATCGCACTGTAAAAAAAAAAAAAAGGATGTATGTTACTGGATGCGGTTTGAGGAACAAAAATGATCCCTTATTCAGATGTGTTACAAACAACCTCAAAATGGTCAGTGTTTTTAAAGAATTTATCATTGTTTTATGAATTACAGAAAGCTTTTTAATAAAACACTCTTTATGACCAATAAATTTACTTTTTAGATTTATTGTATTGGAAAAAGACTCAAATGTTTTGTGGTGTTTTAGTAAAACATGCTTTTGAATAGTAAAAGTGAATTCTTGTATCTGTAGGGAGAGAATCAGGTTAAATCTCCCAAAAAAGGATTCTATTAACCTTGTCTTCCAAAGTCTGTCGATGTTCCAGGATTATTTATTTCCTGTCAAGGCAAAAAGACAGACTGTATTTAATTAAAAGTTAATAATAATTGCAAGTTAAAGACAAAACAGAAGTGTAAACACCGAAAATCAGCACTTACCTGAGGATTTACATTCTGTGTGATTCCCCTATATTCTTCATTTGCCAGTTTGTCTTTAATCTTCTCCAGACGAGCCACTAACTGAGGGTTCTGCACACATTGCACAGATAAATGCAATGCAAAAATTCAAATTAATTATCCTTATTAATCAATTCATCTAACCAGCAACCCAGACAATTCCTGCAATTCATGTCCAGTACATACTCTTGGAGGCGGTTCCACCTTCGGGAGATGAAGCATGCTGTCTTCAAGCAGCTCATGAAGGTAAACTGGATAACCTGAAGAAAAATAAGATCACTGCATTTGTATATATGCAAGAAAATATTATACCCCTAAACAATGTTAGATGTCTGTGGTTTAGTTGTCGAAAGAAAGACACAAGACACCAAAACAAAGTAGGCTTTTTGTGGTGCTGCGTTATATTTAATGTATTCTGCAAAATTAGAAGCACATAGATGTCTACGTTCTTTCTATTTGTTTTAGCATGAATCTTTTCTCTCGCTAGGAAATAAATGGCAGAGTATGACAATGCTTCTCTGCACAAAGGGTGGGAATCAAACCTTGCTCTTCTATTTAGCAATCCAACACCTTAACCACTGCACTACCACTTTCCCCATGCTACTTACATGGTGTGTTATGGTTGGGGCAGAAGAACTTGAGTGTCCCGCACAAAGCCCTGTCCTGAATCTCAATGAAAGCATTTGGAATCCACTATAACACTGACTGGACCCCAGACCTCCCAACCCAACATCTGTTATCTGACAACAGTTTTCTTCAGGGGTCCCTACAGCGAATCATCAGCCTCCACCTAGCTCTATTCTCTGCATCCTCCTTATTCACACCCACTAACTTCATGTAACCCCGGGCCTCGACCAATCAGGTATTTAATTCCAACTGACGATTGAGGTGCATATTTAGATTTGGCAATGTTTTACACCTATACTAACCCTCTCTATTTATCTGGGTTTGGGATCAGCACTGAAGTCACTGGAAAGTGACCCCCATGGCTAGATTCCTCAACCAACATAAGTTACTACTATTGGGGCTGAATGAACAAATCCCCACAGCCACATTCCTCGATCTATAAGTAAGAATTTTCAGATGGATGGAGTTTATTATTGGAGTAAGAATTAAATCTACAATAGGATGTTCAAACCACACCTGTGATCATGTTTGTATAAATATAATTCATTCATTCATATATAGAAAAACACAATGTGCTCACTAACTTCAGAGGCAAACGCACTGAACGTCACTACATTAATCAACAAAACAAATCTAAATGTACAAGAAAAAATAAGATGATTAATGGATACGGATGACGTCTATATTGCAGAGCTTATTTCCTACCATTTTGCTGCAGCAGTTTCTGCAGATTCCTGGCAGTCGCGAATGAAATGGTGGTCTGTTCTTTAAGTGTTTCTAATTCACTTCGAAGATCAGATGAATAACACCGATTTCTCTCCAATAGCTCGTTTATCTTCTGATGAAATCTTTCACCAAGTGCAAATGAATTCGCCATGATTTCTTTCTGATGCTTACCACTACAACGAATCTAGCTGTTAGAGATGTTGAAAACAAAATTACACTATACCCTATCGAATAGCTGTAAATTATAGCTGATTTAACAAATGTATGCAGAGTTTACTGATATGCACGTATAATACAGGCAACAAGTTCTAGTTGATTAGCGAACCCTATCAGCTGGCTTATCGCCCGATGGTGACGTAACCCTCTTGTAAACATGACGTGGGGACTGTAATTATGAAATGTGTTGCGTTTAAAAAAAAAGACTAATTTATGCATGCATCAGGTTATCTGGAAATAAATAATCTGTCGTTTCCAGTTTTTTAGGAGAGTTAATTGATGTAACTCTACGTCAGCATATTATATCGTAAAAAGCAGAAAGGATGAGAAGAGACACCTGTGTGATATCTGTTGGTTTAATGTGTCTCATTTTATGTGGTTATGATTTTAGCAGGAAAGGCCCAGAAAACCTTTTTGTGCCCATTTGGTTAGTTTCAGTACAGGAAAAGCCGACAGTATTTGATGCTTCAATGTATTCATAGGGCTAAGAATTTAGAAGAAAATTGCAATGATGCCAGAAAAATGCAAATAGATATGTACAGCAAAGCATACAAAATATTCTAAAAAAAAATTAGACCACTTTTCTATTTGATTTTTATATTAAAATTAAAATATTTTACAGTACTTAAACTCATGTAGGAGATACAGCAGAAAAAGACCAAAAAAATCTGATAAGTTCAGTCGACCTGAATAAAATAAAAAGAACAAAATGTGTTTTTAATTGTTTTATGATTAAGGAGACATCATACAACCTTCAGAACTTCTTTACAATTTTCATTATAAAAAAAACAATTCTGTCTATTTCCCCTCAAGTTTTGGGATTTTTTTTTAAATTGAAACCAAAACTGAATCAACACAGTCCTCAAACACATTATCTGCACTGACATATTTGTATGTCTGTCTAATGTACATTCTAGTGTCTAGTAAACATAACCTAAAATCCTGATAGAAATCCTGAGAGCCAAAAAAATCAGATGTGTATATAGATCAGTGTACAGACTTCTATGGAAAAAATCAGTGTGGATGGGGATTTTATTTAAAACCCCAGAAGCTACACCTGATTCCACTGCAAGTCCAAATCAACTGATTAACCAGGTGCAAATAAATAAGCCCACCCAAATAGCTCAGTTGGAAGTGTTAGACTGAAGATCTAAAGGTCCCTGGTTTGATCCAGGGTTTTGGCAGACATGTTCAAGGTGCAGTTCTGTTATTTCATATGTGGAAAATGGTGACTCATGGTAAAGTTGTTGGACTACCAACCTGCAGATTGTGAGTTTAATTCCCACCCCTGAGCAAGGCCCTTAACCCTCAATTGCTCAGTTGTATAAATGTGAGTCGCTCTGGATAATGGTGTCTGCCAAATTATTAAATCTTTACTGTAACACACTATATACACAAAACTATTGGGACACCCGCTCATCACATCTATGTGTGTTTTTTAAACATTTTTTTCAGATGTAGTTTCACTTTCTCCTATAAAAAAACAAATCTGGAAAAGCTTTAAAGTACAGCGTGGATGTGGGGATTTGCTTATTCAGCAACAAAATAAGAGAAAACAATCAGGAACTACAGTCGGGTGACGTGTTCTGTGGTGCAGACGGTAATTAAAGTCAGGACACTCAATTTCTTTCACTTTAACCTTAAAACAGCATGTTGTTTCGGAGCTCAGGTGCTTAGTGCACAGGAGCATTGTCATGCTACAACAGTGTCTGGGGCTCTAGGTTCCTTTAAAAAAATGTGAGAAAAACACAAATATAGATGTGCTGGTAAGGTCAGTGGTGGCCCGAATGGTTAAGGCTCTGGATTGTTATTCAGAGAAAAAGGTTTCAAGCTCCATCACTGCCAAGCTGTCACTGATGGGCCCTTGAGCAAGAAATGTATTTTACTGTGTACTAATGTATTTGTTAACATCTCCAGCTCCAGACTTACTCTTTAAAGTCACGTGATTATCACTGAACCTCCTTTCTGTCTATTTTAAAGATCTGCAATAATTTACAAAAAGAAAACTAGGGTAAAATACAACAAATTATGCTTTTTGATAATTTTTTTTTTTAATGATGAGTGTTTTAATTCCACCAGTGGCTCATGTCAGAGCCCCCCTAGTTCACCCTCCATAGTACGAACCAGAACATAAAGCTCTGCTAGACCGACTACAGATGACACAATTACTGCAGCTGTTACCCTCTGAAAAAGAAAAAAAAACAGAAACTTATCAGTTCAGACAATTTTGTACTCAAGTTGAAAAAAAAACTTGCAGACTGAAATTTTTATTTAACTCTTACCGCTGCCGTTTCTCTAAAGAAGAACTGACTGCCCATGTAGGCACAGGCAAAAGCTGTAAGCAGCGTTACCAAAAAGTTAAACACGGTAACGGCCACAGCTTTGACAGATCGCACTGTAAAAAAAAAAAAAAAAAAAAAAAAAAAAAAAAAAAAAAAAAAAAGAATGTATGTTACTGGACGCAGGAATAAAAATGATCCCTTATTCAGATGTGTTACAAACAACCTCAAAATGGTCAGTGTTTTTTCATCATTGTTTTATGAATTACAGAAAGCTTTTTAATTGCTTTTTAATAAAACACTCTTTATGACCAATAAACCTGTGGATTTACTTTTTAGTTTTATTGTATTGGAAAAAGACTCAAATGTTTTGTGGTGTTTTAGTAAAACATGCTTTTGAATAGTAAAAGTGAATTCTTGTATCTGTAGGGAGAGAATCTGGTTAAATCTCCCAAAAAAGGATTCTATTAACCTTCTCTTCCAAAGTCTGCCAATGTTCCAGGATTATTTATTTCCTGTCAAGGCAAAAAGACAGACTGTATTTAATTAAAAGTTAATAATAATTGCAAGTTAAAGACAAAACAGAAGTGTAAACACCGAAAATCAGCACTTACCTGAGGATTTACATTCCGTGTGATTCTCCTATATTCTTCATTTGCCAGTTTGGCTTTAATCTTCTCCAGACGAGCCACTAACTGAGGGTTCTGCACACATTGCACAGATAAATGCAATGCAAAAATTCAAATTAATTATCCTTATTAATCAATTCATCTAACCAGCAACCCAGACAATTCCTGCAATTCATGTCCAGTACATACTCTTGGAGGCGGTTCCACCTTCGGGAGATGAAGCATGCTGTCTTCAAGCAGCTCATGAAGGTAAACTGGATAACCTGAAGAAAAATAAGATCACTGCATTTGTATATATGCAAGAAAATATTATACCCCTAAACAATGTTAGATGTCTGTGGTTTAGTTGTCGAAAGAAAGACACAAGACACCAAAACAAAGTAGGCTTTTTGTGGTGCTGTGTTATATTTAATGTATTCTGCAAAATTAGAAGCACATAGATGTCTACGTTCTTTCTATTTGTTTTAGCATGAATCTTTTCTCTCGCTAGGAAATAAATGGCCGAGTATGACATGGTGTGTTAGGTTGCACAAACTTGAACAATGCTTCTCTGCACAAAGGGTGAACGCATTGGAATCCACAACACGAATCTTTACCCAGCCACCACTCACCTAGCTCTTCTCTGGTCACCACAACTTACTGGACCCCACAAGCCCTGTCCTGAACTAAACTCCACTCTGGAACCCCAGACCTCAAACCTTGCTCTTCTATTTACCCCGGCCTCATTGAGTGCATTTACCCATTTGGCTACTTCGTGTAACCCGGGCCTCGAACTAGGTTTATTCTGGGTACATTTGGCATATTTAGATTGGCACTGAAGTCACTCTACGTGACGCTATATTCCTCAACCAACATAAGTTACAATGGGCTGATTATTCCTCGCCACATCTCCCCACAGCCACATTCGATCTATAAGTAAGAATTTTCAGATGGATGGAGTTTATTATTGGAGTAAGAATTAAATCTACAATAGGATGTTCAAACCACACCTGTGATCATGTTTGTATAAATATAATTCATTCATTCATATATAAAAAAACACAATGTGCTCACTAACTTCAGAGGCAAACGCACTGAACGTCACTACATTAAGCAACAAAACAAATCTAAATGTACAAGATACGGATGACGTCTATATTGCAGAGCTTATTTCCTACCATTTTGCTGCAGCAGTTTCTGCAGATTCCTGGCAGTCGCGAATGAAATGGTGGTCTGTTCTTTAAGTGTTTCTAATTCACTTCGAAGATCAGATGAATAACACCGATTTCTCTCCAATAGCTCGTTTATCTTCTGATGAAATCTTTCACCAAGTGCAAATGAATTCGCCATGATTTCTTTCTGATGCTTACCACTACAACGAATCTAGCTGTTAGCTGTTAGCTGTTAGCAGTGAGCTTGTGGAAAATGCATTTCGTAAAAACCGAAAAAGAGATGTTGAAAACAAAATTACATTGTACCCTATCGAATAACTATAAATTATAGCTGATTTAACAAATGTATGCATCCAACAAGCTCTAGTTGTTTAGGGAACCCTATCAGCTGACTTGTCGCCCGATGATGACGTAACCCTTTGCGTAAACATGACCTAGAGAATTATTAAATGTGTTGCGTTTGATAAAAAGACTTCAACTAATATATGCATGCATTAAGTTATCTGGAAATAAATAATCTGTCGTTCCAGGTTTTGTTAGGAGATAGCCCAAAACAATCTTTAATTTATAAGGAATTATTTTGTATTTTGTATAATTTGATGTGATATATAATTGATTTGTGTGATATGCAGTTACCATTCGCATAGACGATTTCATTCATTCATTCATTCATTCATCATTTATTCACGCTGCCCACTCTTCTATCACGCGCTCTACACTCCAACCCAGTAGGTGGCGGAAATGCACTGTTTAGTTGATCCCCGACCCACCAATGAAACTTCAGAGCAAAAAGAGGAACATGACGTAACAAAAACGTCGCCGTGTATGTCCTCAAAGAGTACACGAACGTTCCAAAAACTGATATATTATATTTGCGTCCTACTATGAAAGTGTTATTAATAGTGTTTAAGGGCATTTTTATTATTAAAACACAGGTTTTCCTTTTATTTTGCTAAGATACACGGCCACAACCATCACTAGTGCATTGCACTCTTACACCCAGTTAAGATTGACATACCATACAGCACATGACAGCTGATTACACAGAGTTAAACACCTCATGATGTCATGATATTCGGCTGGGTTACTTCAGTTGGATTCTGGGTCAGGAACCTAACCTGCCTCTTAGTTTCCTGCCCCTTTCCTCGAATTTGCCTGATGTAGCCACAGTGGAGCTTTAAGGATGGATTGGGACTCACTGTGCTCCACTGACCCTAGTCTGGCTTTTCTTAAGGATTCTTCCTTATTCCATCTCAGAAAGTTTTGCCTTGTAACAGTCAAAATTGACTTGCTTATTAGGTGCCAACTTACACTTTTTAATTTCATACTGCATTCTCTGTGTAAATATGCTTCGAGACAATGTCTATTGTATCCTTTTTTCCATATAGTAAAATATATAGTTAAAAACTAAGTTACAACCTCTGTGTACCTTTTTTTGCTTTTTTTTTTCTAGCGAAACACAGCCAAACTAATAAAGAATACACATTTTTTTAAACACATATACTATCATGAGAAAATGCATATCTAACTTCTTGTTTGTCTTTGTGTGTCTGTAGTCTTTTGTCTAACATTATTTTGATTAAACCATCTGAATCCTGATTACAATACATTTTCTCAGCTCTATTACTATTACATTATCAAGCCACTGTTGTAGATTTGAGCCTCACACTCTCTGGCTCTCCTGGGTTAGAGCTGTCCATTATCACGTGCTAAAAAACTATAAAAATGTTAAAAAGATTTGAAGTACACTATAAGCTGTTTGAGTTGCCCGCCAAATTACTCTGGTTATAATGTTTGAGTGGGGGCACAAATTACTGGGTAAAAAAAAAGAATTCAGTAGACTGCAGGCCACAGCTTAACTCTCAGTCAACAGGAGCAGTGATCAACTAATTGTGGTCATTTGTGTCTGCCTGCAAAGAACGTGAGGAGATTCAGCCTGATTTTACAGCTGCTGCTGGAATTTCAATCTTACATAACAAAAAAATTGTGCAAATTGTGTGCAATTCAATCATATTAATTATTATATACTACTTTTTTTTTTTTTTTTACAAAAAGCTAGAAGACAAAGTATTGGTGAATGTTGAACCTATTGAAAAATATAAATATTGTGTAAACTAGCTTGTGTATTTAAAAAGATGTTGACTCAGTGGCTCTGGGTTATTGACCAGAAAATCAGTGCTGCAAACACCAATACGTCCAAGCTGCCACAAGCAGCTCTAACTCTTAAGGGGCATTGTAACATGGCTGGCCCAGAGTTTAAGCTATAATATGCAAAGTGTATATTTCTATATGGTGGCCACATTTAAATCAGTTGTGGATATAAATCTGCAGTTACACTGGCCCTTTTCCAGTGTTTCCTGATCAGAAAGCCATTTGGGGGAAAAAATGCAGTATAACTTGCACTTTAAGGGAAGTGGTAGCTCAGTGGTTAAGGTGTTAGACTGATTAATTCCCAGCACCACCAAGTTTCCACTGCCAGGCCCTGCACAATTAGATAAATGTAAGTTGTGTAAATAAGCGTTTGCCATATATCATAAATTTAAAAGTTATTTTTTTAATAACTAAATTTACAGTGCAGAATGGGTTTGGTAAAGGGCCCAACATCATATTCTTTTATAGGGCCCAAAATTGATAATGGCACCTCTGTCTATAGATATTTACACTTATTTATGGGGCGTAATTGAAAGGGCGTGGCTTGTTATAGAGGGGAAGTGGTCTGTAGTACTGACACCTTTTCGATGTGCTGTAGAAATGCATTTTATCGCCAGGTGTCAGTAGAGTGAAGTACATGCAGTGGAGTGGCAATCAGCACAGACCTGCTTAAAAACAGCTGTTTGCACTGTCTAGATGAAAAACAGATGCGGTGCATGAGATTTTTTTGCCGCAGTTACATGGTCTGACCCACTTTATTACAGATTTTGTTCTTGTACTGTTACTTACAGTATATATGATGCAGTGTGTGTGTGTGTGTGTGTGTGTGTGTGTGTGTGCCTGCGTGCGTGCGTGCGTTTGTTTAATATATGAGTCTTAGCCTTTAATACAATCAGGTCACTAATCCCATTCTGCATCCGTTTTATTCTGGGTCAGTACATGTAAACAGTCACACGTTGTTAAATGCACTCCGGTTTAACATTTCGGTCAGTATTAGAACTGAGTTCAATGTGTGGACAGTAGTGATGTCCGGTTCACGAACGAATCGTTTTATTTAAGCGGTTCTTCATAGAGAACCGGTCGAACTGGTTCTCCAAATCCGACTGAATCGTTTAAAACGTATGCACTAATACACAAATTAGTAACGTTACTTTTTATTTACTTACGTGCCTGACACTCCCTTTGACTCGAAATAAATTAATATTCTGGAGTTATTCAGTACACTGAACTGCTGTAAAAGAGAACTGATGAACCGATGACCTGATGAACTGCGCATGCGTGTAATTTCAGGCGAGCGGAGGGAATTGGGAATGTTAGATTAAATCATTAGAATAAATCGGATTATGCATAGCAAGTGGATCTGATAAGGACTAATTTAACTAATTTAACATTTTATCTATTCAAGACTTCATTGTTTGCACATCACTGCCTTGGGCTGGGTACTTGGGCTGCAAAACTGATTCTAAGAAACTTATCAGATCATAATAATGATATTTAAACTGACTTAAGATGTAATTACCGACTTAATATGTTGGAATTTCTTGAGTGTTTTTATTAAGGTCTGAAATAATATACTTTCTATAATGGTAATAAGGTCATGGCATAAAGAAAAGGTCAACCCTTCTTTATTCGGTTCATTTAAACGAACTGTTCAACAGAACCGGTTCGCCAAAAAGAACCGGACTTGCCATCACTATTGGCGAGTTGCTAGAGTGTATGCATGATGTGCACACGACCCCTCCCAGATGAAGGTGGGGGCAATGGGATGGGAGACTGTCTGCACCATGATCCACCGGTAGAGCCTGCATTATTTTGAGAGACACATATTAAGAGGCATCTTATACATCCACAGTAGAGAACAAATAACAATGCAACAAACAGAACCAAAGCTAAAAAATGCGGGAAATATAGGATAAGTGCACGTGATGGAAAGAGCTGGAATGACTTTGCCGATGAGGAAAAGGGACACTGCCGACGCAAGCATCCGGTTTGACCTCGCGTTACTTTGCCTCGGGGTGTAAACGGACCTAAAGAAACAGATCAACTAAAGATCTTAAATAAAGAACAGTTGGGATTGCTGTGCAGAGAGAACTGCATGATGGGAGTTTGAGCAAGATCGGACTGTTGTTTTCCTCTGCGAGTCTGCGGCCATGCTCCAGGCATCCTCATCCGATCTGTTCCCTACCTGAGGGACACGAAAGGAAACAGCCTTCTAGTCCTTTGGTCTATTTTTAGCTGATATGTCATGTTTGTCGAATTGACCTTAATATGATAATGGGTTTATATTTATTCTAGGTGGTTCCTAAAGTATTAGAGCTAAGGAAAGATTTGGTGGATAGTGCTGCATCTAAATAAAATGTTCCAGGTACGCGCTTTTGTTTATTTGTTCAGGTGAGTGGAGGCTGATGAATTGCTGAAGTTTGAGCTCGCGCGTATTGGAGATTAGATTCCTGCGTATAGACTAATCGTCAGCGTTTTTCCCGGGACAGGTGTGATGTAAACAAACCAGTGACGCGCCTGTAAACTCGTGTTATCCCCCCTCCCTACACACATACACACACACATTGTTTCTCGCGTTTACGGTCATTTCTCCAATGGCGCGCAAACTCGATGCAAGTTCGGGACGCCACTGAGTGAATCTGTGTGCGCGTGTTTGGACTCGGTCATGGGAGCAAAGCAGGCTAAGTACCCGGATGAGGCGGGTGCCAGCCCTCAAAGCGCGCGCTGCAAAAGGACACCGACGCGAGAGCGCAACAATGACATGCGCGCTTCGCTTGTGCTGCGCGCTGGGGACAGACTGGCGCGCTCCGGACCTCCGCCTCCATATCAGCGCCGTGTGGGGATGATTCAGGAAATGATGCATATGGCCAAGCAGGGAAAACACGACGAGGCCACAGAGATGCTTAGAACCCTGCGACAGGTACGGAAGGAGCAGATGCCTTAACTGCATAATTCTCATCACACTGTGTTGTGTTTCAAGTAGAGTATAGCAGCCTCTTAGACATAACACTTTACACCAAGGGTTCCCCAAAAATGATTTTCTGTAAGATCCACATCCACATCTGTTTTTCCTGTAGAGATTTAATTATGATTTTTAAATGTATTTATTATCTTTTCAGTGTAATTATTTCACCCCTGGATTAACATTACTTTGTTGTCTCTTTGGATTTTTCTGCGGGTTGGCATACAGTAGCACCTGCTCCATCATCATGAAATGCTACTTGAATAAATAAGCTATTATTAACTGTGGTCATTTTAATTTGAAAGTCAATCTTTATAATCAAATACAGATATGACATTAGTAAAATACATATAAAATTAAAATGTTAAAATAATGTTTCTGGCATGGTTTAGAGGGCCGGTTTAACCACACGCAGGCCATAACCACCCCCAGGCCGTAGTTTGGGGACCCCTGTTTTTTTACACAAACAAAAACAAGAGCATAGACAACACAGATTGCCAAAAAATAAATAAAAGCAAAAAAAATGACTACAAAATCGATAGTCTACCAGATGAATTAACTACAGTACAGCACTTGAATTACAAAAAAAAGAATGTTGCACAAATAAATATTCCACACACGGCCCAGAGGGAAAAGAAAAGAATACGAAGTGTTTTGCTAATGTGAAACGTCTTGACACAGTGCTGTATATCTGCTGTTCGTTCGAATTGGTATTATGTTTTCCTTTACCGTTACCCAATAAGTATTCTGTGGAGGGAAGTGGTATAAGACACTGAAATTTAATCTGTAGCTTTTTCTTTGCATTCGTTTATTCAGCAAGGTCAGACTGAATAGATATCCATTGCTACAAAAAGTGTGTGGCAAGCTCCAGCCCTTGATCATGGATAGGTCAATTACAGTGGGATCAAGCTTCAAGACTCCTCTGTAAAATCCCACAGGCGCCGTATGGCTTTTGCGACAGGTCCACCTACATACCAGATGCTGGTTCTTTTCATGCCTGCACTATGCTGTAGTGGAGGTGGCTGCTGAGATGTATGCCCAGCAGCCGGACTGTCCTGTGCTACTAATGCAATTAAAATAGCTGTGGCAATTCATCACTGTGCTGTATCGACATTTTTACTCTCCAGACTGTCCAGTCTCTGATAAAGGGATCAGAAAGAGAGTGTAGCGTGGCCTGTAGGGAGCTTAAGGATGAAAAGAAGGCCCTGTTACAGCTCAGTGGCATCATTGGTATTTGGCATTAGCAATTTAACTTGGTCTGTTTCTTATATACAGACAATATTTCACAAAATTTCACACCCGTTTATTAAATTGAAATTTGTTAAATAATTAAGGATTAAAGATTAATTCAAGATTCAAAAAAATCTTGAAGTAATCTTGAGGGTAATGTGCATAATATGCCTTGTCTTGTGTGGGCCATTTTACCGTGCCCTGGATGTCTGTGTTGCACCACTGATAGATTTTGTCTATCCATCGCCTTGCTGGTCTTCTACAGATCATATGCTACACATATGCTGGGCTAAACGAATAACGAACGAGGGATCCTAATAATCCCTTTGAAACGTCTGAGCTGTAATCATCAGGTCTTCTGTAAAGAACAGGATCAAGGCCAGGGTGTTCCAGGATTTAGACATTTTTAAATCCTCAGTATGTGTAAACAACATGAACTCATGATTTTCAGTAGGGGATTCCAAGCTATGTGTCATTGCAGTGGTGCTGTTTAGTTAATGAGATGTAACAGAATGTTATTTTAGTCTGTGTCTAAAGTGAGTCTGTGGGAAAGAAGGTGAGATGCCTTTGGTTGCTAGAGGCACTCTTTTTCTGAGAAACTGTGGAAATGAATGTACTTTTGTTTAAAAGATAATTAATTATGTATCTTCATGCATGAGTCTTATTATTAGTAGTAGTGCTGGTCTGTATTACCGAGTGAAAAACATTGCTGGGCAAAGGCATTCTAATAAGAAGAAACCAAAATCATTTAAAAATATATCTTTTGTGTTTGTGCATTTAAATTTTATTTAGCCATATGTTCAAAAGTTTGTGGACACCTTACCGACACATCTAAGGGGGTCTTTTCAAACCGTTGCTACAAAATTGGAACGGCACATAAATCTGGAATAGGATATTTAATAAAACACATATGGATGTGTTGGTCAGATGTCCAAAACATTTGGATATTTACTGTGAAAACTGAAAGTTGTAGGTCTGCTTCGCACAAACACCAAGCAAAACACTGAGCTGGTTCTGCTGCTTCTCTTGTTGCTGTGGAGATAACAAGGCCCTGGGGTGAAAAAGATTAAATTTACATTCCCAATGATGTTCATTTGAGGAACTGTATTCTGAAAGTGTTTGGTTTTTATATATACAGTACAGTATGTACATGATGGGGCTTATGAACTGCTAAACTGCTAAAATATATGTTTAATGTACAAATCTGTCATACTGTGCAAAATGTAAATAATGTAATATAATGGTTGCTATTAATCTGAGTTTTGTTATTTGCTGTAAAAATCATTAAAGACTTGTTGTATTTTTATTTTATCTATAGGATCTGGGAATGGAGTCAACCTCGTTAGATGATGTCCTTTATCGCTACGCCAGTTTTCGGAACTTGGTGGATCCCATTACACATGACCTGATTATCAGTTTGGCCAGATACATTCATTGCCCAAAAACGGTACATTGATAATTCATTCTGATTAATTCATTCTGATTAATTCATTCTGATTAATTCATTCTGATTAATTCATAATTCATTCATTCTATAATAAACTTCACACTTCTGGAAATGCTTCACACTACAATTTGGAATTCGCATGTGGTGTGGTGTATTAGTAGTAACTGTGAAGTATGGGTGTGGTACACTTCTGGGCTAATACATTCGACCCATGCTGAATACCAAAACAAAAAAAAAACAACCATGCTGAATAAACTGCAAATACCAAAACATTTAAAATGTTAAAAAATGCTTATTAAGTATTAGTGTTGTGTTTAGACACCACATGCATTAAACAGCTACAAATACATTTTAAAAAGTTTTTAAAAGCATATGGTTTTCATGAATGGGAGCAGAAACAGAGACGGGGTAAATTATGCTTGAGGGCATGATGGTTTAGCACGTCCTCCTCACACTTCTAAGGTTTGGGGTTCATGTCTCAACTCTACTCTGTGGGCGTAAAGCGCCATGTTTTCTTTCCCTTCAACAAATGCAGTATTAACAACTACCAGCTATTATCCTCTGCTCAATGCATGCACAACCAGATAACTTGTAAAGCATTCGCCAATACTGAGCAGTGTTTAGAAGCTGATTCTCTAGTGGTTATAGAATGATTTGTATAATTGTTAATTTTACTCTTAAGACTGAAGATAAAAAGCTTTTTTCAAAGTTGAAAAATAATGCATCTGCACAGACGATAGATTTTATTTTTGTGTGTATTCTGAGGAATGAGGAATGAGTATTATTTGTGTGTGTCATTGTTAGCTGGGGTGCAACAGGAATGAATGGTCTTTATGACAAACAGCCTCAATATTGAATATCATGATAATCGAAGGCATGTGCTGTTTTTTATCCAACCACAAATATGATAATACATTTAACACACAACAAATGCCTCTTTTAGCTTAAATAGTGTGTCGGTCACAGACAGCTACATTTAATATAGAAAATGACATTTAGGTAAAGTGCGTATTAAACATTCGCCATTCCTTTCATATTTCAGAGGCATTTTTGAATTTTGCAAATAGCATTAAGTAAGAAAGCGAAGTCAGTTTACCATATTAATCGAAAGAGGTATTATGGGTATTATGAGCCAGGTTGTGTGATTGACAGCACCAAGGTTTTTTTTTTATGGATGAGTCATATTGTGAAAATGAGTGAGTTTACACCTGGAGCCTTCTGCTGATGCTTCTGCCTTTAATGGAACAAATAAAACCTAACAGCATGAAACAAACAACCAGCTCAGCTTAGATACTAAGCCTCTCCAACAGCTGAACAGCTGATTTCATTTAAAACAGCCAGCAGTTCTCAGCTCAAACAAAAACAAGAATTTATTGCAAAAGGATGGATAAAATATGAGACCGCAGGATATCGAATATAATCCAGTCAGGAAGCAGTGGGCATCGAGCTAAATGATTCTGTATTATTAAAGGATTGTTTCTGCTTTTAAATCTTATTAACATTTAAAGATTTTGGTAAATCCTCAATATACACATCCCTGTGACCGGAACACAATAAATAAATACTGTATTGATGCACCAGAAATAACATTTAAAGCTATAACATCATTACAGTTACTAATATTCTGTCTGTAGTATATCCTCATGCTTATTATATTGCTTAGCAACCAAATCTTACTTATTACTGAGTGTAATATCAAGCAGGAGAATTATTAATTAAAAACAAATGAAATAATATATTATAGAGCACTCTGCATTATTATTACTGTTATCTGATATTAATAATAATAATAAAAATAAGAAATAGAATGAAAAAGTATTATTATTATTGTATTATATTATTAATAATAACACCAACAACAATAGTAATATAAATAATAATTATAATATTATTAATCAAACAAACATGAACTCACTAATATAATTTTAGAGGAAAATTTTCCTCAAAATTCCCATTTGGTGGTGTTTTTTCGAACAGGCTTATATTATATTATATATATATTATATTGTTTAAAATACCAAACCTGTGTCAAAAGAGGATTTACTGACTGTAATTTGAACTAGATAATTTAACTAAAACTTTTATATTTATGAAAATAATATGTGCTGGGCTTCTTTCTTAAAATCAGTTATGTTGCTTGTCTATTTATGTTGTCTGGTAAAGGTAACATAGCCAAGACAGATGGTATTTTTATTCATGTTGTCCTAAAGATCACCTTTATTTAAACAGCTTATGTTATTCATAACATAATATAACATATAATGTTTCATAACACACAATGACGATGTTTGAGCATTTTCCACTACTTTTAATCTATTTTCACTAAAGGCACAATTATGACATTGACGTTACACTCTCTTGTAAACTGATTGAATAGATTTTTGCCCTTATTAAGTAACCCCTATTAATATTGGGTCATTTTCAGGTTGTTTTAGGATTTTAGATGATTTTATAAGAGGTTTAAGAGTATGAAATGTAGATAGCTGCTACAAACAAACCTATAAAACACATCATCATGCAACACCACAGAAAAAAAGTATGTGCTCATGAATCCTAACATGAGCACACCTTAAAACACACACATACACACACATACACATATGGGGCCTTGTGTGTTATAAACTAATGGCTGTGCAAGAACAGAATTGAGATATCTAGCTTTAATCTTTGGGTTTTTTTGCTAGAAAAAATAGATTGTATATACTTCTAATTAATGTAGTTCACAAAAAGATATTTAGTCTAATGCATGACTGATATGCCTCATTCTTTTCTTTTTTCTTTTTTCCCCTAAATTCATTGTCTGTTCAGGAAGGTGATTCTCTGGGAGCAATGGAGAAAGTGTGCCGGCAGCTGACCTACCATCTGAGTCCACACTCGCAATGGAGACGCCAGGGTCTGCTGAAGAGAAAACCTCAGGCATGGTAAGCAAACAGGTCACATGAACTGAGAAACCAGGAACTGAGGCGTTGACCAGAAGAAGTAGGACGTAGATCTAATACCACAGGTTCTTTTGTTCCTTTATTTATGTCTTATTTTTTTTTACTTTCTGTCTCTTTCTCATTTTTTCTCTCTCTCTCTGATTTAGTCCATTAGGTCCATAGTCCATCCGTCTCACCCATCAGTAGTTGTTAATGGCCAAAGCCTGCTGATTTTTTTTTTATTTGAATTCAAGTACGGATGATTGAAAGGGCTGACCTAATGCAAGTCCATATTCATTAAATAAATTATAAATATAAAACACTCTCTGCTTGCCCAGAACAGGCAGCTGAAAGCATTACAGTGCCAGCTGTTTCCCAAAGCACTGATTTGTGAACACTGTCGGAGTAAACAAATTAAACACCACAGTAATTAATAACATTTAAAATTTGGCATTCAGGCTCTGAACTTTACTGGACTGAGAGATCCAAGTGGTGCCCAGGAGACAGGATGTGACATGGGCATAATACTTATCCCTCTCTCGACTACTGTGTCAGCTTGCCTATATATTTTTATATATATATATATGTGGTGTGTGTGTATATATATATACAGTATATATATATATATATATATATATATATATATATATATATATATATATATATATATATATATATATATATATATATCATATTGGGCTAATTTGACTTAAGTAAGTAAAAATTACAAAGACAAACAAGACAGTACAGTAAAAATACAGTAGAAAGACTTAGGTACTTGTACATATACTTAGTAGTAAAAAAAAGTACCAAACAGAATCACAAGTAAATTATTTGCCCCAAATCTCTGAGGGTTTTTTTCAGTTAAAGGAACACTAATGACTGTCAAAATAAAAATAAAGAGGATTTGGGGGTAAATAATTTACTTGTGATTAAGTGTAGGACCAAATAGATATGAATGAAAGGATGATCGATATCTTTTTTATGCAACTGTACTTCACAAGTTCGACACTGTCAAAGTGTTCCTCTCATCTCTGTCAGCTCTTAATGGATTCTTGCTTGCTGTTTATAGCCTGGGTTTGTTGGAGTCTCTGAGGAGTCACTGGAGCGCTGACCTCTGGTCTAATTTTATTTAAGTGCTGACCTGCTGCTCTTTCTGTCTGGACTCTGGAATAAAAAAAATTGAAGCTTTTAAAGTTACCTGGAACTCTTTAGCCTCATCGATGTCTGCTGTCATCATCATTGTGCTGAAATTCCAATACATGCGTTTATTCTGAATCAATTAAAAACATGCTATTTTTTCCTTTTTTAAAAATAAGTTTACAGTTTTTTTTTTCTTATGTGTGAAGCTAAAGCACACTCTGGAACATATGCTATAAGGCAGAGATATTTAAATTAATGGTTAAGTTCCTAATGCTGAGTTCACATAGCATGATTCTAGCACCAGTTTTTATTTGCAGAAGGGTTTTGCGAAATGGCAGTCAAATGGCTGAAATCAGAGGTTAATCTTTGCTCGTTCACGTTGAATGATCAGCTACACAATCTGAGAGAATCACCAAAGCTAGGCTCCTGTGAGAGCAAGAAACAGGGCAGCAGGAAGTTTGGAGCAGAGTTATAGACCACAATATTAGCAAGTAAGGCTTCAGTTCCGATCCTTTTTTAATCTTGTTTTCTATTTTGCCGTTTCGCTGCAAACCAGCACACAGACGATTGTATCGCAAACGTATTACAGACTCCATTATTATAACATTTTCAGTCTTGTGCGAGAACTCTGAGCTCACACATGTGATCATACGTATTATAATGTATAAGGCCTTGCATGGTTTGGCACCTCAATGTTCAGCAGCAAAACTTTTAAATGTCTACGCTCCATTCCTCTGATGTGGGCCTGTTGATTGTTCCCTCTATGCGTCGACGTGTTCCTGAACCCTGAAACTTTCTCCCCAATAATATTAGATATGCAGAATATTTTAAGGTGTTTAAATCATTTCTTACAACTCTTTTTTTTTTGGTCTGTTTGTGATTTTGTTGTTGTTATTGTTTCTTTATACCATCTTTTTATTTGGTACTTTTTAAAAAAGTTGTACTGTATTGTAGTTTGTATCTGTTTAAATGTAAATCACTTTAAGAATTTACATTTAAAGTTGTTATATACAAATTTATTTTTTATTATTATTATATTATTATTATCACTTCTCGCATGTGTTGGGTGGTGAAATTTAGTTTGCAGACCAGACAGAATTGTTAGGGATTTTTCCTACTGTAAACTCATGCAGTGTGTAACCTCCTGTCACCGATCCATCAAGCATTTGAACACAGCAGCAACTAATTAATACCCCAGATAGTCGTGCAGTGTAAAAACAACAGTGATCAGATGACTTTGAAAATCATGCGTTGTGAACATAAGGTACAGTATAAGATTTTTGCAGGATATCTATTCTTGCCTTTATGCAGCAGTCAATGTTATAGATAAGTGTGAATTGTTTCATAAAAAACTTTTCACATTTAAGCTGCACTTGTTCTCTACAGGAACTGTTTCTTACCATCAGTGCAAACAAACCTTTGTGATAAAGAATATTTTAACAAGAAATTATCCTATAACATCAGTCTAACATTAACAGGTGGAGAATTTGACAAAATGCTCTATGCAGCTCAAGTTACAGTAGTGCTTCACTAGTCTTCAGAAGCTCAGTGATTCACAAATACATTTGACTTGCAGGGGCACATTGGGGCAAATCACCTCCTGCTACTGTCCCATGTGGGTGGAGTTTGAAACCATACATTTACGGCACCTTATTCAGAGCATCTCTTTTTTGTACATCTGAGCAGATGATGGTTAAAGACATTGCTTGGGGACCATTGGCACCTTGGTTGAATCTTTGAAATAACATTTCAACACTTTACCCACTGAGCTACCACCTCCCCCTTCAAATGTTTTCCCTGGGTATATCGGTTTCCTCCTTTGCTGGCATCTCAGGGGTTTCTTTTTGGTACCCCAGTTTTCTCCCTCACTGGCATCGCTCACTTGTCTATGTGTGAGTGCATTACTGCCCTGCTAGGCCTTGTGCCATGTGCTACCTGAGATGGAATTCCAGTGTAGTATTGAAAAAAATTAAAAAACAAAAAATAGATTATAGTCTACCAAAATATATTTCCTTTCTGGGCAAATAGGTCAGATCTAAACATACCATTATGTGCAAACCCTGGTTATTGTGAAATGTACCATAAGTTACAGCACCAGACAGTACACCAAGGGGTTCTTTAGCTGGGGAAGTTCATTTTACAACCTAGTTGCCAGTGAAGAGAAGAAACTTTTAGTAGAGTCAAGATATAGGCTCGGAATGAATCTGGTGCAAAGTAGATTTTTAAAAGGCATCTGTGGATTTAAATGTAAATGTAAATGTTTATGCTCTTATCAACAGGTAATGGAGGCATCATGTTTTCAGGTTTTCTGTCTGAAAGTCTATTTGTCAAATAGTTTTCTCTGTTAGATATCTTAGAAATGTGCAGTTGAATATTTGTTGATTTGTCCATGGAATTTATTCGTTTGTAATGGATCCAAATCAGTTCATGACAACAACAAAGGCTAGATATATATCGTTATTGGTATGAGAGGCAACCTCTGTCAGTGCCATTGGCTTCAAGATGTTCCTGTAATATGGGCAGCTACAGAAAACTAATAGAGCAAGCAATAGGTTAAGATGGAAGAAACAAATCTGGATCAGTTGCCAGAGTTTGTTGGCACGCAGAGAAAGATGTTTCGCTTTATATGTCTACTTTCAAGATAAAAAAGTCTTGTAAAGAAAATGACCAGACACTAACAATGTTGTAAAGCTTACATGTTTTTTATGTTTTAAATTTTTATCCCATTTGCTACATGCAAAAGTTCTTTGTAGTTTATTAATGGAGACATCAACTGTATTACATTAGTGAAAATCTCACTTTAGTACGGTTGCGTATGTTATCAGATGACGCAATTTAAAAGACCCTCAGGCACAACAATAATGTTGCTGATTCTTTTTTGCTAGCAGTTTGGGTGTCATCACTGCCTTTAGTAGAATATCTTACATACCCTGCAGGGACAGCCCCAACCAATTTGCCACCCTAGGCAAGATTTGGTGTCCCTTGCATCACAGCCAGTATAAAATAAATTTTAAGGGAAATAATAATATTTTATATTAAACAATATATAATGGCAAATATATGCAAATGAAATTTATATAATATATAATAAAACCACCAAACTGCTCATAAATCGTTCATTATATTACGTTTTTTCTAGTTTTCTTTCTCATCTTTTCTTCTTTTTTCTTCAGGCAGGTTTAACAGGTTGTAATGTAAAAAACATTTTGTGTGTGAATAATAAATCCAGCCACCTGATCAGGGAAGCTTGATATGTCGGATCAGGATGAGGAGCCTTATGACCACTAAGTAATGCAATGTAATTAGGTTCTTGTGGGGTTTTGTGGTTTTTTGTAATATTTCAAATAATTTTTATATTTATTTAAAAAATGGCCAATAATAATCTTAGATTCATTAATTTGGGTTTGGGCGTTCCCTGTGGTTAGACAGCACTTTTGCATTTGCCGATTCTGTTTAATGGAAAGATACAATGCCTGATACCATGCAAAACCCCTAATCGTTCTTTCTATTATCGAATTCCGATTAACTACTCAACTTTCTCAACTGCTATGACTTACTTATTTACTGTCCCTTCTACCAGCATTTCATCAGAAAGGGAGCTTAATTTGAACTAATGATCCACTGCATGACAAGGCTCCTCTCCCACAAACTTTATGGAAACATGACTCTGCCTCCTGCCAGGGTTAACGACATGATTCAGAGATAAACCTCATTTTCACTTTCAAGAAGCTTGTGAGGGCTTATGAGAGACATTAAGCCTTATTATAAGAAGGTTACACTGCGCATAAGTAATGATTCATAAGATCTTATCTGTCTGCACTGGGAGAGGAATTGTTAATGATCATTGATGTTCTTTCTATATATGTATTAGGACTATAGGATAATAATACTGTATGTTAAATTGATGGAAATGTCAGGGTAGAAGATTTTGTGTAGAAATTGAATGGTTTTCTGGTTTATTCTGTTGTTATGAAGTGACGACTTGCACAATGGAAAAAAATTGCAGCAGCTGATGTGTTCGGGCAGTGCAGAGAGTTTTGGACAGTGTGAGACATGGCAGCTGTCTGGTGTGTCTGCACTGCTGCTGTCGGTACTTCACAGGAACTCCTAATAACCAGTGTTGTGCTGTCAACAGATGAATTATTTCAGAGTTTGCACGCAAGATATTCTGTTATTTCTGGAGCAGATTTTCCAGTTTACTTTTCACATGAAAAAATAAATATAGTATACTTTAGAGTAAACTAGAGTACTAGGCTAAAGTTACTAGAGTTAACTAGTGGACTGCGTGATTAAACTTAGTTGGATCTAAGTTGTTATTTGGATAGTTGTTGTTTGGAATTGTTGATTTATTTTGGTTTATGCTTATCGGTTGCATTAGGCGGTTAATCAGACTAGTTTTATTCCCCTTCAGGATGTGAGGGTAGGTGTGGGTAGTTGCTTGTAGATATATATTTAAGATGTAATCAGCTCAGTATTCAGTGTACTTGAAGTTTTATTCTAAATTTCTTCAATGTTGGTAAGGTAAGAATGTTCTCTGTTCTGGCACCAAGATGTTGGAATGAACGTCTCATCAATGTCAGAGCCACTGGCTGTCTTCAGGAGGCAATTGTAGACTTACCTCTTTCTTAAATTCCTGCCACGTGACATTTTAAATAAATTGATTTTTTTTTTCTATGTTGTTCTTTTTTTTTTTTTTTTCTCAAGTCGTTACATATTGTTTTGTTTTTGTGATATTTTTTTTTTAATTCCACATGTGGTAGCACATTTCCACTATCATGAACAGCCCAAATCCTATTGGATTTCCTTTCCTCAAAAAAAAAAAAGACTTTCTGCCAAACCTTATGTATCTATTAGTCCACACTGTTGTGTTATGAGGCGTACAGTGATGCTTGAACAATATTTTCCAATAATGAAACACTTGCTAATGGAAGTCAGTAAGTTTCACTGGTAATTAGGTACACTCAAAATGTAGTGTCACAGGTCGTAGGGTTAAGGTTGGATGCAAATGCAGTTTTTTTCATTGAAATATTTAATAAACAAACGGACTAACTAAAGAACTTGAAAAATAGAACCCATTAAACTTAACAGAACCAGGCATGACATGACATGACATAAACACCGTCTGTGACATGCAGCAAAATCTGAAACAAATACCTAAGGTAATGTGGAAAACTATCACCTAAACGAGACACACCCAAAAACAATAAAAAAAACATGCCCAAAATAAACCAATAAAGACATGATATATGGACAGGGGAAACACATGACAAGACAAAAAACCATTGAGCACATAGTCTAAAACATAAACAATGAAAGTCTCTCTGGTGCCCTCCAGTGGCCCAGCAGGGCAACGCAACGGTCAAGCCTGACCATGCCCTTACACATAGAAAGAAATTTATTCCACCCAGTTTTTCAAAAAATAGCCATATGTACAATATACCAAAACAAGTGGTTACTACAAATAAATTATTTTAGCCAATTAAATTTTAATACAGCAGTTATAATGTCAAAATCATTCGCATTTATCCCTTCATCTTTATATGTTTTAATCATATGTACTGACATTGATTCTTCCAAATAATTTATATTCATTGCTTCAGTCATTCATGTTGATATAGGTAGGAAAAAATCTTGGTAGATAAGTCTGGACAAACCATCTATTTTCACAAAGAACAAAGATCCCTCTGCAGCCACTGAAATTGATTTGCATTTATTTACGGTATTCCAAACATTATTTTTCTTTATTATTTATCTCTTTTCGTGCCTAATTTGACCTTCTTCATATTTTACTTCCTAGTTTAGATATTAACTAAAGACTGCAATAAAAACTCATGCAAAGTTAACATTTCACATTGCTTTAGAGTCTGTCACCTGCAAACTGACTTATTATATGACACTCTTAACTCTTGACCATAGGCAATACCTTTTTCTTTCGTTTTGCAGCCAGGCACAAGTAAGAGTACAAAATATTCTGCCTGTTGAGGATCGCTATCAGTAACACTATTAGAAAAAGATGCTTTACCGGTCACAAAATAAATAATCTTTTTAATCACTAAAAGACGTCTGAAATAAAAATTGTAAAAGTTGGTGTATGGCTTGAAATACACTGAGTGTGAGGTTCGTTGTGCAGCAAATGTGCACAAAACTGTGGGGTCACCGAGGTGTCTGACATCATTATTATTCTTCCTAACAGCAGCAACTGCTGTCATTAAGGAGACTACTCTGATTAATTGCAATTAGCCTAATTGTAATATGCCAAAATAGCAAAATAATAAAGAAATAGTAATAACACTAATTATGTTCATAAATAAAATAATATAATACCGCTGCTGCTGGCGTCCTACACAAACGACTAGTTTGCCTATGCCTGGAAACGGTACTGTCCGCTACCTCCATACATATTTCAGCATTAGTTAAATACGATATTTCTTTTCTACTTCTTATGCTACTTTTTACGCCCGTCTCTCTATGATCTAGAGCAAATCTCTTTTATTTTTATAATATCTTTTTCTGTTTCCTCTTCCTCTGTTCTTCATTTTACCCGATGTGCTGAATGTAGGGGTCAGAGTATGATATGCAAATGATTTTGCTGCATTAGTATTCCATCCCGGCCTCCTGTGTGTTGCTTTCTCACTCTTTCTCTCCCACGCTGATTCTAGCGGCAATGTCCATCCATTACAAACCAAGACCCAATCAAACATTCTGCTTGACAGTTCGACCCCTTTGCTGCTGGTGTATTCAGCATAATCATTGCTTTAGTGCATTAGCAGTGACCAGTCTGTATTACAATCAGTAATGCCTTAGAACACACACACACACACACAGTGTCAATAGACATTTCCGTCATTATTTTATGCTTAATGTAGGTGCCAGGCAGCCTAAACGTAATCACAAAAGCTAATTTGCATTACAGTTATTTGCATGTATACCACATTGTTATTATTTGTTTGGGGCAAAATTTAAGGTTTAAAAATTCTCATTAGCTATTGTTTCCATAGTAACCACTTGTTTAGAGGATGTATGATGAGCAAGTACATTCCAGGCTGGCAGACATGTTGCTATTTTGTCTTATTCACTATGAGTGGGAAAAAGGGTGCTATGACATACATGTCTAAGAAACAAACTTGTTTTTACTGATGTTCCAAAACAATAAATGTGGCTTTCACAAGTAGAAACTGTAGCTCTGATATGAGCAGGGCCACATCACTAAACTGTTTATTATTTTTCTAACACAATGTAAATTTTCCTCCTAACATGTCTTCACAACCCTGCACTGGTGGCCAGTCAATGAAAATAGCGCTGGGGCACCACCTTTCCTAGAAAAAAAAGATACTTACCATGTTAACAAGTTTAATAAATATCGCAAATTAATAACCAAATACAACCATCCATTGTCTATACCCGCTTAATAAGGGTCACCGAGATCCTATCTGTGGTACACACAGGGCCACATACAGTCAAACTACCACACACACTCACACTCACTCCTATGGGCAATTTAGAATCACTAATCAATCTAACATACATGTTTTTGGACTGTGGGAGTACCCAGAGTAAACCCACGCAAAAAGACCCCTGCCGGAGATACGAACCTGGGACTTTCTTGCTGTGAGGCTACAGCGCTAAACACTTAGCATTGCTATCGTGTAAGGCAGTATCTTCTGAGAGCAGAAGGTAGTTTTGGTTCCCAGGATCTGGGGTTTAATAACTGAGCTTGTTTTGCATTATAGGTTGTTCCCCTGTTTGCGTGGGCATCCTCAGAATGCTCTGTTTTTTTCCCACATTTCCCACACACACTTGTCTAAATGTATGTGATACAAGAAGTGATGGAATAGGTAGAACACAGTGTTCTTAGAATGGGCTGTATATCTGCGAAGACTCTAACCAAAGTGCAATTTTTTTTCGCTTTTAAGCGTCTTAAATGCTTTGCGAGCTAGGGCTATAAAATCTAACCTTGCTGTGTCTCCTGCACCCACCTACCAATCTGATGACCTTACAAACATCTTTTTTCCATTAGCACACAATCGAGGGCTGTCGACTCCAGACCCATCCTCACACCTTTATTGTTTAGCAGATTGTAGAAAGGAAGTGTTGTCTGACTTCAGGCTTTCATGCTGTGCACAATAGGAAACAGTGCTATCACCACCTGTGCATTTTCCTCACACAGGAAATAGAAAGTGTTTACTCTGTAGGTCTGCAAGCATGCCGCCGGAGGCTAATTAAGCTTAAGATAAATAAAATATGCAGCAAGCAGAACCCAGGACTAGATAGATAATAGCAGAATAAGCAGCTGATTAAGCGAGTCCTCTTTGTCTTCCTCTTTGGCAGGGATGTTCTTGCAGAACTTGACCAAAAGGCGACTGAAGCAAACACACTTGCATTTTATTCAAAGAATTCTTAAGTCATATCTCATGCTGTGGTCTGTTTGTTACGCGCACTGACCTTTTTTTTAGTATGTTTCACCAACAACAAAAATATATGACAATTTACACTATGTGAACAAAAGTATTAGGACAGTTGCCCATCACATGATATTTTTTCTGTTCTTAAATGTAGTCTCAGTCATACACTTATAATACCCTCCACACTTCCGGTAATCATTTTAATAGATTTTGTAGTGTGATTGTGGAAGTTTGAAGTAAGCGAAAAATGATTTGTGAGATTAAGGCACTAATGTTGAGGTGAGGAGGTCTGCGGGGCAGTCGGTGTTCCAGTTCAGCATTTTAGTTCACTCGGAAACCTAAAGCTCGTTTCTCCAAGTGTATATTTCGAATCCAGCAGCATTTTTCAGAGCTTGGGTCATAATTAAAATCAGCTCTTATCCGCCCTGTCTGACTGTACTGTATGTTTATTGTGTCCACTGGTGCTGAAAAGATGATCAAACCCAATTCTGGTTTTTCTTTTTATGGGTATTAATAGTGCAAGATTTTTCTCCTTGATTTTCTCTCTAGTTTACTGGTATGTTATTTCTCTCAGTTTTCCTTATTTTTAGCTCTCGCAGCTTGCACTAAGTGTCATGCATCATTCGTTGGCTCTATCTTTGTCTGCAGATAAACATCTGCAAGTCTTGGCAATGGTAAGGGTTTATAGTGTCATGCACATTTAAATAGCATTATTCACCCAAACCAGGTATCCATGGAGCTCTGTTGTTTAGACATTATTATAGTAACATTTCGGCATAATCAGTTCAGTTAATCCTTATAAACATTCTTCTGTAATATTTTTTGGAAGAAAAACTCCTTTTAAAGTGTCCTCACTTCCAGAGTTATTAGAATTGCTAATACAATAAATGTAGAAACTAAAAAAAAGACATGCACATGTTGTGCAGCTTGATTTAAACACTGCATTTTATAGCTTTATCCTGGTTTTATAGCTTATCCCTAAAACAAAACGTACCAGAGATTTAGACAAGCATATTTCTAGACAAAATGCCACTGTGTCTCATGATTCCACTTTTGAGCAGAATTCCTAATGCCCTCAGCTTTTCACAATAACCCCTGCACCATAACCATGAAATTGTTTATGAATTCTTTTATTCAGTCCTTTTATCATCAGACATGCTAAGGGTGTGCTGGCAATAACTTCAAATAAATCTGATTATAGTTCCAATTATGCTTGGTGATGTTTCTAATGATGCTTTTTCATTCTAACCACTTTTCTAAAGAATTTTTTAAGGAAAATCACATTTAAGCAATTTAACTTGTCTTTAATGTCTTCAATCTTCATTCACTTTCCTCCATACTGGTTAACAACATTACATTTTGACTGCCTATGCACTGTATATTATAAAGCAGGTTTGTGTAGGTCTATTACCGTAAGTGTACCACAGCCTTTTTTGGGCATTTTTAAAAAAGAATACCACTAATTTTAACGTCGGGTCTGACTTTACCAGCTAGAAAATGTTTGAGTCTAATGCCAACACATTACTGTTGTACTTGAGGCATTACAGTTTGATGAATGCTAATCAAATGTTCGGTACATAGCTGCAAGGATGATTCAAATATGCACATTAAATAATGTGTAAAATGGTCTTTCTCTGTTTATACTGTATAAGTATTCTGTTTATAAATGGCGGCTATAGTCTTTGACTCTTTTCTTGTTCCTTTTGTAGCCTGAAAGCCATTTTTTCTAATCCACCAGCCAATGGAACGTTAGACCTCTCCGGCATTCCTCTGGGGGTGAAAGATATGGATCGGCTGTGCTCGCACCTACAGCGGCATGCATCTTGTGTTTTCAGCCTTGAGCTGGGTTTCACAGAGCTCACAGATGAGGCCTTTCTTATTCTCCTGCCCACTCTGGCCTCACTGCCTCGACTTGAAACCCTCGCACTTAATGGCAACAGGCTGACACGTGCAGTGCTGAAGGAGCTGACCGACACACTGAAGGAACCTGATCGTTTCCCTAGCATCACATGGATAGACCTCGGAAACAACGTAGACATCTTTTCGCTGCCGCAGTCGTTCCTAGTGAGCTTGCGTAAGCGCTGCCCCAAGCAGGGCAACCTGCCCACCATCTTGGAGTTTGGAGAAAGCCAGGCCAGTGAGCCAGAAACCCGGCCAGATGAGAACGACACAGATAACACAGACGAGACAAACAAGACACTGAGCCTGGGCGAGCTCAGGTCTGAGGTGGACTGTGACATCGATGGAGAGATGGAGATCGAGGAGATGATGGAGGAGCTACTTGACTTTGATAGGGAAGTCAGAGGTCTGGATGATGAGGACAGTGTGTGGACCATGGAGGAGCTGAGGGCTGCAAGAAGGCCATATGAAGAACAAAGCTGTCTGAAAAAAGCGACTAAAGCTGAAGGTGAAGAGGACACACACAGCCGAAGCTCACAGCTGTCATGTTCTAGTCAGTCACAGGACTCTTCAGCAGCAATTAAGGATTTGAGGAAGGACACTGGTGTAGATCAGGTGCCTTGTTCCTCAGGCAACCTGACATGAGCAGCTTTGCTAAAATTAGAAATTGTAGCCTTTAAACCTGTCTTACTTAAAACGTCAGGGGAAAAACCTGCATTGCGGGTCAGGGGCTGTTTACAGGTCAGACTGATGAATGTCAAGGTGTTAAAAGATAGAAGGCCATGACTTACTTAAAAAATGAGGCAGTATGCGGTAAATGACTTCTATTTTGTGTATATCATGCAAAAAATTAAAAGCTAAAACACATATAATGTATAACAATCATATTATATAGACGAAGATAAGATACCCTTTGCCATTTATATGCTTCTCTTTCAGGTAATACTCCTTGGTTGTATGGCCCTAGCTATAGACTTTTACCTTTGTGCCTGTCTGACGCTGTTAACAGTAAAGAAGTGTGTGCAGATGTGTAATTCTCGGGCCCAGAGTGGGTGCACATGATTTTCCAATGGACACGATGATGGAGATGTGGAAACAAGCTCACCAGCCTGACCTGAGAGTCTAGCTTGGACAGCTCCTTCTCAGTCTATGCATCTGTTTCTATATCCCAAGCAAGGAAAGGAGTTGAGCGGCTTTTAAAATGCATGCCCCCAGTTTCAGCCTGTACGCCTAAAGAAAAAGCAAGAGAAAAAACTCAAAACCTTTACATTTGCTCTAATTTCAACTTTGGAAAATTTATCATGCTTTATAATGAACTGACACCAAAGAACGAAGGACAGAATAAAATTTAAATAAACATAAATATCTTGATGGACTATATTGAAGATGATCAAAGCGTTTCATACAGATGTTCTTATCTACTAATAATTGCAATGTATTTGGTATATTTTTAATATAATCGACTAGACCTTGTAGAGAATTAGATTGAAATTTTTAATTGATCAGTTACAAGATACTCCATGTTGGCAAAAGTTTGTGGACACCCAGCCAGCACATTCCTCTAAGTGTGTCTTCCCTACACAGCTTTCTAGAGTGTATTGTAGGTTGTAGCATTATATTATAAGGTCAAAGCTCTGCTCCAGCATGACAGTGGCTCCTGCGCACTAAGCCTCTAAACTCCATGAAGACACGATGCATTTTTGTTAAAGTGGAAGAATTTTAATTCTGGCCTTAACCTAACTGAACACCTCCACAATCCCCACAGTATGGTGAAAAGCATTTCCAGAGGTTTAGAGGTTAGTTTAGGACTAAAAGTGAGACATATTTTGGACTAGGGTGCACAAAAACACCTATATGGATGTGATGGTCAGGTGTCCCAATACTTTTGTTTATATTGTGTAGCTTAAATTTATTCCGCCTAGTATTACCTCACCAGCACACACCCATGCACCTGTAAGTCCAATTTTCTGTTTATGATCTGAACAATTTACATTTCTCAACATACTGTAATACACGCAAAATTATTGAACGAGCCATTTTACGGTCTTTCTCTGTTATTCTGCTCTTTTTACAGAATTTCTGTAATAAATATCATATTTTGTAAGGACCATATTTGTGTTGTAGACTGGTCGATGTAACCTGTCGGATTCTGATTATCATAGTAAGCCTGTTAGAAATGTAATATTCCACCAAAAACCCTGATAACATTTCTTTAGACTTCCATTTTTTTAGATGCCTCCAGCCAGGAAAAATATTGGAAAAACTTTATTCCTACATTATTGAGATTTATCACTGGAACCTAAGGGTTTTTGGCTTAGTAACAAGCTTATTCAAATTTCAAAGAAAATACTTAAAAATATTTGCATATTTTACATATGATAATTATTAAATTATGTTTTTTGTGCAAAAATCTTTGTCAATTTCTGCTTTGGCTTATAGTTTCTTTAATTACCTAAAATATTTTCCAACTGAATAGTGGTTCCAGTACATGTTACCTTCAGATAAAGATGCTGCACCGCTTTACTGCTCTAATCTATCCAGCTCTTTCATCTGTACATTTTGCTTAATCAGACAATATTCTAAATATAAAAAAAAAATTGGATGCTTATATCACCAGCAGATCAATCCTGCATGAAATCTTATAAGTCGCTTGCTAGTCAAACTGGGTTTCTGCTGTAATGCAGGACATTTGTGTCAACAGTCAGACTTCTACCTTTATGTTGGAGTTTACAAAAATGTCACATTCAACTTTGCTCAATCAAGAAAAGAAAACAGGAAATAAAAGAAAATGTATAAGTTATGAGCATTGAAACTAACTTTTTTATAGTAATAAAATAAGACAGTATCAGACAGTACTATCGGACAGTAGCCTAAGAATCATTGGGTATATTACAATATTTTATTATAATCATTTTCACAGTAGATTTTGTTACATCATTGAAACAACAAATTTATCTAGAGTTTCAAACACAACTTGAACACTGTATAGGCATCATAATGAATAGAGTGCGCAGTGGTTAAGATGTTGGACTGCTAATTGGAAGATCAGGGTTCGATCCCCAGCACCACCAAGTTGCTATTGTTGGGTCCCTGAGCAAGACCCTAATTACTCAGTTGTGTAAAAGAGATAAATGTAAGTCGCTCTGTATAAATGCTGTAAATGTATATAATTATAAACAAAATGATTTGATTGGAAACAGATAGTATATTAGAATGTGTTTTAGGCACACTAAATTAAACAGCCGGTTGAATAATTAAATCCAAATGTAGGGACAAAACATAAAGTGAAAGTTAGTTAATCGGTCAGGAGCGTTTTCAAAAAGAAGAGAATAAAAATAACGTTTATGTTGTGTCTCCGTTTAATGATATCTCGTATTTTCTTCCGTCTCTGGGACTGATAAAGTTAGAATTATTATTTTTTTATCATTAGTGTCCAGTAATATTTTATCTTTTTTTTTTTTATCAGTAGTGTCCAGTAATATGTTATATATTTTTTTATCATTAGTGTCCAGTAATATGTTATATATTTTTATCATTTGTGTCCAGTAATATGTTATATATTTTTTATCATTTGTGTCCAGTAATATTTTATATATTTTTTATCATTTGTGTCCAGTAATATTTTATGATTTTTTTTATCATTATTTTCCAGTAATATTTTATAATTTTTTAATTATTGTTAGCCAGTAATATTTTATGATTTTAAAAAAAATGTAAATTTCATTAAAGCCGATGGCGACATTCAGCGGTCATTCAGGCCACTACAATTATTACACTGCTGTTTTTAATGGAAAGTGTAGAAATGTATTTAATCATATTTTTTATTAAAAGTTTATCCGGCGTTTGTCTAGCGTTTAATTTTCGTGTAAGTCTCAGCATGACGATAGGATATTTTAAAACCTTCAACTTTTATCCAGCTTAGTTATCATTTGTTGCCGTCATCCTGATGCCGTTTTTATATTTTTCTACAGATTTGTATATGGTTAAATAATTCTGTATTATTTATTTGATTATTTGGTGTTATTTATTTTATTGCTGTCACTGTTTCCTTTGATCTTTTCTCTAGGCTACGTTGTTACTAAATAAAGCATATTTTTAAAATAATAATGGCGCATGCGTGACGTCACATCCGGGAAATAAGGGCAAAGATTGTTTCGCCAGTCCGCCATTTCAAATATTTGAACTTCCCCAGTGACAACTTCTAGTGTAAGTTGGGGGGCCATTATTTATGGGCCGATCTGGGGAAAGCGGCCGCAGTTTGATTGTTGCATATGTGCGTTGTATCTGTGGAACTTTTTTTTCAGTCTGGTTGTGAGTAAACTCGAATGCAGTGGCTGCTTGGGAGGAGATTTTAGGTGCTAAAGTTTTTGTATGAGCTGAGCTGAGCGTGGCTGGCGGATCCGGACACACAGCAGGCCCGGGTGAAGCCTCGGCTTTTGGGTGGCAGCCATGGCCGGACACTTCGACGCGGAGGACCGGGGTAGCTGGTACTGGGGCAGACTGAGTCGACAAGAGGCCGTGTCCCTGCTGCAGGGACAGAGACATGGCGTATTTTTAGTGCGGGATTCTATTACCAGCCCCGGAGACTACGTGCTGTCCGTATCGGAAAACTCTAAAGTGTCTCATTATATCATCAACAGTATCAGCAACAGCCGGCAGTCCGCTCCGGGTAAGACTGCGCTAATGCATGGAGCTGCTAACTACAGTACACACACTAACCTGTGCACAACGCAGTCATTCCTACAAGGGTGTCCCTTTTCTATCCAGATCACTTTTATCTCAATAAAATATCTTTTTCTAAACACCAGAAACGTCTATCCTCCATAATGAGCTAATTTTACTGTTGTGGTTTTGTTCATTAGCTAGCTAGCCAACGTTAGTTAGCTGCATGCTAACGCTTTTTTTTTGCAGCTAGCAAGTAGCGTTATTTGACGTAGCGCTAAATTGATTATATACATTTTTGTCTTAGATGGAAGTCAAGCAGAGTTCTAAAAAGATTATTAGATTTGTTTGTAGAATTCAACTGACAAATTTACTTTACTTTTACCTAAAGAAATCTGAAAAGCTACTGGGAGGAACTGTTAGCTTCACTGGTTAGCTTGCAAAGTCCACAAGCTTGTAATGGAGTGTGCCAATAAGAAATAATTTAAATGTTTATACCCTAACGTGATTTATTAAACGGCGGATTATTATAAACGAACAAATTCTGATTTATGAAATCCCAAAGTCTTTGACATTGACAGGTTTTCTTGTCCTTAATATGTTGCAGGGTTCATTAATCGGAGGTCCTGTTGTTTATACGAATATATAATGAAAATAGTTTTAAAATATGGCAATATTTGTTACTGATCCTCAAGTTTATACTTAATATTAATGATAAGAGACGTGCACAGTTTGGGGCAACACATTTCTAGCAGTTGAACCTGGCCTGAATTTAATAGTATGTACAATGTAATGTTCTATTAGAGGGTATAATCAGTTGTCTTCTTCAGGTCTGGTAACTTCTCGCTTTCGCATTGGAGACCAAGAATTTGATGCACTACCTGCCTTGCTGGAGTTTTATAAGATACACTACCTAGACACCACCACCCTGATCGAGCCCATCAACAAAGCCAAGTACACGGGGATTGGTGTTGCTAGCACAGGGCCTGGAGGAGTTCCCCAGAGGCTAGAGGAGGAATATGTCCGTGCGCTGTTCGACTTCCCTGGCAATGACGACGAGGACCTGCCCTTTCGGAAGGGTGATGTCCTGCGGGTTTTGGAGAAGCCTGAAGAGCAGTGGTGGAATGCACAGAATTCCGAAGGCCGTGTGGGCATGATTCCTGTGCCGTACGTGGAAAAATTCCGGCCAGCTTCTCCCACATCAGGGACCCTGTGTGGTGGAGGAACAGGCACTGTGGGCAATTCAGACGGCCACAATTCACAATCCCCTCCTCTGCTTGGTGAACCAGGCCCGTATGCCCAACCCACATCTTTACCCAACCTCCAAAATGGGCCTGTGTTTGCCAGAGCAGTTCAGAAGCGAGTTCCCAATGCCTATGATAAAACGGCTCTTGCTTTAGAGGTAAATCATTACTGCGAAGACATACTGTTGCTTTTGACCTTTTTTTTTCCATGTATTAACATTTTGCCCCTTGTTTCAGGTTGGTGATTTGGTAATGGTGACGAAGATCAATGTAAACGGGCAGTGGGAGGGCGAGTGCAAGGGAAAGCGAGGCCATTTTCCTTTCACGCATGTGCGCTTACTGGATCAGCACAACCCTGACGACGATCCGAGCTGAAACTAGAGACTAGTTTTCATCTACAGCTCTTATATGCACACGCCTTTTCTCACACCTCATAACTGATGTGCCCAGCAGTAGCCTCTTATACTAGACCCTTTTCCTGTATGTCAGTTCATTCTGTGCCATCATGTCATTCATGCCAATATATACAGCCATTTCCTGATTAGATCTTATGCAACGATTGAAGGTAATCGTTCAGTAGACACTAAACACCATAGACATTTCTATAGTTTACCATAGCTGGAATGGTGGTGTGATTATTGTGCATTTAAACAGAAAAATTCGAGGTCGGGACAAGTCTGCTTGGACTCCAAATTTAAGCAGTTTGGTGTTGCTGTAAGGGACTGTTGCTCTGTGTTTGAGTGGTGTACACTACTTGTACTGATTTTGCTAAAATCCGGCTGCATTGAAGGGGATTGGTTTGGAGCCTTCCACCACACTACATATAATCTACCATGTGATTATGTACAAGACGTCCAAGAGAAAATGCTGATCATTCACTTATTGTTTACTTTTACGTGCTTAATTTGTATTCATTTAAGCATTATTGTGCACACAGAAGTATTTTTGTGTAGAGGTTTAGTTAAATTGTCCCTTTTGTTTTTTATTGATCACTACAGGGTTCCTGGACCATTGACACTTTATTTAGCAATTACCAATCAGTTTTGGTCAGGGTATTAAAAAAAAAAAGGCACAAGTTCACTTGATTAAACTTTTGTGTCTAGTCGAATAAGTAGGACTGCCCTGCTAAAATATTGCATGTACCAATTTTACCAATTTCCTGTACACAGCAGGATTGTATGTGACACTGTGTGTAAATTCTTCAATCATGTCACTCAAAGTATATAGGACACTACAATAGTCTTTATCTATAATTGTTTTATGTATCCATAAGCCAGCTGTGTACCTAACAGTAATATTTGCAATCACGCATCACTGCTTCTTAGTGGCAAAGTTTTTCATTCCTTATATAACAATAATAGTTCCTTCAGTCGGCTGTTAGCCTTTATTGCAAAAGCACTGAATAATAAAAGCAACTCTTCTTTAATTTAGCCTCATAAACAATGGATAAGAATAGTGTACAAGGTTTATAATGTGCCTGCTTGTATGCAAACAATGTATTCCACTCACTGTAACTGCGTTCCACTTTATAAAAAAATTAATCTAATGAAATCAAGACAACAAATGTTTGATTGCATAACCTTTGGAAACACCGGCGGTGTGATTATTATTGACAGTCGTTGGAATGGTCAATAACAACATTGTGTTTAATCATTTGAACAGAAATATTCGCCTGAGAAATAAGTCCTTTTACTAAAACTGATATGTGAAGGTTGGTTATGAAGAAATAAACAAGTCAAATTTACAAATATGTTAATGAAGGATTTTTTCTTCTTTAGACTTTATAATTATGACATGTCCAAGGCGAAACAAGATTCTAAAACATCAGGTGGTAGCATCCTACAGAAATGATGCCCAGCTGTGCAGGATGTTTGGTATTTTTTAAACATACATTATAAAAATGTCTGTTCTTCCTGATTTTTCCAATTTTTTTTTTTGCTAAACTGCATAAAATGAAGTTCCATAAAGGCTCATATAGGTCTTATGTCTCTGATTGTTTCCTTATCGTTTGTCTCATTGCTACTAATTCTGACTTGCACACCCAGGGAAAAAGAACAGTGTGATATGTTTAAGTTGGCTGCGATGTGACACTGCCCCAGGTTTTGTACTTAAAGTATTATTTTTTTTGTCTGTAGTAAAACCTGCATATTTACTTGACATTAATGTATGTTCGTTTTAGTCCTTCATAAAACATCTTAATGTTTTTTTTCCCTTGGATCAGCTTGTACATGAAATGAAGATAACCCCCAACAGTAAACTATTTAAACCCAGTTCTTTTGGCTGTGTCTGTAATTTTGAGCAGAATAAATGACTTGATTTTCATTTATTGAATAAACTTTCTTAATGGTACTGATAAATGACAGGTAAGTCACTGGAGCTGCAGTGGGAATATACCTCAGGAGGGCTGCCAGTCCATTGCATAGAATAAAGAAATCATGCCTATCTATGCCAGTAGTAATTCAGTGTCATCAATACAGTTAGTGTCTGGAGGAAATATAGAAAATAGAGATAGAATCCAGACTAGACCCACTGAGAACTTGCACAAACAGGCAGGGCAAAAATATAAACTTTGGAACCGTACCACTATTTGAGCAATCTACATGACAATGGATTCCTTCTAAGAAGCCAATCCTCATTTAGACATCTGATTGTACTTTCTTAAGCAAGACACCACTAAAAACCAAAAAAAAATAAAAAAAGATCTTCCCCAAGATGTTGGTTAATACATCACAACAGTGAGCACACAATTATATTGTATCCTTGTATGTCCCTGTAAACAAAGCCAAAGCCACATATACAACCTTTGGTTTTTTTAGTGACGGTATATGCCTGTTGCTAATAAACATACAAATGCTGGATCGCGAGGATAGCATTCTTAAGGCTCTTGTGCTTCTCGCTTTGCTCAACTGAGGAACACAATTCATAATCATGAAAGTATTCAAGAGTATAAACGACTAATACAAAAGCTGGATAATGCAAACACGCAACCTCTAATATCTTTTTAAAAAATGAAGTGTTTTAAAATAATAAGAAAAAGACAATTAAATGATTAGTTGTAGTTCATTATTAATACTATTATTAATGATTTTAAGAGTTTATTGTATATTTAAAGCCTCACATGTCACTAGAAAGAGATTTCTGGGGGGGGGGGGTTTTTGTTTGTTTGTTTGGGGTTTTTTTTTTTTATTTAAGTCTTTCTGTATTGAACTAAGATGGAATTATACCATGGATAGCAGGCCAGGCCAGCACAGGGCACAGTGTAAATACACAGTTATATACACAGGGCACAGTGTAAATACACATTCACACGGTAAATCATAGCTAAGATACTGTATGTATACATAAGCAATAGTTTGAAACCATTGAAAGTGTGATAAAAAAAAAACAACAACCCCATTGTTATATTAGCTAGTAAGCATCTAATAAAGATCTTTTATTGAATTCTTCTAACAATCAGGCTGTTTTATTGATCGGAAATAAATCATTAGTAATTACCTCCAAAACATGTTTTCTGAATAATTACTGTCGTGTCAGTGCAACAGTAGAACTTTAATAAATAGACAAACAAATTGTAAACACTGCTTATAAAATAAATGTGCTCTGAGGGAATTGAATGTGAAATTAATGTTTACACTAATGTAGCCTCTGGCTAGTAAGAGAATTTGAGACGTAAATCACAGCAAGAAGGACAATAATGTGAAATGTGAGTTTACAGAACAAAAATATATTTTTTAATAAATGAACATATATAACATTTTTTTTCTGAAGAAGAAGAAGAAGAAGAAGGAAGCGTTTGATGAATGTTGAAGGATAAAGTAAGGACTATGGTTGGTCGCTGCTGTTTTCCAGAGTTCCCGGATGAAACTCTCCGCCATTTTTCCTCCAGTTTAACCGGCGGACGCGCTTCAGTACCATTCAGCTGCTGGCTTGTGCGAGGGCCTGCCGCTTCACTCACACTCCTCTTCCTCAAATCCGTCGCTGAAGTCCACCCGCCGCACACAATTCACTATGGCTAATCGGGAGGATTTAGTATATCAAGCTAAGCTTGCGGAACAAGCAGAGAGATATGACGGTAAGCTCAACTGTAAAGAAGCGGAGGTATTTTAACACTATTCCGTTACCTTACACTAACGCTAGCTGTCGGGCGTAGTGTTTCCAAGCTAGCTCTGGTTAGCACGTTAGCTTATTTTAGCGACCTAGCTTATGCCGCAGTGGTGAGCAACCAGCTGATATGTAGTATGAAGATGTGTAATTAACCAGCTTTGTAGATGGATTAGCGAGAATTCGTTTGGCGTGAACAAACTACTTGGGTCATCATAATTCGATGAGGGATGGAATGAAGATGGAGACGTTTGTGGAACACACAAAATGGCGGATAGTTATTGGGCGAGGCGAGCTGTTGCTAGCCAAGGCGCGGGGGGTGGTTGGGGGGGGGGGGTTGTCAGACCTCTACACCCCTCCTGACACCAACAGATTTAATTATAGGTTGCAGGAATCGTGATTTAACAAATCTGTTCTGTTATTATTTTTTTTATAAATCTTTGTTGTCAACACATTAATAACGCTCGAAACATGATTTCCAAGCTGCTAAGTTGCGTTAGAGCCACACCAGCAGGCTCGAGCTCATGTAGGCAGTCTGTGTTCTGTAGAGCGACTTCACTGCATGTCGTCAAGGCGTTCTTTATTTAACATTATAAATAAAGTACACTGTCTTTTTTATTTAATTAAATATAGTGGCTAGGCTATTGTCTAAAAAAAAAATTCTTAAGCCTGTTGTTGTGGTCGCGATTTTTACAAGCACCATACTGAAACTGCTTTAAGTTTTAAACAGGATTTTTGGACACTAAAAGGACTGACTCTAGTATATCACAACATAAAAAGAATATTGTGATTTAAAACTAAAAACAAAAACGACTTAATGACTCATCCTGCAATATTCCTATGTTTATCCAATGAAATGCCTTCGATCACATAAATGCCCCTCCCCCTTTTGTAGGGGTTTTTTTTTTTGCATCACAGTTGGTGCCTGATGTCAGCAAGCAGGTTTTGTTTCCTGCACATTATTCTGTTTATTAATAATGAAAGATTTTTTTATTATTCGTGTTTATTTTTTGGGTGGCATGTAAGAGGAACATTTTTGAAAGGAAATTCCCCCTGGCTAGGATGTTGCCTTTTTACCTCACGTTGATCTTAAATAGAATTGTCTCTTTATCCGCAGTCAGGGTCTCTCCATTAATAAAAATGTATATCTTTTTTTTTTTTTTTTTCACCATATTACCACACTAGATAGCTTCCACTCCTCTGGCTCTTCATCAGTGTTGCTCAGGGTCATATTCCGTGCTGCAGTAATACATTTTATATGGGGTGAAATGCTCCACATTTGATAAAATCGTATTAAATGCTTTCCTTTTTTAAGCATTTATCTAAAACTCGTGTAAGATACCGTGAGGTTATGTTTAAATTTGGTGTGGACGTTGTTTAATCTTAAACACTTGGGTAAATCATTCATCTGTACAACAAATCGTTGTAGCTTCCTGTTTTAAAGTTAAAATGGAATAAACCAAAGCAGTGGATTCAACCAGTCATAAAACAATTTCGAATAGGTGTAAGCATAACCGCTCTTATTTGTTTACACACTCTGAGATTTAAATAACCCTGTTTTGCTGTCCCCCAGGCTCGGTGTGTTTCTGTCTTGGCGTGGAAATGTAAAAATATGTGGCATGTGTGTCTTAGTAACAAATGAACGGGTGCCAGATTTAATATTGCAGAGAAACCAACACCAGTGTGCAAAGACTGTTCTTTTAATTCTTTTTTGACTTTTATAGAAATGGTTGAGTCGATGAAGAAGGTGGCCGGGATGGATGTGGAGCTTACAGTCGAGGAAAGAAACCTGCTGTCGGTTGCCTACAAGAATGTCATCGGTGCCAGAAGAGCATCCTGGAGAATAATCAGTAGCATCGAGCAGAAAGAAGAAAACAAGGGTGGAGAAGACAAATTGAAGATGATCAGAGAGTACAGGCAAACAGTAAGAAGCTATGATCCAGTTAATCAAATTGCAACGCAATCGCCAGTTTTGTTTTTGTATATTTAAGAATCACTGGTTCTCATATTCAGGTTGAGACAGAGCTGAAATCAATTTGCAACGACATCCTTGATGTGCTGGACAAGCACCTAATCCCGGCTGCTAATTCAGGAGAGTCCAAGGTGTTCTACTACAAAATGTATGTAGGTTTTTTTGAGGATAAAACGATTTATTAAAGGTATTATTATTTTAGTAATCACCTCACAGTTTGATCATTGTGATGGGTTTGCTGATGTGTTAATAGGTTTTTATGTTGGGTCTAATCATGGGAACCAAATACAAAACTAAACTACTACTTTTTTTGTTCAATTTCATCTTGCTTAAATTTCAGTTTGCTATTTTTGCCATTTGTAATTGTTAAATATGTCCTATGACCAAAAAAGCATGCAGCATAGATTAAATAAAATCTTTTTGTATTATATATATATACACGTATGTGTATATATTAATCAAACATAGTCCTTAAAAAACTTTCTCCTAACGGTGGTTAAAAAGTACGTCAACTAAAACCTGTGAATGGCTGTTGGTGTGAATGACCTAACCACTTATAATCTCTGTGTTTCACAGGAAGGGTGACTACCACAGGTATCTTGCTGAGTTTGCCACAGGAAATGACAGGAAGGAGGCTGCAGAAAACAGTTTGGTTGCTTACAAAGCTGCTAGCGATATAGCAATGACAGACCTTCAACCCACACACCCCATTCGCTTGGGGCTTGCTCTGAACTTCTCCGTATTCTACTACGAAATCCTTAATTCTCCCGACCGTGCATGCAGGTTTGTGTTCTTACAGCTCTGATAGTTAACTACCGAAACGGCCCACAGGTTCTCCAGCTCTTACTGTATATGCCTATTATTGAACGTTTAATATAGCTTATCAACCAGTCAGATAGATGAACAGTGCTCTCCTTTAGGGCTAATTACAGAGGAAACCCATTTTGGCTCCTATCTTAAGTTCACTTGCTTGTAGCTGTGGAATTAGCAGTGACTAACGTTGGAAAAACAAAGATTGGGCTGCAATCTTAAAACTATGTCTAATGTCATGCCTTCTTGTTTTAACGCTAAATGCACTACAACAGAATGATGTGGTCATTATCGGTTTCAGGTTGGCGAAGGCAGCGTTTGACGATGCTATTGCCGAGCTCGACACGTTGAGTGAAGAAAGCTACAAGGATTCTACACTTATCATGCAGTTGTTACGTGATAATCTGACACTATGGACTTCAGATATGCAGGGAGACGGTAAGGCACTCGGCATGCATCACACACCTAGTTTTAAAATAGGGGAAGTGAACATTTGTTAGTCAGTAGTATAACAAACTCTGTGTGAACACCTGACAATCATATTCATACATGTGTAATGGTTTAGCCTCACATTCGCAAAACAAATCCCACTTTTTATTGCTGCTTACAACCCATATTTTTTGCAAAATTTTGCTGCATGTTGGTAAAGAATTGACTATTAAAAAAGTATCAGAGTAATCAGACAGCTGCTGTCTGAGAAGAACCCATGCATCTTACCACTGCTAGGCCGCTAAGCAAGGCCTTTAACCCTCTAATTTCTCTGTTGTATAAATAAGATAAAAATGTAAGTTGATCTGGATAAGGATGTCTGCCAAATGCCAGTGCTGTTAATGTAATATGAATGTAATGAATAAGATTGGTAATAGAATATAACATTATATTTTATTATTTTTTTTGCATATCTCCTGATATTATAGGCTTCTTTACTTCTCCATGTATAGCTACAAATTTTAAATGGCTTTTTATTGGAGCATTTTCACTGCTTATATTTATACGTCTTCTAAGAATTCAGCCCCACACTTTGACCTAGAACAATACATTCTGCCAGTAATTTCTCTGCTGTAGCTATTAGCTAGCCAAAAACACATTATAAAGGACTGATAGGTCCTTAAACAAGGCTCCGAACTCTCTGCTTCAGGTGTCCTCTTGGCTAACTGATTTGAACAGATTAACCGGACAGTCTGATTAGAACAGTTTCTAATCCTTAAAATAAGATATTTTAATTAGTTTTGCATTAAAGACCAGAAGCATATACAGCTTTTAAATTCTGAACAGCAATTGCCGCAGTTCTCTTTGTGAAGAATGAGGGGATACCCCTCACATATATACCCCTGATGGCTCACAGTAAATTATATTCAGTGATGGGGCACTGTGTGGTGCTTGAGTAAATATCTATAGAAAGCCCTTGTGCATGTAAATTAAGGCATTGTACCTAGTTCCCTGTCTACTCTTAGTAGAATATCTCTACACTAGCAACAACAATTACGTCTTTTTTTTAATAAAACATATATTGTGAGGAGCATAATCTAACAACACTCGCTGTGATACATTTTTTCCTATGATCTTGTTGTGCAAAATGTTTGTCATCCATTTAACCATTTGCTTTCCCCTCCATTCTTACCGTTTAGATTCCTAAAGGGTTTTAAGTTAATTGCCCACAAACTATATTTGTAAGTGAGCTCATTTCTTGCTATGTTGCTAACCATCTTACCACCTCACTCACCATAAAGTTTGTGCTGAATTTAAATTAATCTGGAAATCTGCTTGTGTGTTTCAAGCATGTCATGACACTAACAGATTTATGAGTATTGAAATTCAAAATAAGTCCACAGATGTATTTTAGTTTTTCCTCTTCATTTAAAGAAAGAATCTTATTCTAGTAACCCACAACATTAATTATTGCAAGTTCATTACTAGAAAGAAACCAAAGTATCTCCCTATGGAATAAAATGATGTGGGCTTAAAATGAGTACTTGTGGCTGATATAAGCCCTGATAAGCATGGTGTATATGATGTAAAATCTCCGACATTAAATACAGTCTTTACAGGTACAGTATGTTTCCCTAAAATCAATTTACTACGTCATCTGACCAAAGGTCCTCTTCTGAGTACTTTAGACATTATCATATTTTATTTAAAAATAAACAGTGTGGGTTTTCACAGAGGTTAAGTGTACAATACCACTGTGTGCAGCGCATGAACTGGTAACTGGAGACTGCAGTATTAGTAGAGGTCAATTAATTCATCGGTTTTGCAGATTAATCAGCACTGTTGACGGATTGGCGGAGCTATAAGCCATCAGCAAAAATCCATATTTATAGTGATTTCGTTTAATTAATATTTTAATGAAAATTATAGTTTAAATAGCAAACATGCGAGACCCTACACGTAATATACATTTATTCAATACTCTGGTCTTAAAATCATTAAACATGATGCTGTAGAAATTTTGTTAATTGTAAGTTTGATAATAGTGACTTACAAATACACAATCAATTGAACTGCCTACATATTAATACTTAAAGTTTTTCAGTTTGAACATTGTATATCTTGTTTAGGTGGTGTTTTCAATTAAATATGGGTTAACACGGATTTGCAGTTTTTTGCAGTCTGTTTTTGTTTTACACAACGTCCCAACTTTATTGGTATTGGGGTTTCTAATAGTAAGTATTGATACTTGTGCAGTACATCTGTATCTTGATCTTAAAACATTAGTAAATCCTACAATTAACTACATTTAAATTGTTTCAGTTTTAATCTTGTAATTACCTCAGTATATCAATGTAACTAAACTTAATGTCATTTATTATACTTTTTCCTGTAGTGCACTTTTATGGTTTAGTATTGGTTAATTGACCAGTTAACAACAGGAACAGTCAATTCTTGCTACTGGTAAAGTTCTCTAGAAACGAAGGGCATATTATCTCAAGTTATTTACATTGGCACTGTGGGGGAAAAAAACTCGGTGTTATTACCATCAAACAAAACATTTGTTATTAGGTTTAACTAGTACATTAGATTTCACATCTAGGTATTTAATTGACTAGACTGTTGTCGGTAAATGCATGTTGCTATGCCTCACATAATGCAGATCTTGCATGTGAACTCTTGAAGCACACTGCCATTGTGCCATTCTTTCACAAACAAATTACAGAAACCTTTAAGGCATTTTGTACTTTTCAGGTTTAGTATGAACTAAATAAAGGGGGTTGTTGTGTTTCAACGGTTCTTTGGTAAAACAGATAGAGCTCTGGATTAATAGGTCTGAAATTCCTAGCAGTTTTTAATAGGTCTGAAATTCCTAGCAGTTTTTTTTTTTTTAAACAGTCTCCAGCGTTGGTGTCAGTAACCCATAAATATAGTGATGTGTGATATGCAGTTCAGGATTTATGTCGACAACTGCCATGCCATGTGTCCTATAGAGAGAAACCGTGTTAATATCCAACCGTTGCATTAGATAATGAATGGAATTTAACACTCGGCTTTATGGATTTGTAATGTAAACAGAATTGTGCCATTAATCATGCACCCCTGATTATGATTCTTTAACAGTTTAATACTAAAGTCATTTTTGGCACTAAGTTATTCTAAGTCTATTAGTATATGTGTGAGAATCAATAACGAGTATCCTCCCACCCTTATCCACGCTCTGCTCTGTTCATTTATTTTACGCTGTTGCATGTGTTCTCCACTAGAAATGCTTTGGTGTTGGTTGAACACACTGGTGCATACTGTTTCATCAGGACAATAATAAAATGCACAATTAAAAAATGTGGCATGATCAATGTTGAGATGTTAATGTATTGCTTTAATGTGCAGGTGAAGAACAGAATAAAGAGGCGCTGCAAGATGTGGAGGATGAGAACCAGTGAAACATCACCGCCAATATCAGACTCCAGCCCACTCGCCCCTCCCCCCGAAGCTCACTCATAAAGGTGGTCAACAAGCCCAACCTCAAGAATGACACACAACAGCTTGATGCCGCCATTGTTTTTGTTTATTGGTCCTCTAGTTGTTTTATTTTTTAATATTTTTTTACTATCCCTTTAACTGAATCAAGAAACCACTTCTGAAACAGACACCAACTGTAATTTCTGATGGGCAGAGCTTAATTCTTTCCCCCCTTTTTTTTCTGTTTGTGTGTCCTGGTACAGTGTCTCCTTTTTTTCTTTTTTCTTTTTTTTTTAAGTTTATTTGCTTTGTTCCTCAACATTTTATCAGTTGCTGGATATATTTGAGTTTTTCTTAATGTAATTGCAAAATTAACTTTTATTACTATTACTGATATGTCTACTATTAGGCTATTAGTTGTTGGAGCTGTAATATTTGTGTTAGTGCAATTATTAAATGCAGTTAAAATGATTAAACTTTGGAAAGGGCAAGTCAAAAATAAAGTGCTCTTTTTGTCCATTTAGATTTTCAGAGCAAGTTTGCAAGTTTCTTTATCCATGTGGAGCAAAACGCTTAACATCACAAAGTAGGAGTTACGTAGTGATTTAGCAGTGGTGCGGACTGTAATTTGTGCTGAAATACTGTATTATGCACATAGGCTGATGGTGGATGGATAGTCGCAGCTCTAAAATAAAAGGAGCCTTGTTGCTTTTAGAACTTAAAATGCAAGTCTCCATTGGTTGTTTGAAAAAAAAAAAAAAAAAGCACTAATAAAGTTGATTTTTAAGCTCTCGTAAGTATATGAAATAATCTATTTTCCCTTCTACCCCCAAATTTATATATTGCCTACAATTTCCTCTGTACTTTTTGTTCCTGTTTAATTTGATGCTAATTTGTACTACTACTGGAAATTTGACTGGAGCCACAGACTAAAGATCTGTATTGTTTTTCGAGAGAAACAGCATGGAATTAACATTGGAGTAAAAATAAAACTGCCTCAAATAAAACCTTCTGTCATTTGATTTTGCATGTTTTCCATGCTGATTAAATGAGAAACTTTTTAAGTTAAAGCGCAAAAAAACAATAACACCACCTTTTATGTTCGCATAGAATGGGGCAAATCCTGAAAAACGACAGACAGGCCGTTAACTGCAGTGTTGAGAGTTTAGTGTGGGTTTTTGTTGGAGCATTTGAAATGATTGATAGTTATGTATAATTATTGATTATTTCTTGGCACTATCAAAGCTTCTTGGATTTGATGGTCAGGTGTCTGCAACTTGATTAATTATACTTGAATGGTGATCAATTTGCCAGTTCCAATATTCATTCTTTGCATTTTGGCATGCACATTTTTTTAAATGAGTGCATGAAAATTGGGGGAAAAAAACATTAAAGCACTGAGAATTGAGCTAAGTAATTTCTGCAGAGGCAACCAGCTCCTACACTTGAGGACCAACCTTTAAATCTAAAACAACCCTTAAATCCTAAATGTTTCACAGCATTGACTGTACTTTCAGTACTTTTTGTGGTTTATAATATTTAGTAGTTCGTTTCCGTTTTTACTGTTTGACACTTAAGTAGGGTTTGGTATTGTTTGAATTATATCGATTCTGTATTGGTATTGATTATGATTCTTATTGATTCATAATATAAATAAGGCAAAAAAAAATGTAGATATCAAACATATTTATTCTGTTGACACTAAATACTATACACAGAAATGATCAGCCAATGAAACACTTACATGAAAAATGTTTGTCTATATAATTTTACCAAAAATCAAGACTAAATAAAACATTATAAAAGACAAGTATAATAAATGTTAATAAAATAAATTACTGCATTTTCTTTTACAACCTCACATTTACTTGATACAAAAACTGACTGTGTTTATGAAGATGTTTTGACAATTTTGGATATATTTATGATCCGTTTAAGCACAAGATGTCAAATACAAATCAGAAGCACAGAAAACAAACCATAAGGTCTCATTTACTCTTACTTGGGACATATTATTTTTTACTTCTTCTGCTTGTACTCAAGGAATTATTTTTTAAGAAACAATACTTTTACTTTAGTAAATATTTTAGTACTCTTTCCACAGTACATCACAATTGTAAATCTTGAGTAACGCAAAAATAATATAGTAGTTTTGCAGTTTTAAAACCAAAAAAAATGTAAAGTCTGGTGCATTGCATTAAATATTAACTATTAATTATATTGATTTATAATACAAATATTATTGAAATAATTACTGATTACATAACAGCCTATTAAATACTGAATTCTAAATTGTAAATGAATTCTAAAGAAATGAGTTATAAGTGTGGTTAACACCAGATAACCGTTAATATGGGGCAAAAACAAATTAATAATGATGTAATAATACCGCCAGCTAAAATATACAAAAGGTTAATGTTTAAGTCAACAAGCAAAAATGCAATACATGTAGTATTAAATAAATTCGACTTCAAAGATCGTTTATTATCAGTAACCAAATTAATTATTCTGATAATTTAGGCATTTATAAACAACTAGTCAGGGATGAAGGCTGTTTAATACCACTTTTGTCCAAGATCAAGAAGCTTTATTGTCATGGCAACCATATCTAGCGGATGCAGTACACAGTGAAATAAAACAGCATTTTGTGGTGCTACACAAAAAGCCACATAACAGAAGAAAAACACAGAGCTAAAGACTAAAGAATAAATTAAGTCTGGGGCAAACGGTGCAAAACAGACAAATAACAATACAAACATTAATCTGGCCAGTGCAAACAGACGATACAAAAACATAACACTCTACAGCACATTTAATTAAATGGTGCCGACCAGGTTATAAAAAAATGTCCAGATAGACAGAGAGATCATTGTTCAAGCAGCATTAAAGTGTCTGTGCTTAGCAAAATGTGTTTTTTTTATGTTGCTGTAAACATGGATTTGTGTTGAGTGTGTGTGTGTGTGTCAGTTGAGCTAGTTTAGTTCATTGTGTTGAGGAGCAAGATGACTTGAGGGAAGAAACTGTTACACATTCGGGTTGTGAGTGCCCAAATACTACGGTACCTAGTTTTAGATGGCAGGGGTGTGAAAAGTGTGTGTGAGGGGTGTATGTGGTTGTCCATAATGTTCTTGGCTTTGTGGATGCAGCGTGTGGTGTAAATGTTTGTTATAGAGGAAAGACAGACTCTGAGGAGTGGTTGCTTATTGCTTTTCTTAAGTCAACAACTATCTCCTTAGTTTTGTCAGCGTTCAGAGACAGGTTGTTGGCTCTACACCAGGCTGTTAGCTGTTGCACCTCCTCTCTCGTCATTTTCGCAGATGAGACCCACCACGGTCGTATCATCTGCGAACTTGACAAGGTGATTTGGGCTGTGCATTGCTACACACTCATGAGTCAGCAGTGTGAACAGCAGTGAGCTGAGCACACAGCCCTGCGGGGCCTCAGTGCTCAGTGTGATGGTGCTGAACATGCTGCTTCCTATCCAGACTGACCAAGGTCTTCCAGTCAGAAAGCCCAGAATCCAGTTGCAGAGGAAGTTGTTCAGGCCCAGCAGGCTCAGCTTCTCGATCAGGTGCTGAGGGATGATTGTGTTAAATGCTGAACTGAAGTCTATGAACAGCATTCTTATGTATTTATTGCCTCATGACGAGCCTTAGCGGTGCACAAGGAAATGCTGAAGATGTCAGGACGCCAAAGGGAAAACAACAAAAGACAACATCACAGCCAGCTGGGTTTGAATAAGACTCGTTTAGAACAGTCCAATTACATGAGGCCAATAATAGGTAAAGGTAAAAAAGCACATTGAGTACACAAATCTCTATAACACATCCAAGTCTTCTTTAACATACATTTCCAAATCAATTCAGTGATAGGGCAAAATGTAAAATTGTTTCTTTTTCTAGTCCACTAAATTAAGTGATAAATTAAATGTCCCCCCCCCCCAAAAGACATGCTTATCTGAATACATCCTTTGTTATCAATATCGAAATTATTTATTATTTTCCAAATTTTTAAACCGGAAGAATCGAAGTGCATTTCTTATAACCGTATTGTTACAGTGACATTAACATTATTTCACTAACTTTAATAAATCAGCAAAAATCAGCCAGGTTGATTATGTTTCTCAAATCAGATTAAGTTTAAACGGTAAATTTGACGTCAATTTAAAGCATATAATCAAATTATCGGCAATAAATCACAATTATTACTGAACTTCAATTATTACATTGTTTAACTGTATATATATTTAACGATTGTAATAAATAAGCAGTATGTGCTTAGCGAATGTGGAATGCAGGACTTTTAATTTAGAAAACGTTTAGGAAACGGAAAAGGATACCGGAAGTAGTTGATCGCAGCGTTCTGTCTGTTAGCCCCGCCCCTTTTCTCAGTTAGCAGGAAGTAAGCGGTATTAACAGTGTACACAGGAGCGAGGTGTGGATCTTCAGTCCTGCTTTGGAACAGCTGTTATTATTTTAAAAGGTTTAATGACTGCAGAAAGAACAATAACGGCGACATGTCGGGCTCAAAAAGACAGATAATTATTTCAACAGGGAGAAAACCCGACTGTATTTTCGCTGCCTTTTGTGTCATTGTTTTTGTCTCGTCTGTCAGCTGTCGTTCTGTCGAGGTTCCTGAGAGCAGCGCAGTGGAGGAACCGGAGACCTATAACACATACTATAATTATGTAGCGCTCACCCGCCGGCTGCAGTCTTTGGCCCAGAGATATCCACACATCGCCAATTTAAGCAGCATTGGACGCTCAGTTGAAGGAAGAGAGTTATGGGTGATACGGATCACCAAGCAGCCTTTGACCGATTTGCCAGGCAAACCCAAATTTAAATACGTGGGCAACATGCACGGAGATGAGACGATCTCTCGCCAGGTGTTGGTTTATCTGATCGAGGATCTGCTGAGCAGCTATGGAGACGATCAGCGGATCACGGAGCTCGTTAACACCACTGATATTTATATCATGCCGAGCATGAACCCGGACGGCTTTGAGAAGTCGGTGGAGGGGGATTGTGTTGGCCAAGCTGGCGGCAGAAATAACGCAAAGGACATCGACCTGAACAGGAAATTTCCAGACCAGTTTTTTCAGATAGATGTGAATGAAGCGGACATTCCCGAAAACACAGCCATGATGAAGTGGATTCTAGACAACAAGTAAGCAACCTGGACCAGCTGTTGCTTTTAACAATCGAATCTCTCTTATCTTTCTTAGTGTTGGGTTTAAGGTTTACTATACTTTTTTTTAAAGAGTTCAGATTCTAATGTTTCTAATAGAACTTGATTATGATTATAGTGGCTCACTAACAAATGCTGTCTAATTTCTTGTTTATGCAATACATTTGGAATAAACTAACTATGACATATAAACTGCTGAGTGTCTGCATTAAGCCGTATTCAGCCAATATGTTCACTGCGGCTACCACGCTTGTCTACTGAACTTAAGTCAAAGCCAGATTCTAAAGCTGTAGTCTAAAGCAGGTGCTGATTCTGAACCTGTAGAGTCTGAACCAGGTCCGGGTTCTGAACCTGTAGAGTCTGAACCAGGTCCGGGTTCTGAACCAGGTCCGGGTTCTGAGCCTGTAGAGTCTGAACCAGGTCCGGGTTCTGAACCTGTAGAGTCTGAACCAGGTCCGGGTTTGTAGAGCTCTGAACCTGTGAACCAGGTTCTGAACCTGTAGAGTCTGAACCAGGTCCGGGTTCTGAACCTGTAGAGTCTGAACCAGGTCCGGGTTCTGAACCTGTAGCATCTGAACCTGTAGAGTCTGAACCAGGTCCGGGTTTTGAACCTGTAGCATCTGAACCTGTAGAGTCTGAACCAGGTCCGGGTTCTGAACCTGTAGAGTCTGAACCAGGTCCGGGTTCTGAACCTGTAGAGTCTGAACCAGGTCCGGGTTCTGAACCTGTAGAGTCTGAACCAGGTCCGGGTTCTGAACCTGTAGAGTCTGAACCAGGTCCGGGTTCTGAACCTGTAGAGTCTGAACCAGGTGCAGGTGAGCCAAGTCTAGATTTCCAACCTACAGAATTTAAGACAAGTTTAGATTTTCCAACTTGTTGCCTAAGACAAGTCTAGATTCTGAACCTGCAGAGTCTAAAGCAGTTCCTGGTTCCCAATCTAAACAGTTCAAGTCCCCCAACCCTGTGCCTCTGGAGCTGGAGCCAAATTTATATTCCAAGCCTGTTTCATTTGAGCCGAGTCTAAATCTTTATTCTTTATAACAAGCCCTTGTTGCTGTCCTCAGTATATGTTATGGTTCAGATGCTGATTTAAAACTTTTGTTTCAGGTTTGTCTTGTCTGGAAATTTACACGGTGGAACCGTAGTGGCCAGTTACCCCTTTGATGACTCAGCCGTCCACAACACCACTGGCGTCTACAGCAGCTCACCCGACGATGCCCTGTTCCGCTACCTAGCGTCAGTTTATGCCAAGAATCACCCGATCATGAAGACAGGAGAGCCCAGGTGTAAGGAAGACCCTAGCGAGACTTTTAAAGACGGCATTACTAATGGTGCGCACTGGTATGATGTTGCAGGTAACTCATTTCTTGTGGATTCTTTGGATTTTTATTCCTGATTTTAGTATAAAAAAAAAAAAAAAAGTAACCACACGTCTTTATTGTTTTCTCTAAAAAGAAAGCCCTTAAATGTATTTATAGCCCAAGCTCCTTACCCTTACTCATAAATCCCTGAAAACCGACAGGCAACAAAATCATTCCAGTTTTCAACAGAATGTTCTGCCAGTAATATTTTACCAAAACAACACAGCAGTGTTTTCTTTAGTCTGCTGTCCAACCTTGCTTCGGCGTCTGTCTTTAAAGATTATGTTATAAAGGCGCGTCAGTCTAAAACTAAACATGTTTCAATCTCGCTGCGCTTTTCTCGGAAGTGGCTCAAGTTTTTGTATAGTAACATTTTAGAAAGATACAAAAATGAATGTGAATAAATGATTTTATTTATTTAGCTGTACGACGTGCCAGTGTGTATACCTTGTGCACAATTACCTTTTGTTACCATGACAGCAGGTTTTATTGGTGATTAAACAACTATCAGCAATCCTAATCTTTTTTTAACACTGGCAAAATATGTCAGACATTTATATTAGTAAGTATATCAGATATTTACATTTACAGCATTTAGCAGCAGCTTTTATCCAGAGTGACTTACATTTGGCTCTTTTATACAACTGAGCAATTAGGGGTCAAAGGCCTGGCTCAGGGGCCCAACAGTGGTAGCCTGGTGGAGCTGGAAATCAACCCACAATCTTCAGGTTGGTAGTCCAACACCTTAACCATGAGCCACCCCTTCCCATATCAGATATTTACTATCCGGAAAACCAAATTATAATATCGCCACACATCTTTTAGTGCATATACAACGAACACTACAATATCATGCAGGAAAGAAGGTGGTGACGCAGCACTCAAGTGCTTAACATAGCTTTAGGTACTTCAGGACAAAATTATTTCTCTTCCTTGTAAAAATCATCCACCTTTACAGTTTCGTGCTGTTGTGATGTGAAATGTATGTCATGTAAAAGCGTGAATATAGTGGATAAATAGTTGTTTTTGGTTTCTTGTAGATTTTTGGACAGCTTTTTTACACTGTCCTCTTCTGTCTTTTTTCCAAGTAATGGGATAATTGTCAAAGATCTATTGTAAATAATGTCAATGTCAAAAGCAATATGGCACGAAGGGCAACACTAGTTCCGATTGAAAGAACTGAGAGCAAATTAGCAGCGGTACCATAAACTAAGTCTTTGTCACGCAGTGTTTGATGAGGTTTTGCATTCATCCTTAACTTTATCCACAGACCTGTTGGAACAGGAGCTAATGAAGTTACTGAATATGACGAACACTGGCCACCTTGTTTTTTTTAACCTTCTTTCCTCTTAGCACTTTATACAATAATAGATCTTTTACATAATGTATTATTAACAGAAACCAAAACCTGTGAGAGAAATTTGTAGCCGGTAATCCAACACCCAGTATTTCTGGCATAGTTCTGCTATCCGGCCATGTCCTGCTACCTGCTAGTGTGGTGTCGCTTTAAAACTAGCATACTCGAGCCATCCCATCACTCTCAGCAACCCAAGCTGCATTATGTCCTGTAATCTGAGCCAACTTCCACCTTTTGTACCCGAAGAGAGATTTTCTTCGAATAATTTCCAGCACCAGGATGTTGTTCATCTGGAGCTGACGAGGCGTTAAAATGAATTCAGGTGTACACATTTGTCTGGCGTAGCTGTCGATCAAATTACCACGCAGAGCCCTTACAAAACATTACGCAAGGCAGCCTAGTGATGATGCTGTATCCTGTAATGCATATTCTAATAAAGGAAAACCTACAAATATACACTTTAATAGGTCTGAAATGATTAGTCGACATTATGGATAACACGTCTGAAGTAAAGTAAAATTTTAACTTTCTTTTATAACACAATATTTTTGAATTGCAAAAGCTGGTTAAGCCTGTTTAAAGCCTACTGGTTAATCAGTAAAATAATTGCAGCACAATTTGAAAAATCTAGAAAATTGTATTGTTTTATTTCAGTTACAGTGGAAATAATTCTATATGAACTCATTGCAAACGCCAGGAATTAATACTGTGTAAAATCTCTCTTTGCTCTTAAATCATAATACTGCATTGACAAGATTGCAAAGGATTCAGGAAACATCACAGTTCTATGTTTACATCAGTCTGTGTTAATGTCTATTTTAAATGATTGATTCACAAATGAGTGATGAGCAAATTTAGAAAAAAAATCCTTAAAGTAACCATCGAAACCATCGAACATTTGCGAAAGGTTCCCCCATGTGGTTGATATGCGCAGTTGTCTGTTACCGCTGTCGCAAATACTGTCGCTAAAAGAACGGATACGGAGATTGAAGATACCTGCAAGATCTGTTCAGGTCCGTGCCGTTGTTTATGTTCAATGATGCCAATACGACCCTCTTCTAGATTGATGACGTAATGTAAAAACAGTCCATGCACATGAATTTGTTGACTAAGCTAAACCATGTCTACCGACCCAGATAAAATAGCCCGTATTACCATATGTTTTACAAATATCATTATTTGTATAAAATTAATTACATCGATCACATACAATCACTACGCTCAGCTCGCTATGAGAATAGTGCCTAGCATAGTAACTATAGATACCTTTAACGTTAGCCTACTCAACGACTGAACTGCTCAATTATGTGGATTATGTGCATGATCTACCAAACTGGCAACTTTTTACCATAAATCATTTGTTGTGGTTTGGTAGTCATGGCTAGAAGAATTAAACTATATTCGTGAAAAGGGCACCACATGTTATACAAATATCTTAACATGCAAGCTATTGAGACCGGCAACATTATCATGCCATTGCTGACTTTTGTGTTATAGTTAGCTTTTGGCTAACTCCACCCAGGCTACCAGTAAAATATGTAAAATTTGCAGTAAAGCTGTGTGAAACTTACTGAGTGTGGTTGTAGATGTTAGGAGGCTGCTCAGGTAGCAGCAGCAGTAAAATGTGTCCGGTTAAGAGTTGTTCTACCAAGATAATATTTTAAGGTCGAAAAATTTACATAGTGTTGTTTTAAGGTCATTGCACACTTAGTCCAAAATGTTCCTCTGAAATTTTTGGTTGTTTAAAAAATAAACACAATGTTGTGTCAATCACATTTACACTCTGCCTCCGAAACGTTTTGTACGTCATAAAATCATCAAATTTGGACCGGGTTAGACTTTTTTGCATCCATAGCCAGCATTTCGAGAGGTGTTTTGGCAATTCCGAGCCACCGTACACCAAAATCCAGAATGGTAAACCACTGCTATACCATATGATGTTTCCATGCCCAGTGTGCACCTTCCTAAAACCTGTCTGTGTGTGTGTTTGCGTGTCCATACTTTACACCTTCCAGTCTCTGTTCAGGATCAGTTGGGTCACAGAAATCGGTGGTCTTTTGTTTTAATATGTGGCTTCAGTATCGTTAGCAAAGTATCGAAGTGAGCCACTGACATCCTTAAATACAAACAAATATTTACACCCAGAATTTAAACATTCTCCACACCTTTACACTGGCTATTGACACAAGGCAGACTGGTTCTACGGATTAATGCTGTTGGTGCCAAATTTATGTGCAAACATTCTTGGCTGAAAGAAATGAAAGGCGGGATTGTCTTGTGTATTTTATAAAGTATATCTGCTCACCATATGTCTATAAAGTGATATGTGTTACTGTAATCCTTTTGTATTTCTCTATTGCACTTAGCAAGATGTTTTTATCTGCGTAACTGCCACTCAAAGCATGCTAAAGTAAACTTTAGTGACTGTTGGGTATGGAAAAAGTTTAGAAGATCCACAGTTATAGAAACACCCAAGTTCATCTAAACTAGACTACTGCAACTCGCTCCTGGCAGGCCAACCTTTGAGTGCAATTCGCCTTCTGCAGATGATTCAGAATGCAGCTGCACATGTTGTTTTTAATCTACCAAAGTTTTCACACACCACTCCACTGCTGCGCTCCCTCCATTGGCTCCCAGTAGCTGCATGCATCAGATTGAAAACACTGATGCTTGCCTACAAAGCCAGAAATGCAACTGCACCCTTCTACCTACAAACATTTATCACTCCTTGCATTGCACTACACTCTTTCAGATCCACAAGTACTGCTCGGCTTGTTCCACCATCCCCTCGGACACTAGGTAGGTCTGCCTCAAGACTTTTCTCTGTTCTGGCACCAAGATGATGGAACAAACCTCCCATCAATGTCAGAACAGCAGAGTCACTGGCTGTCTTCAAGAGGCGTTTGAAAACGCATCTCTTTCTTAAATACCTTGCTCTTGACAAAAAAAACAACCCTTACCCTTTTCAGCAGTTTTTGTTGTTACACCAATTTGTGAACTATTGTATCAGTATTGAGCTGTTTAATGATGTGACGCAAAGCACTTCTTGTACGTCGCTCTGGACAAGAGCGTCTGCTAAATTCCGTAAATGTAAAGTTAGAAACAGAAGAAAACAACTAACAGAAACGGGGCATACATTTATATTTAATATCTACTAAACAAGGGGTCCCTAAACTGTGGCCAGAGGCTGGATACAGCCTTCACCCACATTAAAAAAATATTTTTAAATATATGTTTTTCTTCTCTGATAAATGTATTGATGATTAATGTTGGATTTTAAACTAAAATTATCCTAATATTTAAAGTAACCTAATTATTTGTTCAATTTACCATCAACAGAAGGTCAACATAAGGTTCCATGTTGATGAGCAGGTGATACTGCATGCCACGCAAAAAGCAACAAAACAACCAAAGGGTTGGGAAAGAGAAAAGTTGATTTGAAAATGCAGAAAATTGAACCAAAAGCGAACAAGTAATCAATTTTTTGTTCAAAGCAGTGAAAATAAATAAATCAATATTCAACTTTATTGTCACTGTGCAAGCTACATGTACAGAGCCAATGAAATGCAGTGTTTTTCACATATCCCATCTTAGTAAGTTGGGGGTCAGAGCGCAGGGTCAGCTATGATACAGCGCCCCTGGAGCAGGACGGGTCTTGATCAAGGACCCAACAGTGGTTGGCTTGCCGGTGGTGGGGCATGAACCCAGCTGTTTCTGGTCTTCAGACCATTGCCACTGAAAATAGCTGTTTGTGTCATCGATCATCTTTCATCTTTTAATAATCTATATATGTCTTAAACAGTTAATACTTATTTGTAAATATTTTTAACATAACATATAATAAAATCTGCACAGTAATACAAGGAGTCACTTTCAACTGTGTAATTTTCTGTTACACACCGACCCACAATCCTCAATAAAATCAAATCATTTAGAGTTATATTTTTTGGGGGCATTAGCCTTTATTAAACTGATAGGACAGAAATGAAATAAGGGTGATTATATGAAGAGAGAGAGAGAGAGAGGTGGGAAGGAAAAGGTGGCCAAGCTGGCCAAAATCAAATTATTTAAAACCCAAAACTAAGTAAACTAAACAAAATAAACAATTAGGGTTAACAGCTGTATCATTGTTTAAGTTGTGATTCTGTACTTGGTGGTAAGTCAGCTTGCCTAACAGTTTTTCACTTTTTACCAGCTAAACAAGCTTGTTTTGTGAGGCACCCAGTACAAAATCAAGTTGTAAAGAATGTACTTTAAAAAACATATATAAAAAATACATCACAATGGCCTAAGGCCAGAAAGTCATCCTCAGCTGCTTCCCCCGTAAAAGTTTAATTTTACTGCTAACTCTATAGCACATGTCTCGTGAGTTTTTGATCAAGTCACAGCTTGTGCAAGTGCAAGGCACTCAGGCCACAAAACACTATTTCTTTTTCTATGTAACGATCTCGTGCAAACATCCGGTGACTTGAAGAAAATGCGTATTTAGTGCTGTATGTATTGACATTTTAATTGTTTGTTCTGTTTCTCACAAGCTAGTCTGAAGACCAATTAGCCATCTGACTGACATGTCGAGTTATCAAGCGGTTAATTTTGTTCAGCATTTACGTTCAGACAAGAAAGCAACAACAGATTCTTTATCTAAGAAACTTGAACAGTCTAATTGACAGTCTTCCCAGAAATCTGTTAGAAAATGACCAATACAAAACTCTTAAAGCATTTCCAGTTGTCCTGTATGCATCAGATGATTAACCAATGTTTTTTGGCTTGCCATCTGAGGCTAAGACTAATGTCAAAAATGTGCTTTTCTTAGCTTTGTGTAACCTTCTGTTTCAGGGACTTTTAGGTGCACAGTTGTTGTTTTTTTTATCTAAAAGCTTATCATTAACTTTAAGACTAGAGACTGAAGTTAAGAATGTTTAAGCACAGCTCATGTTTTCACTTTGATCACAGGCCTATAAAGTAGCACTGACGAGGATGTAGTTCACTTTATTTTGTGTGCGTTTGTGACTGATTAATCCAGACACATAACTGGGCGTGTTTTAGTAGGTAATAGAAGAACAGAGCGTTCAATCGTCTTATTCTATATTTGTTTTTGCAGCTCTTCGAGGAACTTGGCTTAACTGACCAGGAAGTGGTGGAGTCATATTTATTGGCTAGCTCTTTTGCTTGCAAGTTTAATGTAATATAACATTCGACGGAGCTCTCGTTTAGAAACAAAAGCACTAAGATTACTACGCTTAGGAAGAAGTAATTGTCTAGTTTTAGCCGCATTTACACTGCATGTATCAAGTAACCCAATTACAATTTTTTTCCTTCCTTGTGGCACAGATTGGATATGATGCATGATCATGTAAGCAGGAAAAAAGGCACAAGGATTCCAATTATATTTTATAATATTTTTCAAATTGGTTTCAGGCCTGATTTATATGTAGAAATAAACTGGATATCAATCTCATATGTGCATTAGCAACTGCCAAGTTACCAGCCAGACTGCAACAAGGGCTCTCCTCTTTTTTCTTCTGTTTTTTTCGACCTTTAAATATGGTGGGGAAAGCAAAATATTAAATAATCACTTTGTTTTCGATTGATTGTCGCACTATATTTACTTGCGTCCTATATCTTCAATTTGTCGTATATATATTTTTATATTCTTGTTCAGTTGTTGGTCCAAAGTTCTCAATGCTTGTAAATTGTGTTTACATGGCTAGGTAGCAGGCAAGTAAAGAATCTCTTTGTTTGAAGGTTTTGTATGTTCTAATGAGGTTTCACATCCCATTGGCAGGGTACCCCTCACCCGAGGCAACTAGATTAAAAGAGGATTACTCACTGAACACTATGGCTTAGTGCCATTGCAGAATCACCTATCGTTCTTTAAATGATATGAAAATGTGTTAGGTGATAACACTTATTACTGCATGCGGTGACAGCAGTCATTTTCATTTATTTATCTATTTATTTTATTTCTGAACAGGTGGAATGCAGGACTACAATTATTTAGAAGGGAACTGCTTGGAAATCACCATGGAGCTAAGTTGCTGCAAGTATCCGCTGTCTTTAGAGTTAGCAAAAGAGTGGGAAGAACAACCGAGAGTCTTTGCTGGCTTACATGGAACAGGTGTAACATCTTTAAAGCACTTACAGTAAAAGGAAAAACATATTTGATCCCCTGCTGATTTTGTATTATTTATTTGCTCACTGACAAAGAAATGATCAGTCTATAATTTAATGGTAGGTTTATTCTAACAGTTTTGTCCCACTCTTTTTTGCGGATCCTCTCCAAGTCATTAAGGTTTCAAGGCTGATGTTTGGCAACTCAAACCTTCAGATGCCTTTACAGATTTTCTATAGGATTAAGTCTAAAGACATGATAGGTCACTCCTATGTGCTTCTTTTTTAGCCACTCCTTTGTTGACTTGGCTGTGTGTTTTAGATCACAGTCATGCTGTAATACCCATCCACAACCCATTTTCAACACCCTGGTTAAAAGAAGAATGTTCTCACCCAAGATTTGATGGTGCAGTGTCTACCAATAACATTTTAGTCGGTTTATTTGTTTGTCAGTGTAAAAACATACAAAATCAGCAGGGTATCAACTAATTTTTTTTTTAAATACTGACTGACCAGGATCTTATTTCAGGTTCACATCGGTGTGCATGGCTTTGTCCGAGAAGCCAGTACAGGTGCTCCTCTTTCTGATGCAGTCATTTCAGTGGCAGGAATCAACCACAACATTACCACCGCTCACTTTGGGGACTATTACAGACTGCTGCTACCAGGAACCTACAACATCACAGCTGTATCCCCGGGGTAATCCTCTGCCCAACCATGATGCTGCATAGGAGTAGACTTCTGACTTCACTTTTTATAATCTTGTTTAAGGTGGACTGCCTAAAGGATACAAGTGGTTATAAATTATATCTTTATATTTTTGGCCTTTTGCTGACACCCTTATTCAAAGCGACCTAACTTTATCTTATTTTTATTTATTTAAACAGTTGAGAGTTAAATGCTTTACTGAGGGGGCAGTAGTGGCAGCTTGGGGGTTATACTTACACGTTTAATCAGTGGCGCAACGCCGTAAACACTTAAAACCGTTTTTATTTAACGTGATGTATAAATGTTAGGTAAGCGGTTTATTTTAACATACTATACAATGCTAAACAATATATTGGGTATATAATAAACATAACATTGTGTATGGTATATAATCATATATTGAACTATAAAAAAATTAACAGTTGAACAGAAAAAGGTAAACAGCATACCAGATTTGGCCTTTTTTAAAGATGCTAAAAAAAAAAATTCAATTATAAATAAAGATGTTTGGCATATTAACCTAGATTTCTTACAATCACTGTATTAAACATTAGTAAGGCTAAACCAGCAAAAACAGTTCTTAGGAATGTCCTGCCCTGTACACACACACTGCTTAGTAATATCTTTCAATGTTCCGCTTTCTTTGTGTGTTTCAGTTGCATGCCGATGACTGTGCCGGGCGTACAAGTAATTGAGGGCAAAGCTACAGAGCTCAACTTCACACTAGCACCTCTAAGTAATAAGAGTATAAGCCACACAACTACAACCAATTCTTCACCCTCTAATACCCCTGAAACCAACAGCAGTAACAGTCATTCCAGCTCCAGTCACATTTCAGATCTTACCCATATAAATACAAGCAGCTCTGCTTCAGGGCCACAGCCACTGCAGCCACAGGAGTTCCGGCATCACCACAACAGCGACATGGACCTCTTCCTGCAGAGATTCAGCACCAAGTATCCCTCCATCACACGCCTTTACTCCATCGGCAAGTCTGGTCAGGGGCGCTTGCTTTGGGTCATGGAGATCTCCGATAACCCGGGCAAACACGAGAAAGGTGCTGCAGATCTTCCTTCAAAAAAATGTTGCATATGAATCCTTTCGAATTAAGTGTCTGTTCGTTATATGAACTGTGTATGGTTTCAATGCTTTTGTTTAGGTGAACCAGAGTTTAAGTATATCGGTAACATGCATGGCAACGAGGTGGTGGGACGAGAGTTGCTTCTAAACCTGATAGAGTACCTGTGCTGTAACTACGGCAGCGACCCCGAGGTCACCCAGCTGGTCAACAGCACGCGCATTCATATCATGCCCTCCATGAACCCAGATGGTTATGAAATTGCACAAGAGGGTAAGGAGGAAAGCTATAAAATTACTTTAAGCTAAAAAAAAAAGCATTATATGTAACCTAATAAACATTATGTGATCTTTTACAGGAGATGTCAGTGGCTATCGCGGGCGTAATAACAGCAACAACTATGACCTAAATCGCAATTTTCCTGACCAGTTCCAAACCATCACTGAACCCAGACAGCCGGAGACAATAGCAGTGATGAACTGGGCTAAAAGTTACCCCTTCGTGCTGTCAGCAAACCTGCATGGAGGTAAATATTAACTTTTTTGACAATTTTATTATGATTGTAAACTACTGTGTAGCAATATGTACAGATGTAGACGGCTGTGTTTGTCTCTACAGGCTCTTTGGTGGTAAATTATCCTTACGATGATGATCTACTGGGCATCAGTAGTTATAGCAGGTCTCCAGATGATGGAGTGTTCAAAATGGTCGCCCTTGCCTACTCGCGGGTGAGTGTGAACTATTATTAGACTTGTTTCCCATTTAAGATTGTTAATCTGTTAACTCGGTATCTGCAGGAACCTGACAAAAATAAGGGCTTTTCTTGTGTTTTAGGAAAATCCACTCATGTACAAAGGGCACCCTTGTAAAGATATTAAAGAATACAATGATGAGTACTTCAAGGATGGGATTACCAATGGAGCTGCTTGGTACAATGTGCCTGGTAAGTGGCTGAATACAGAGCCATAACATGCATCCAATCACTTTCCTACCATGATCATCTGGAAAGTTTTGAAATTAAAGAATTTTTTTCCGGATTCCTGCACACACATCTGTGGTAAATCTGTGCGAATAACGTTTTCAAAAAACTGCCTGAGGGAACATCATCAAAACATTTATTTTGTTTATGTAGATGGTGTAGAAACTAGAATGTAATGCTTCACTTTAAGTATTTTAGTAAGTGCTTTCTGTGTTTCTTCATTATAATGTCTTCTTGAACTCAAACATGGCATGTATTTAGAATAAAACACAAACATAATTGCATGTAGCTTTAAATGGAAGTCTTGTTTACTTCAGTAGGAGTGATGAGTGGTTGTGTCTTTAGTTATAGCTGTTCTGTGTGAGTGAGCTTTGTGTCTCATCTAGGTGGTATGCAGGACTGGAACTATCTGAACACTAACTGCTTTGAGGTGACTATAGAACTGGGCTGTGTAAAATATCCTCCAGCAAAGGAGCTGCCACGGTATTGGGAGCAGAACCGGAGATCTCTGCTGCAGTTTATTCACCAGGTACCTTACCCTTTATCTGATCTATAACTGATCTCTGTTTCATAGTTTTAAAACAGATTTAGAGACTTCTGGCCTTTCTCAGTCTTTATTAAGATGAGGGAATTTAAAGGCCCACATTTAATGCATTTATTGTTTTAGTTGTTGCAATCTCCAAGTGACCTTTTCTTTGGAAAGTGCAAAAGGTTTATAATTTGCTTAGGTACCATAAAGGTTGAGTTACACCCAGTATTTGATACTGAAATGATTCTTTCTTTAATTTAAAACGTTTAAATGATGCTGCTAACCAATTGAAAATGCTGCTACAAGTACTGTTTAAAATATCTAAATAAAAATGCAATCTATATCAAACGTAAAACTGTGGTACTGAGCCACCTCTAGTTTCAACTCCTTAGTCCTTAACAGTCGTAATGGACTGGGGAGCTACTGGTGGAGGAGGAGGATGGGCTGTTTTACTCATATCCAGTGTGCATAATTTTTTTTTTTTTTATTTACCTTTGGATCTGTAGGTCCATAGAGGAGTGAAGGGGATAGTGACTGACAGTAAAGATGGAACTGGTATCCCCAATGCCACCATTACTGTGGAAGGTATTAACCATCCTATCACCACTAACAGAGCTGGAGATTACTGGCGCCTGCTTGTACCTGGAACGTACCACCTAACTGCCTCGGCTCAGGGGTAAGCAGTTAAAACATTTTCACACTCCCAGTGAACCTGAATCTTATTATTTTTAAGGTTTTTTTTTTATTTTTATTATTCATTAGCGCTGTAATGATTAGACAACAATGTTAACAACATCAACAATAAGAAATGATCTACAGATATCTTTTTTGCCAGATAGTCATTTGATTGTATCTGTAATTTATTTATTATTCTTTGCCTTGAATTAAAAATTGAATATGAGAAGGCAGCTTGCTAAAGTTAAATCCTAGTAAATTACTGAATTCAATGACATCAATAACAAAATAAATAATATATAAATAAAAATATCTATATATAAACTAGAAAGAAATACCTACATCAAACGTATAATGCATTTTTGAAAGTGATTCCCTTGTTTTATTTATAGTCTCTCTCTTTGTTCCTGTACTGGCAAGTAGGAGGCAATGGCCACCATTTGTCACCAATGTTAGCCTTCATTTAGTCGATTGCAACAAAATCTAAGCAACACTTAATGGAGATGGCTGGTTTTATTGCTCTTGAGTTTAAAGTTCTCATTCCCTCTTTTCCTCTACTTAAACCTTTGTATGTATTTATCATTTAGTTCTCGGGGTTAGAACTGGTGATGAATATAATGCTGACTATTTTATTTAGAACAGTAGACATTTGTGTTTAAAATGATTATTCTAATGGTGCGTTTAGGCTTCGTAAGTAAAAGTTTTCGTGTTACCTTGACGTGTCGGGACCCTGAAATTGGGCTTTTTATAAATGTTATTATGAATTGAATGTGAATTAAAAACCTTACTGATACCCTTTGCAATCTCTGCAGCTACAAGTCTGTAGTAACGTACGCCACCGTGCCTGATGGTGACGCAGAGATTGTGGACTTTAAACTGACCCGTGACCCAAGCAGCCCTGTCATCCAGCCAAACACCCATGAGGAAGAGTTCCAAAGCTTCATCAAGCAGCTCTCAGTGGGACCTGGACTAGACCAGCTCATCCAAAACACAGCCACCCCCAGCAGCTTCCGCTATCGTGGCTACAAAGAGCTGTCCGAATTCCTGCGTAGCCTCAACCTTAACTTCCCCAAGATCACCTCCCTACGCAGGTTCTAGTCTTTTTTATACTATATCAAGTATCAGAATGACTTATTCCTTATTCCTGCCAAGTCAGGGGATTCAACCTGTAGAGACAAAGTAAAAAAAAAAACCAAAAAAAAAAAAACCCACATCCTCTGCCAACTCGCTCCTTAAGGAGGATGAATATTATGTCTGTAATGCAGCTAGTGACTAATAGCTTAAGCCTCCCTGTCTCAGCTAGGCTCACAGTGTACTTAAAATTAAGAAGGACCTCAGAGAAGATTCTGGATATGTTGTAAGACCAGCTAAGGGCATAGATATTTCCAGCTGTTGCTTGATGCTAAAACCAAATATTTGTCAAGTCAGTTGCAAAATATTCTTGCTGGTTATAACCTGTTTGAGCAATTGAAGAAGCTAGTGAAGAGTTTCTGCTTATGCACTTGGAACATGTCAGCGTGCACCACAGTGTGTAGAATGTAGGCTGCAAATAGTATAGAAAAAGGAAGCCAAATCACTGCACAGTATAGATTCTTAGTAAAAAGCTGAGTAAAACTTCGAAGCCAAGAGGTAATTGCACTTTCCTGTAAATCCCCACTCTAAATACAGGTCACTCTTTCTGACAGCTTTTAGTTTTTTTTCTTATATGCACAGATTTAGAACTGTTACCTTGTTTCATTCTGTCTAGCCTTGGACAGAGTGTGGAGTTCAGAACCATCTGGGCCCTGGAAATCTCCAAAAACCCTGAGATGCCAGAGCCATCCAAGCCCAAGATCAGATTTGTGGCTGGCATCCATGGCAATGCTCCAGTGGGCACGGAGTTGTTGCTGGATTTTGCCACTTACCTGTGTATCAACTATGGCAAAAATGCTGCTTTAACAAGGGTAAGGGTTAAAGAACCACTAAATTACAATATTGTAACATTTACGTTCATGGTATTTATCCAGAGTGACAAACAGAATGTTTTTATCCCACATTTATAGCCTTTATGCTGCACAGTATAACAGTGTCAGGCCCCTTTTTTCCTTTTGCCTATCAGTTAATCAACGAGACAAGAATCATTATACTTCCTTCCATTAACCCGGATGGTCGTGAGCTTGCTAAGGAAAAAGAGTGCTCCTCCTCTGTGGGTATGACCAATGCATACGGCAAAGACCTTGACACGGATTTCTTTGGTGAGCATTTGTAAAAAAAATCTTATGCAGTTGTGGGTGTAATATTCATTATTTCATACATGATCCCGTAGAGCGTAGTGCTTTTCCCAGGGCACCCACCCATTCACACACTATGGGCAATGGAGACATGCCTGAGGAAAACCAGAGCATTTAAAGTAAACCCTAAAACAAAACATGCAAACCTGGAGGTTTAAAGCAAACTAAACACTATACTTTCTAGTTGACAATGAACATCTGTAAAATAATTTTCCTTCTACAGGATTCTTATATGATTTACATTCATTTGGATTTGGTGTCTCTAGGTAATGCATCCCAGCGCTCTACTGAAGCTCAGCCTGAGACTCGTGCTGTGATGGAGCTGATACAGCAGAGGGGCTTCACTCTGTCAGTTGCGCTGGACGGAGGATCTGTACTGGTTACCTACCCCTATGACAAACCGGTTCAATCAGGTCTCCTTTCTCTCTGTTTACACAGCAGCTTCATGATCGCCACTTATGGAGATTTTTTGGCATAGGTTTGAATTTTTTTTTTTGTTTGTTTATTTCTAGTTGAAAATGAGAGCACCTTGAAGTATTTGGCTACCGTGTATGCCAGCAACCATCCCACAATGCACTTAGGAGACACTGGATGTCCAAACAATAGCCAGAGTATGTGAACTGCTTTAAATACTTTTAAACATTGGAAATGGTATTTTTCTAAAACGTTTGGTTTTAGGTTTAATTTAATTACGGAACACAAAGTGATGAAAAGCGGACATGCATATATAGCTTACAGCTAAGGTTTCTATATTTAAATGTGGAAAAACACTTTAGATGACTTGTCTTATTTCAGTGGGAAACATCCCTGATGGAGTGTTGCGGGCAGCAGAGAAACACAGTCACATGGGCAGCATGAAGGTAAATAATACTGCAGCCATTTTAGGAACTATGAACATTTACATTTCCTGCCATTTGGCAGACACCCTTATCCAGAGCAATTTAATACTTATTGTTTTTTATCTAACCGAGCACATAAGTGTACAGGGCCTTACTTAGGGGCCCAGCGGTGGCAGCTTAGGTAGAAATTAAACCCACAATCCTCTAATCAGCAGTCCAACACCTTAACCTTAGGCTACCAATTCCTTGTTGGGCATTTTGTAATTTATTTACCTTCTGTAATTTCAGCACTTTTATAATGCAGGGGTCTCCAAACTACAGTGGGATGGATATGACCTTCCCCTATATCACATCTGTATTTAATAATAAAAGCTGGCTTTTAAACTAAAATAAACTTAGTTTAGAACTAAAAGGTAAAATAATTATCTGTTAGGCTCACCAACAGAACGGTACATTCAACATAACGTTGTATGGTGATTTAATCAGGTGATACTACACGCCAACCAGCAATAAAATCCAAAGAACCAGCAAAATAACCAAACAGTTGGGAAAAAGAAACATTGACTCAGAATGCAAAAAAAAATAATCGAAAGTGGATGAAAATTGTTTTTGTTCAGTGCAAAGAAACAAACGTCATCAAAATGTAATGACTATTTATCTGTATAGTCATAACAAAATAAACTAATCTATCATTAGTAGACATAATAAATACATGGATAATTATAATAAAAGCTGACGATAATACTCAGGCCCTCCGGCCCATGTGATTTATCAATTACAGACCCAACCATCACAATAAATAGGAAAACTGATGTGGCCCTAACAAAAAAAAAAGGTTGAAGACCCCTGATCTTCAGTCTTAATAACAAAATAAGAACATACAATGCAACGGGTGCCATAAAAATATTATCATCCATATAAAACTAAAATAGAAAATTCCCCATTGCCCCAGAATAAGAACCTTTCCAATCAGGACACATTTACAATAACACTTATTTTACATTGCTTGTCTGAGTGTGATTTATTGACCTTTAGGTTGATGTATTGAATCTTTGGGAGATCAACAGTTTTATTATCTGTTTTTTTTGGAATGTTGTGCAAGAGTCAATAACTGTTAAGCATGAATAATAGAAATGACTGGATTATATGATGTCAATGTTGCTTAAATCTAAACTCGAAAAATTTAAGTGTGGCTGTTTTGTAGATTTCTGTGAGTAAAACGTTCAGGTATAGAAATATGGCCAAAATTTATATATAACTATGTTTTATAGAATAAATCTAAGCAATTTTTTACAATATTTATCATAATATTTACAAATATTATGTAATATTATTCAAATATTGCAATATTTATATTATATGAGGATAAGGTTTGTTGCTGAGATTTTAAGACATTGTGTAAGTCTGGCTAGACAGGTGTGGTTTTATTTCCTGACTACAGCCAGGAAACCTCTTATCAATGTTTCCTGGTTGAATGTGTTGTTCCAGATTTGCACACACAGCCAGAACAAAAGCAATGTAAAACACAACACACCATTAGCTTCCATCTAATGCAACTTTACACATTAACTCAGTTTGATTTAATATCTTGGCATGACGGCGGGTGATGTTTACAGGTCAGTCGAACCTAGGAGTTACAAACAATTCTAAAAACCATGTAACAAAGAATTTATAACTGTCCCTCACAGACTGCTGTAAAAGGACAGAAATGACAGAAATTTCCTAAATTATAGAGTAAAGTTTTGTTTAGCTTGATTTCATTTCACTTGTGATGCCCTAATATTCTTTTGTTGTGTTACAGGACTTCAGTGTGGACTTTGGTCACTGTCCTGAGATTACTGTATACACTAGTTGTTGTCTGTTTCCCCCAAACGATCAGCTGCCCATTCTTTGGACTGAGAACAGGAAGTCTCTACTTAGCATGCTAGTAGAGGTCAGTTAGTTTTGTTCCATTACTCTGTCTCTAATTATTTACTTACATTTGCATTTACAGCATTTGGCATCCTTATCCAGAATAAATTACATTTATCTCATCTACAACTGAGCATTTGGGGTTAAGGGCCTTGCTCGTGGGCCCAGCAGTGGGGCCTTTGTGGTACTGAGAAACAAACTTCAATCTTCCATTAAGCAATCCAACACCTTAACTATAGCCAGATAGACAGATCATAAAACATGTCATAAAACTTTCCTGGCTTAGATTTCAATCTTTTCTCATAGGTGCACAAAGGAGTTTGTGGCATCGTAAAGGACAAGAGTGGCAAGCCCATAGTGGGGGCAGTGATCGTGCTCAATGGTGGTGTGCGTGTGTTCAGTGGTGAGGGTGGATACTTTCACGTCTTGCTTGCTCCAGGATCGCACAGCATTGAAGCTGTAGCAGAGGGATACCAACAGCAGCGGCAGAAGGTTTGAGAATTCTTATAAAGACTCCAAATTTACTGATCTGACCACAAGTGTCGATATGACTCTAGGGTAGTCATGTTTCCTTGAATGCATGTGAATGCAGGTGATGTTAATTATGACAGAAATTAAGCAAAAAAAATCATGTAAAGATGTCAATATCAGTTTATAGTTTAGCGAGGATAAGCAGAAAAAAAATCTAAAACAGTGGTTTTAGATTCCACAAACCGGAAATTGAATTTAAGATGCCCAATGTTTGATAGCGCAATATATTTCGTTGTACCCACTAGGCTACCGCATTGATATATTGTATATACTTTCGGCGTCCAGCTCGTGGACAGAGTTTGGTAGAGTAGCCAAAGATTTTACTTAAGTACACGTACAACTATTTATTATTACAAAAAACCTCAGGTAATATTAAAATTTTAATGTTTAATGTTACTTTAGTGAGAGTAATAAAGTATCACATAAGACTACTCAAGTAGTAAGTTGCTAGTTAATTGTATCTGATTTAAATGAAGGAAAAATCCTGAATCCTAAAAAAAATACTAAGAAGTGACTACATAAAATATGTAATACATAAAATACAAAAACAAAAAAAAAGTCAATGTGATTTTTTTATGAGATTTTGTAGTAACTTTTGCTAAGGGTTTAAGTGCCTATATTTGCACAATCAGCCCAAATAGCTATTATCATAAAATTTACCGGAACATGTTTTTTCAGCTTGGAGCCGTATTTTCTGTACACTGTTATGTCGACTTGTTTTTGTGCACATAGAAGGCATCACAGTATGTAACTGTTCTTTTTTTTACTCCTTAGAGATTGATTGATTGAATGAGGTCATGGGTGGCCTCTCCTGTCTCCAATGATATGCTCACTTCTTCCTTCTTTTCGGCCATTTTTCCCCAAACTGAGCGTATCTCGTTATTCATAAGATAGTAGATGCTACTTATTAAATCGACATCTTCCTAATTAACATTTAATAGTAACTGAGAAACGCGATCAAATGTAGCAAAGTCAAAGTAAATTTCCAAAATTAAAAAGTGACTTGAGAGAGGGTAATTGTAAGGGCAGTTAAACCTGCTCTTAAAATGATATATATATATATTTTTTTAAATCTTCTCAAGTAAAAGTATCAAAATACATGAAACGTGTTACTACCCACCTTTACTCGTGTACTCTGATCCAATCCTCCATCTCTCTCTCTGTCTCTCCCGCCCTCTTTCTCTCTCTCTCGCTCTCTCTCTCTGTCACCTCACTTACTGTTCTGTCTGCTTAATAAAGATAAAAATACTACTAAAATTATTTCTTATAAAAAAAGTGGTCACCTTTGAAAGACTTCCCAAATAACTTGATATGCCTGTGTTTTACAGTCATGCTTACTGCCACTCATATGTTTTCTGAGCTTAACCGATTCCATGCAACAGTAAATTAAAGGCAGAACTGTAACTCCCCTTCTGTTTATATAATCGAAACTCGCTGAAAAACAAAGCATGCATATCGTTAAGGCCATGTTTATGAACATGTGCAACACACCACTGAAATAGAAAGAGAAAAATGCATGCCATATGTGTGTCAAAGCTCATGCTGCATACCGTACATATTATTTCTGATAATCTTGTTTCCACATCTAATGAAGATATTGAATAAATGTAGGACAGTACACAGGAACAAGAGTCTTGTACACTTTTAACTTGAGAGCTAAGTTTAAGCAGATGCAGGTCCAGATGCTGATTGTGGTTCTGGGAGGTTATGTATGCATAGTTTTAAGCGTCATTCTGAGAACAAAAGCTGGAATCAAAGCAAAGATAAAAATTCATTTGAAGTGTATCCAATGGTATATCATTTCAGAAATTAGTCCATCATCGTTTTGCTTTTGTCTCCTTTAGGTGATTGTCTCATCGTACGAGGCGGCGATACCCATCGTTATTGAGTTTGATGCAGACAACCGCATCTTTGGTTTACCACGAGAGTTAGTGGTTGCATCTGCAGGTGAGGTACAACCGGGATTGCAGCAAACCTTAATCTATGTGCTTTTAAGTGGTGAGTGGAAAATTGACTAGTAGGGTAAATATTAATTAATATTTGAATGCAAAATACACTATATGGACAAGTTTTGGAAGAATATATGGATGTGAATACCATCACATCCATGCATGTTTTTTAAACATCTCATTCCAGATTCAATCTCAAAATTTGGCAGCTTGCTTATTGATAGTATTGCTAGTATTGGTGATCAGGCATTGATGTCAAGTCAGTCAGTGTTCTAGTTTATCCTAAGGGTGTTCAGTGGGGCTCTGTGCAAGACTATCAATATCTTTTACTCCAACCATAACACACTTTGTGCACCAGGCCATTGTCATGCTAGGACTGTTGGTTTGTAATGGTAATATTCCACTGTAGCACAGCTCTGTGCTTTGTGGCAACACTTTTGTGGAATTTCATACTTGTATAAATTTGTAGGTAAGGTGTTCTTAAATCTTTTGCCATATGTTGCATCGCGATGGATATTTTTTCTCAAACATTCAATGTGTTTTTCTTACAGCTGCAGCCATGACTGCTTTGGCCATCACTGCCTGCATCATCTGGTGCGTTTGTTCAGTCAAGTCTAACAGGCAAAAGGACGGCTTCCACCGCCTGCGCCAGCACCGGGACGATTATGAAGATGAGATCCGACTGACGTCCATGGGCTCCAAGAAGTCCTTGCTAAGCCACGAGTTTCAGGACGAGAGTGAAAGCGATGAAGACACTCTGTATGCCAACAAACTCTGATATCAAACTCGCATCTTCAATTGCTACTAAACTGGAATCTCGAAGAGAGACAGAAGACCAAGGTTTATTGGCTGTCCGTCCAAACCAGCAGGGGGTGCTCAACTCACTGGGCCTGACTGCCCAGACTGCCATGTAATCCATCCCAGGATGCACTTTACTGGTCTAGTGAGATTGACTGTTTTACACATTTATGTATGCAACCTTAAAATTTGCTTTCAACCAACATGCTATTTATTTTAAGCTGAATTCTTGTTTGTAGTGTGGAGTCTCTTTCGGTCAGTATGTTAACTCAGTTGCCCACATGAACAGAAACTCAGCAGGATTACTAAACACAGTGCCTTGTTTAATCAGCCTGAGCCATTGCTGCCTGTTGGAAATCACTGGGGTGTAGAGATCAGTCTGACGTGTGTATGTTGTGTTGTTCTTTTAGAGACATTTGGGGCGCAACCAAGACCAAGAATTTTTTCCTTCCTTTTTTAAATCCTTTTGTTCCACACAGTCTGTAACAAAATCACATCATAGAGCAGAAGTGCTGCTTTATCATTTCTAAACTGAAATCAATTCTGGGTAAATGTGTGCCTCAAAACCTTAATGCTGAGATCCTCCTCCGATCTGTGTTTTAACCGGTGCTTGTGTGTGAACCTGAATATTTAAATTCACTCAAATGACACGTTATATAAAAATGTACATCATGTATAAGTAACAATAATCTATGGATTTCATCAAACCAAATGGTTATATTAAGTTTTTATTAACCTGAAAGTGGCCTAGCTGTTTCACTTACTGCCAATTAACATTTAATGATTATTAAACAAGTCATATTTCTACTGACTTTTATAGATTTGAGTAAAAATATTAAAACAAAGCACAGGCAAAACTATAGATAATAATTATGACTACGTTTTGAATTATTTCCGTAATCAGGGTAATATATATTTTCTTGAATTGTTTCCCCTCTGTGTCATTTACATATTCCGAAGTTCACTATGAAGTAATAACCAAATTAACACTTTGAAATGTCATTTGATTTTATTTCATTGCTTGCATCAATCTTCTGCTTGTGAAAATAATATAGACGTCAATACTATTTCCATTGTTTGGTAAACCACCCGACCCCCCACTACACACACACACACACACACACACACACGCAAACAAACAATTGCTCACTAACAATCAGCTTTTTTGAATACGTGCATATTTCAGGGTCATTTTCTGTCGCTTCAGTCCATGTGTGTTTTTTTTTTTTTTTTTTAATTTGCTGTTAATGATCTGTAAAATGAAATTTGATAGCTTGATTCTGATGTTTGGGTGTAAATTTGAATAAACTCATTGTGTCCTTTTAGATACAAAAGAGATTGTAGATAATCAAAGTCACGTGTGTGTAAATAAAGAGCAATTTTAAATGAGCAATGCCACATGATGTTTAACCTGACTTTATATTCGCTGTTTTGGTCATTGAGATGAACTCAGACTGGAATAAATGTGTGACTTAAAATACATTTTATATCTATGTTTATGATGTGTGTGTGTGTGTGTGTGTATGTAGGCTGTGGCATATAAGAAACAAAAGACAACTTTGTTTTTCATAAACAATATACTAATTAATAAAGGCAGAACTTATTGATCAGTTAATTTATAAATAAATGTTAGTGGCATGACAGTCTGGAGAAAGTGGTAGCGCAGTGGTTAACAAGTTGGACTGCTAAGTGGAAGATCTGTGTTTGATTCCTAGCACTGCCAACTTACCACTGCTGGGCCCCTGAGCAAGGCCCTTAACCTCTAATTGCTCATTTGTATAAAGGAGATAAATTGAAGTCGTTTTAGATAAGGACATCTGCCAAATACAATAATTGTTAATAATTGTAAATGAGAAGAATTGGCTCTGCTAAATTGCCTGTCTCCTGCTGTAGCTTTGCATCAGATCCAGTGTGTGTTTCTGCCTAACACTCAGTGTTTCATAGTGTAAATGGTTTATTTAATAATTAATATTTGAATGAACATTTATTATATTTAATAATTATACGTTGGATGGCACATATAGTATTAATTTTGCACTTATGTTCATTTTATAGAGTCTTAAATATAATAAAATAAAAGCTGAAATGAGTTTGAGATGTAGAGACATACAGATAGAGATGGATGGATTTGTAAAAATGCATTTTATCATTATATATTATAATTATATAATTATAAAAATATATATCAAAAATCCGACCTATGCACTCGAGGTCAAATGCAAAAATTTTGTTTATGCGTTCATGACCTCAAGATTAGATTATTGTAACGCTGTTCTGCACGCCTAATAAACAAACTCCAGCTGATCGAAAACACAGCAGCTAAAGTTCTTACTAGAACCAGAAAGTATCATAATCTTAGCCCGGTTCTGTCAACACTGCACTGGCTCCCTATTTAATCCTTAGTCCTCCACGTCCTCTGCGCTTTTAAAACTCTGGCAATCTGATTATACCCAGAATAACAAAATCAACTGCAGGTGGCAGATCCTTTTCTTCCTTACCTTATTCAACTTTGGAATAAATTACCCTGCACTGTTTAAGAGGCAGACACAATCTGCCAGTTCAAAACTAGATTAAAGACACATCTCTTTAACCTGGCCTACACGTAGTAAACACATTTTCATTATTCAAATCTGTTTGTTAGGCTGCAAAAATCAGGTCAACCAGGACCGGGAACATCACCAATTACACACAATATATTTGTATATCATAATTCGAATGGCATTTACTCTAAAATATATCTGTTCCCTTGTTATTCAGAGCTCAACGTCGCCGCCAGACCAGTTGGTGGATCAGCGTTTGGAGACTGTTTCCCAGTGATGATCTAGTCTTCTAGATGGTCATCCAGACAAGATCACGGAGACTTTCTTGCAGCATGGGTAACCTACTGGTTTATCTGGTCAGAGGAGAACTGACCCCAGACTAAGCCTGGATTCTCCCAAGGTTTTTTTCTTCATTCTGTCACCCATGGAGTTTTGGTTCCTTGCCGCTGTCGCCTCTGGCTAGCTTAGTTGGGGACTCTTTAATTTATAGATATTAATTAAATTAAGTGTTTTAGTGAGTGTTTAATATTGTTTTTAATGTGATTCTGTAAAGCTGCTTTGAAACAATCTTGATTGTTAAAATGGTATATAAATAAAGATGACTTGACTTGACTTGATGGATGGATGGATGGATGGATGGATGAATGGATGGATGGATGAATGAATGGCTTACTGGATGGATTGATTACTGAATGGATGGATGGGTTATTGAAATGATGGATGGACGGATGGATGGATGAATAGATGAATAACACTGACAAATAAGTTTTAGATTTTAGTATCAGAATAGAAAATGAGAAGTGGTGATGAGGGCTGTATTGTCTGTACCAGAGAAGGGCGCTGTTGCGTTTTTTTATTCTGAATTCATACTCCAGCTATCCATACTACCACACTTAATAGTGTGCCAGAAATACGGTTTGATATCTATATACACTATTCTAGTGCACTCTTTAGTACGTAAGTGTGATTTGTGACATACGTCACGCTTTACCACGCTTCTGCCAGCGCGACGCGGATGACGTTGGATAACAAAGATGGCGGCGGCAAACAGCAACTACTGGGAAGGTGAGGTGGCAAAGTGGCGTAATTAATAAAGTGGAAATAATATTTTAAAATAGGGTTTAAAAGACTTTCTTTTCTTTTAGTTATCTTTTTATTTTTAAGATGAATGACTGCGGCTAACGCATATTTGAACCTCCGTCCAATTTGTAGCGTTAGCATTGGCTAGCTGCTTAGCGCTAGTTTTTGAGCTAGCCTAGCAAGCTGTGGAACGTCAGTTATCGTTACATAGCTAAGATTTTGTTTAGCATCGCTGTTGCGGTTAATTGGTGTATGTTTTGTGGAGTAAAACTGTCGCTAGAAAAGTCTGGGAATGTTCCGTTAGAAAGTGTCGCTAGGATGTATCTGTCATCAATCAGCTGTTTGAGTTTACAGTTCGAATGCTGCTACCATTATTTGTCAAGTCGGAAGTGATAGTTCAGTGGTTAAACTGTTTGCCTGAAGACCGGAAGATTGTGGGTTCGATTCCCACCACCATCAGGCTTCCACTGTTAGGCCTCTGAGCAAGGCCCTTAATGTTAAATTTTTTGTATTATAAGATAAGTGCGTCTGCTAAAACTCGCACGCAAAGCTTCAATGGGGTGACGTCATTCTAAATGATCACCTGATCACGGCTGTTATTAACTAGCTAGTGAAACCTGACCGTCCATACAAATAAATGTCGCTGAATATCATTAAAGACTGGGCCATTAGAAAAGAAGATTTAGGTTAATGTTTTCTACTTCTGGTTTCATGTATTTTATTTAGTCTGCCAGTAGTAGTCAACAGGTAGATCTTAGTAGACATCTAAGATGTTTACATGAAATATATGGTATGTCTTGGGTAGGATGAGCTTTTAGAGCATGATCTTAGTCTACAATAAAAACACACACTTTCTTAGCTATAGGTGAATTGCAGAGAAAAGAAAGTTCCACATTAAGATGCTATTAAGGGCACTAATCCTGCACCAAGTATGGTGGTGAATTGAAATCTCTGGGATTCTCATGTATATGGTTAATGTAAATTAATTAGGGCTGCAACTATTTTGATAGCCAATTAATTGGTAATTGTTTTCTAGAAAATAATCTGCATTATTTTAGCTGATGTAGTTAGTTTAAATATTGAATTATGCCTTTTGTAGCTTACAAATGAATCAAGGAACAATTACGGCACAGCCTGTTCAAAGCGACTTACATTTATCTTTGCAATTGGGGGTTAAGGGCCTTGCTCAGGGGCCCAGCAGTGGCATTACATTTAACCACAGCACCACAGCGTCCCCAAACAATTATATTGCTATTTTCTTTTGTTATGTATTAATTAACTTTCATTTTATTATTTGTGTTTTTGTTTTCTCTTGTTTGTTGCATTAACTGATATTAAGATATACCATCAGCTATTTATATATTTAAAGAGCAGAGTTTGTGTGTAGTTTTGTCAAACTCGCCTATGCTACTTTTTTTACACTCCAGTATTTTTTTTAAGATCAGTGTTGAATTTTTGCCACTCCGCTCACAAACTCTGATTTTGTAAATCACCTACAGGTCGAGCACTAAATCTGCATGATGTTATGTCTGGCATTGCTGCCTCAGATCATTACCTAGGTTAGAGCTGCTCCTAATAAAGTGCTCCGTGAGTGTAGAAATCATCATTATAACTCATTCATTAATGCACAACATAATGCAGTATATCTGTAGTGTCATGCAGAGTTATAAGAATAGAAATTCTAAGCTGTAAGTAGACTCTGTGTGGTATAGTTACTAATTAGTCTAATTAAAGTAAAATGAAAGCAGCTTGGAAAAAATGTTGTATAACAGCACTAATGAATTGTTTTGGGCTGTTTGTGTGCAGATTTGCGAAAACAGGCCAGACAGTTGGAGAATGAGCTTGACCTGAAGCTGGTGTCCTTCAGTAAACTGTGCACCAGCTACAGCAGCTCTCGCGATGGCCGGAGAGGAGACAGGTAACTTTACACAAGTTTATAGTAATAAGGTTTGTCCCCACAACTGTAAAATGTGACATACAGTGGAATTTGTTGTTATAGTAAGATCAATCCAAATTCATATTTTATTTACCGTATTTATCAAGCTTTTTTTGTTGATTTTGATGAATACCTACCTATTTAAATAAACATATATCATTATTGTGAAATGAATTAACTCATACCGTAAATCAGCGCCCACCCTTAGCTGGACTGACTGATTAATCAGCCGATTGGTTTTATAATGGATCTATATAACACATAACTCTCTTAGTAAAAAAGTATTAAACTTTATTACAAAAGTAAAAACATTGTTGAACTATAAAAATGTGATTAACAAAATGAATATATAAATATGACTAAATTAATTATAGAAATAAATATTTCAGTAAATAAGATGTGCATTCATGTCCAATGACCAGAAATGTAAATTTCTTGATCACTTGCTATTTTTATGATAACTTCTATTTCCACCGTTCATTTTGTTTTTTTGTTTTTTTGTTATTTGCAGTTCTGATACAACACCACTCCTTAACAACTCCACCCAAGACAGAATGTTCGAGACCATGTCAGTGGAGATCGAGCAGCTTCTTGCAAAGGTTAGAAAGCCAAGTTGTTAATGGGAAAGAGAGGTTTTTTGTTAAAAAATAAAATCATTAGGAAGAGTGTTTTCCCTTATTCGCACATAGGCAACCTACCAAGTTTGTTGCTAGTGTTACTTCCAGTATAATTTTATTATTTTGTATAAAATATTTCTCTTTTTTATATTTACAAGCATCTGATTTTCTCTAGCATCAAATGCTTAATTGCACCCCTCATGGGATTTGTATATGTAGCGTCAGCTTCTCTGTTTCCAGTTTAATAATATTAACTTTTATGCTCGTAGGCTAAGAAATGAGACTATGTTTTGTTTAACACTGTTTTTAGCTTGTGTTCTGTAATACCAAAAAACACCACCAGGGGATTTAAATCAATTGGCTGTTACTGTTCTATTTTAGCTTTTTTTAAAATTTAAAATGTTTATTTTCTTACTGCACAACATATCAAATTATTGAAACAACGCAAATGTGCATATTGTGATATGCACATCACAATGGTTTTCAAAAAAATGAACAAGTTATCACTTAAAACATTGTATGCTTAAAGTTTGAGGTCAATGCGGATAGTAATATATCTGGCACCGGAATGTAAGTTGAAATATATGTGCACGTGCCTTGACACAAGACAGTCAACAAGGTGTGAAGCTTTCAGACTAAACTGATCTTAATAAGATGAGCCAGCCAGAGACCCCCTGCAGCTGCTGCTGGCGATTTAATGGCAAAATAAGGAAGCCCCTGAAAGATATAGCAGTTTGTGGGTTTTAAAAGAGATGACCACATTCAGACTGAGGTTCTAGTTGAAACATGTAAATCTCATGCAAACCTTGCATGTGGTAATGCTAAGGGGGAAACACTACAGTCACTTAAAAACCAAGCAGAATTTATATCAGCTATGTTCAGCAGAAAAGCCTTCAAACGCAGGTCAATGTATTAAAAGAAATATATGTCGGTTATATCACACACTTAATATGTCATTGTTCAGCATGCTATTCTATTGCACAGCTTTCCTGCACCCTATTCTGTAGGCAACAATTAAATAAATTAGAATCCATCTTTAAATGAAGACTGTGTTTTTGTAAATAACCAGTCAGATTTTCAGTGCAAAAAATTATAGATTAGGATGTGGTCATCGGGTAGCGCACGTTTGTTTTAAATGTGTGTTTGTAAACACAAAATATTCTCATTAGTTACACTGTGTTTCCATATACAATGCTGAAACGGTTGCTAGACGTTTCCTTTACTAGTGTAATTAGTTTCATAGCAAAATTTTAAAAACAGAACATACCATTAACCAGATTGCACCACTATTAAACACATGGAGGTGTGGGAAGGAGTTTGATGACCTACAGTTAAGCAGACTTGTAATGGAGTTGGTGATCAGTGAAAGTGTGGAGAAGCGGTCTGTACTGTTGTGCTGTTTTACAGTTTCTATAAATGTGTTGATGTTAGACATGTAATGTAAAACCCGTACCAACTTTTGCTTTAACATGATATTAAGTTTTCTTCAGTTGTTCTTTTGCTCTTTCTAGCTTACAGGTATAAACGATAAGATGGCGGAGTACGCTAGCACGCCGGGTGTGACCTCTCTTAATGCTGCACTAATGCACACACTGCAAAGGCACAGAGACATCCTGCAGGTGAGACATGTGCTACACCTATCCTCACTCTTCTCACTCACGCCCTGCTATCACTTTAGCAAGTTTCTGCCTGAGGCAGGTTTCTGTTCACTGTTCCGACACGTTCGAATGATCATAATATTTACATAGTCAAATAAAGAAAAAAAGAACCCACTCAAGAGATTAAGATAAAATTCAGATGTGGCAGTTGACAGTTTTAAAATTATCCATCAGTTTTTTATTTAATAGGCTCATAACATGGTTATGAAAGTAACAACTTTATAGCGGTTGGTTTATCAATCCTATCGTCACCATTGGCCGCAAACTTTGAGGCTTTCCTTATGGATCTGTAGCCCAATGCCTTACCAATGAATTCACCTCTGCCCTGAACTTCTCTAGACGGAGGATTTAGATCAATAGGCTGTTACTGTTTTGTTTTAACTTTCTTAAATTTGAAGCGTGAAGCTTTCATAGCAAAGATAATGAGTAATGGGTTTTAACCAAATGCCTATTCATGCTTATAACAAGTTGTTAAATTTAACTAGGTTTCTGCTGATCATATATACATAGAATTAGGTTTCTGCTTGTACTTGCATAGATTCAAAGAGATTGTACATCTGACTGGTTTTTATTTCTGTAATGTTTCGCTGTGTCGTTTTTCAGGACTACACACACGAATTCCACAAAACCAAATCCAACTTTTTAGCCATCAGAGAACGAGAGGATCTGCTTGGATCTGTCAGGAAGGACATTGAGTGAGTGCTCTCGCTTTATTTTATTTATAGTCTGTAGATAAATGAAATTGCAGAGAGTTGCTTTTTCCTTATTGAGTTCCATGAACAATAAGATATATATATATATATATATATATATATATATATATATATATATATATATATATATATATATATATATATATATATATATATATAGAATAGCGTATATATATACTTAGCGACTTAAGTGTAAAATCAGAGAAAATTAGCTGTTTTCCCCTGGAGTCCTTCAGATGGAAATGTGCTCCCTGTTATATGTTTATAGAGTTCTGTTTATTTAAACCACAGTTTCCCAAGCATTTTTTTCTGGGCCACATAATTGTCTCTTTCTTTAATGGGGTTAGGGTTGGTCTGTAACAGAAAATGACATAGTCCATAGTGACTCCCAGTATTATTGTCAGAATTATTAATGTATTTATTTTGCCTCCTAATGGTAGATTATTTTATTGTGACATATTATTAAATGAACATTTTTTTTAAAGAGATGTATAGTCTAATATAACAAAACAAAAGACTTAAACAGACATTTCTTTGCATTGACCAAAAAAAATAATAATCCCTGAATTCTCAATCATCGTTTCTCTTTTCCAATAATTTGATCTTTTAGTTGTCTCTGGACTTTTATGCTGGTTGGCATGCAGGATCACCTGCTCCATCACCACAGAGCGTTATGTTAAATGTACCGCTCTGCTGGGGGTGAATCTAACAAATAATTATTCTACAGTAATAACTAGTGTCATTTTAGTTTAAAAGCCAACTTTATCATCAAATACAGATATGATGTGAGTTCGGCATTTAAAATAACATTTTTTGAATTTTGTCTCTAGCATTGTTTAGAGGGCCGGTCCATATGTGAAGGCAGGTCATATCCCAGCCCTGGGTTTTAAACATTTCAGCTAAACCTATACAGTTGAGTAGAAATATCAGATTGATAACAGGAAGCCTGTTTTTGTTTTTTTGAACAGTCTCTTTTTGTCTTGGCACTAAATGCCACTTGGTATTTATTGAAATTCTTTCTAGTTTCGAGCTTGCGATCTGGTACCTGGGTAGGCCACAGAAGTACTCTAAACTCATTGTCATGTTCTTGGAAATAGTTCCAGATAACTTGAGCTTGCAGTGTATTCATGCTGGAGGTAGCCATTAAAAGATCAATAAATTGTGGTCATTAAGGATGCCCATGGTCAGCAACAGTACTCCAGTGTCTGCGGCATTTAATGGAGGTTTGATTTAAAAAAGAGGTACAATGTGTGCTAATAGAACGTTCCTCACATTATTTTACCTCTCAACACTAGCCTGAACTGTTGACACAAGGCAGGTTGTGTTCACATATTAATGCTGTTGACTTTACATTCTGACTCAACCATCAGCATGTTGCAGCATAAATCCATATTAATCAGACCAAATGGCATTTCTCCAAGTTTTAAATATCTAGTTTTGGTCGATCTGTACCTTGTGTGCTGCCATAAGTGAAACCAAATGTGGTTGGTTCCGATTGGGGCTTTAATCAATCATCGGGAAAATTTGCAATCAATTAACGATTAATCGTTACTTCGAAACTATTATTTTCTGGTGGCAAGCCACACAATAGAATCTCGTGATTGAACAAAACGATTTTTCCCCTACAATGGAACCTTTGGTTAGTCCTTGCAGGATTTCCAGGCTGTTTCTGATTGTTTGTATAGATAGTTATAATTTTAAAAAAAACTGCAGTGTTTATTTGTTTCTTGCAATAAAATGGCAGCGCTAGGTGAAAACTGCAGAAGCGCAATGTGAGCTTGGTAAAACAGTTTAGCTTCGCTTTCCTGAAGATTTTGTTGGTAAATTAGAGACACTGGCGTATTAGCACGTATTTAAAATAAAGAACAATGAATTGTTTGGTGACGTTTTGGCGGGACTTTACAATGATTGGTCAAGTTCACAGTTGTTGGACAAAGTTGCACAGTGTACAAATCCAAATATAATTAAATTTGCTATAATAGTTGCATTCTCACTTTATTTTATGCTTTAGAGCGTAAAACTAAAACACGCTCACACTTGCACATACAGCTCGCCAAGATTCACTTTCTCTAACTCTATTTACTTTTGAACATCAATAAATGATCATGATAAACAAAACATTGATTATTTATGGCCATCCCTAATTTTGACAGTTAGGTAACGTGGATAAACGCAGACCTTTAAAAAGCTGTTTTAAATTTGTGTTCACGCATTCATTTATTTGTTTAAAAAACCCTTTGGTTATAACTGTTGTTGGATATGTATTTAACAGAGCCAGGTATTAAACATTTGTAAACTCTGTAATGGTTAGGTAAATCTCTTCAAAGCCTTCCATTTGGATTCTTCGACTTCTCAGCAGTGTTGGGCAGTAGAAGCGACGCTGCTAGTTCAACTACATTTTGTCAGTAGTTTGGTGGTAGCGTTTCTGTTTTCTCCATAAAATACTTTATTTCTTTGGCAAAGCTCGTTTTTTTTTGATCAAGTAGCGCAGTAGCGTCCACACAAGCTACCTTTCCCGCTCCTGGATCAGTAAGTGACGCCACCGTTATTCACATAGCTGTCTGGCCAACACATGCAGTCCTTGTTTTATGTGCGGAACATACATAGTTTACATTCCAGTTCCCACACAAACATATTATGTGGTGGGTTTTTACGTGTTTCTATATTATAACAACAAAATCTGTGTGTTGTAGCTTTGCTTGCTACATTTCCCAGAGGAGTAGCATCAGTGTAGTGTCATTTAATGCATAGAAACTGATAGATTAGTTTGCTACATTTTCCAAGTAGCTTGCCAAACACTGCTCCTTAGTTATGCTGTTTTCAGTAAATCCGTGAGTGTATTCTTAAGTGTTTTGAACTGTATGCTATACCTCAATAAACCACCAGGTGTCAGCATGTGCTCCTCGGGAAAGCCCGTCTGTATAGTCCTAACTTTTGTGTGTGTGTGCGTGTGTGTGAGTGACTGCAGAGTCCCTCTTTCAGCATGAGGGCACCAGTGATTACTGTGGAGCTTTTGCCTGTCGCTGTGTTCATTGTGGCCCCCCCCACCCCCAACTGCCTGATCTGCATTGCACCACAGAGTACAGTAGAAATGCCAGCATGCACAAATGATAGTCGCTCTGTGTGTGTGTGTGTGTGCGTGTGTGTGTGTTATATAGTCCAGGGCTTTTATAGCGTCATTGAAATGATTAAGTCGGCTGTCAGTGTCGTGTGTTGATCGGATTGGTTTGTGAACCCATTTTCTCTCTGAGCAGAGTGTTATCCATATACCTAATGCATACCAGTGGGTGGAGGATGCTTTATGTTTGGCGGTTTTAGCATTTGGTTAGCTTCGCATCACACGTCTCATCCATTGCCAGCCGTTGCCCTCTGAAATGTAGGTTGATTTTAATTCGTGTGGGCACTAGGGCGAGGAGTGTAGCCTCTGGGTCTGCAGACCATGGGAAGCTCTTTGCCTGCCACTGCCCTGATTAACTCCTTGGATAGGCTTGGTCTTCCCAGCACTGCACTCATTCATTATTCACACTAAATGCTTTCTGAAGTACTGGCTGAATTCTCTGTGTAGACAGCCGGAAGAAGAAAGCCTTAGTGTTAAATTAGCTTGAATTCGCTATCTCAAGCTCGAGGGGGCAACTCTGATTAATAGACTTGAAATGCCCTGCCCTCTGTAAGTTAAATTTGAAGCAGGCTGTCCAATAATATCGATGATGAAATTCTACTGTATACTAAGGCTGCAACAAAGAATTATTTTATTAGTCAATAAGTAATGATTATTAAAACAATTAATCAGCAATTATTTTAGCTTATGCTATTAGTTAAATAATTTAGTTATCTATAAATTAAACATTATAAAAATGTCTTTTTTTTTATAGGGCTGTAATTATTTTCAAGCAGTTTAAAAAACATGCTTTTTTTAAGTACTGTTTTTCACACATTCAAAAAAGCCCCAGCTATGATTGCATCTTAGCCTGACTGCGTAATTTGTATGCAGTGTTATAAATCCTGCTTCCACTCTACTGCTTCCGCATGATGAGCGTTAAATTACAAAATTCTAATTTTATTTGTCACATACATGATTATACACAGTGCAACATGTAGTGAAATGTTCTTTACGACTCCCCTATCTAGAAAACTGATAAATAAAAATAAATAATATAAATAATTTAAAAAAAAACAGTTTAATTAGTTAAATTAGAAAAAAACCCAATTTAAAATAGTGTTGCTTTACAGTACCACTCAGCTTAAACCATGCAATTACAGGCCCTCACATAACGCCATATGAGATCAATCGGCCAATCGACAGCAAAAATATTTATCCCTATACTGAATTAGTTCAACCGTATACTGTTCAAAAGAATACAGAACTGTAGTTGTGTGCTATTGTAACCTGGAGGCAAATTGTGTGATTTAGATTATACACAGTCCACATCTCGTTACCACACTGAAGAGAATTGATCTGATTAATAAGCAGGTGTCCATGAAGGTTCTGTAACAGCCGCTAGGTCAAATGATTTTTAGCCTAGGTTTACAATCCATTGCAGTAGTTAGCATGTTATTAACATGATACGGCATGGGTTTATATTACATTTAGGAAAAGTAACCCTGACCTGCAGCTATGGATATCGCATAGTTTTAAACAGAAAATCTTATTTGTCTCCTCTCCACTCTAACTGAAACTATAAACAGCTGAAGAGCACAAAGGATTCCTCTTTATTTAGTGAGTGAAACCTTTGTGGATATAAGAGGAATAAACGCATTATCCACTATGTAATGGACTATAATTCCATATGTATATTGTCATCAGAGATCACAACAAACCATAAATAGAGTATTATAAAACTATAATGATTAAGGCAAAGCAGGCATTTTATTTCATCCAATATTTAAATAAATTAATGATCTTCTTTAAACCTTGAAGGAGAGAGTAACTATATATTATACCTTAATTTTAAGTACCATGTTTTTGGGAGAATTTGCTGAAATTTCCGTGGCTTGTTTGTCTTTTTTACTACTATAAAAGACACTGATTTCTAAGATTGTATTGTGTGATGTCACATGACACCTCTTGTTTTAGTTCTGTTACAAAGCTGGAGGAAAAAAACAAACAAAAAAACCCCCATTATTGTTGAGTTTGGGGAAGTGGTAGCGCAGGTGGTTAAGGTGTTGGGCTGCTATTTGGAATCTCTGGGCCCTTGAGCCCATTAACCCCCAGTTGCTCAGTTGTATAAAAGAGATACATGTAAGTCACTCTGGATAAGGGCGCCTGCCAAATGTCAATGTAAATGCTTGATTTTCTACTAGTTCCTCACATTGTAAAATCCTGGAGATGCTGAAATATAATATTATAATAAAAATTAATGTTCTTATGTGTTTCTTTTGTTACCAGGACATACAAGAGTGGGTCGGGGGTGAACAACAGACGGACAGAACTTTTCCTTAAGGAACATGAGCACCTAAGGAAGTAAGTTTTTATTCTACTTTTATTAATTACAGTTTATATAGACGGTCTCGTCAGATTCCGCATGGTTATAGCTAACTTTGGTTTAATTAATTTTAAAATCGAATAACTTTAAAATCCTTATTTTAAATTGAATTAAGCAAGAAGAATCGTAATATTTGCTTTTATAGGTTAAAGGTAATGGCACATATAATAACGTTTGGTTGTGTGTACTAGCATTCCCAGGTTTAAATGAAGTAAACTTAAATGTGTAATCTGATTAGCTGGCTTCGACATAAGGCAATGTGTGCATGTACATAAGGCAGTGTGCATCCATTTGTTTTCTCCATTCATCTGGTCTTTTGTGACTGTTTATCTGATGTCATATGACTATCATTGTGTACATTAACAAAAACCGACAGGAACATAGTTATTTAAATAATGGACAGGTTAGACAGACATTATGCACAATTAAATATAAAAAAAAAATATCAAAGCCTCTCTGCATTATTACTTAACAGGGGGTTGTAGGACAGAAAAGGAACAGGCAGTAGATGAGTCGAGCTACAAAGATTTAATGCACCTTTTTTACACATTTAGCTTTGCATGCATTCCCCTAATTAAAAAGTTTATATAATTATCTAAATTTAAAAGTTTCTACTGACTTTTACTGGATTTATTTTTGCACGTCTCAGCTTTTCGTCAGAAAAAGTGTGCTCGAGCGTTATCTAATTTAGATATGCAGCCATGTTAACAGATTAATTTGTTATAAACAGCTATTAAAATAACTGTACGCGCCTCGACTATCAGTCTGGAGTCAGCATTTTGTTGTACGGTTTTAAAACAGTGATGTAGGTTTATGCTCACGCTGCTCGTTGCAGCTGAACTACTAAATGATTAAAAATGAGCCCAAGCATTCTATCTAAGGGTGGATTCCTTTTTTCTTTACAATGTGTGTTTGGATATGCCCTGCATTTACAGCAAACATAAATGCCTCCTTATCCAGCTAAATATTCGGTAGAACATATATAGATGTTACCATCATGCCTGTGACTGTGATATTTCTGGATTTGTTATCTATGTCATCAAGGATCTTAAGTTTTACAGCATCTTAAGTATTACAGCAAAGTTGTGTGATGGTAAAGTAACATGGCTTATACTTGTATTCGAACATGACGTATTCAGTAACCCTAGGCTATGTTCTATCCACTTATTGACTGCTTTAGACACATTAAAAGAGATGAGATAGAAAGCTGATGAGCAGGGCTGTGGGAGAACAGAACACATTACTGACAATTACTCAGTTAAATAGGAAAAACTCCAAGAGAAAAGGAAAAAATGAATAAACTGTTTGAAAGTCTTTTACCACATCAGGCTTCAGATCCATCTATAGGAAATGTGTAATTCCCATCTAACTCCTGTCCCCACATGACTTTAGCATTATGACTGTGAAACCACTCAAACATTTGCTTTTAGTCAGACGTTTGTAACAGATGCATAGTCAAAGTTTCTGTGGTGCCCTAAAGTACAGTGAAATCTTTATAGTAATCAGTCAACTGATGTTAGTGCGCTAAGTGCAGAGTCACGCCATATATATATATATATATATATATATATATATATATATATATAATGTATGTATGTATGTGTGTGTGGGGTGTGTGTGTATATATATGTATACACACACACACACACACACACACACACACACATACATACACATTTTAAAGACCTGCGATGTCTATTATCTGTAATGCAGAGATGTGCCCAAATCCTGTCACTCGGGGCTGGAGTTGAACATGTTTTGTCCATTGCCCTACATTTAAAACATTTATGCTCAGGACTGAATAGCTTGTACACACAATAACACCATGGCTATTGTTAGCTTTTTAAAGTCAGGCTGTAAATCTACAGCTTTCACATAAGATTTGGATTCATAGAGCATCAATGTGTTTTTCATCAATATCACTGAATCTGCTGCAATATTGTGCAATCGAATTAAGTTTAGTAGTAACTGATCATGTTTGAACAACATTGCTCAGAATCTAAGGCTGGCCTATAATTTAATTTACCTGATAATGACATGGAGTAGAGCAATATTACCTAATTAATTTCTAATTTGTGTATAAAATTATTTATTTATTTCCGTTTATACAAATGTGATTTGCACTTGTTTGGTGACTTGGCACAAGTGGTAAAAAAAACTACATTTAAATGTACTTTTCTGGAATTTGAGAGACACCCTTACCCAGAGTGACTTATATTTATCTCATTTATCCAACTGAGCCATTATGGGTTAAGGTCCTTGGTTAGGGGCACAGCAACGACCGTTTGGTGGTGCTTGGTAATCTTCGGCAGGCCAACATTTTAACTATTCAGCCAGCACTTTCCTTTCTCTACTTCATACTACTACTTACCATAATAATCAGGTTTTTTAAATAGTAACAAAAAAAAGCTCTTAAATAAACGATTATTACTAACCTCCTGCTAAAGGTTTTGTTTGCAGATGATAGTAAGAGTTCAACTAGAAAGTTTAATCAGGATTCTCTGTTTTTAGTATAACATTTCAGTACAAGTTCATCAGTATAAATTCAGTATCTTGCAGAAAAATTGGGACAACATGAAGAATTACAGGTAATGGAGAAGCCGTGTGTGGTTCTATAAATTACAGTGCTGTACTAGACCCCGCGTTTCCAGGTATAGAGTTGTATGTCTCTGTTCTATACAGTGTCCACTGCAGAGTTAGTGTGTTTTCACTTGCAGGATGTTAATGTATATCAGCCACAGAGTCCATTAGACATTTTCTCGAGCTGGATTAATGGTATGCTGCAGAAAGGAAACGAGCTTGATTCCTTGCTGACACAAGATTATTTGTGGCAAATACATCATTATGATTTCCCTAGAATAAATACATTATACAGAAGTTGAAACTTTCTTTTGAGCCTTTTTGTAAAATAGATAATAGTGAAAATCTTTGATCATCTCATGCTTGTTTGCTGGGACTTGTTGTATATGTAAATGATGGAGATTTCTGTTTGTCTATGGAAATACTTATAGGGTATTTTTTTTCACTACTTGAACTAAGTGCGTTTTGTTCTTGTAAGGATTCTGTGATTATTTTTTTTTATTTATTTATTTTATTTTTTAGTATTATTTTTTTAAAGAATATATTTGGTTTAGCATTTTAATTTTTGCTGACGGGCACCTCCCCAAGGATTCAGTTTCACCTCTCTTAGCACTAACTCCAGAGTGCTGACTGCATTTCTTTGGCTCAAGTTCATGTCTAAGCCCTCCAACAGAAAGGTAGCAGTAGCGGTTGGTTTTTATTTATCACCAACAAGGTTCAGGGAGTCCAGGTTCTGCTTGTCCATGTGTCTCGGATCCCTTTGTTGTATTCGGATTTAGAGGAATTGGCAGCAACAGAGAGATAAAAATCAATAAGGTTTGTATGGTAGCTTAACCATTTTTTTTTACAGAGAAAGAATGAAGGAGAATGTATGCTTTCCCACAACATGCCCCAGGACATTTTTCCCCCCAGGTCAGATAAAAAAACAAAACACAACAAAACAAAAAACTAAAGCCTCAGTAAACATATTCCTTCAGTTTCTTGATTACAAACAAGAAAGAAGATGCCCAGCATTGGCAAACATCAATGTAGATTTTGTTTTGCCTTTTATTAATATATACACTTTCTTATATAGATGTTTTACATGCATCTCAAATTCATAAAAGATCTACCATTTTAAAATTAAAAGTAAAAAAAAAAGTGATTTTGACTGCGACACAAGTGCATCGCCCGTCTCTTTAGCAATCTGATTCTAGTTGGAATTAAATGGGTTTGTCAGCTTTTGTACAACACAAAGGTGACATTCAGTGTGAGGAAATCACATTTCACACTACTAACTATGTTCTCACAGTTCAGAGAGCATGATATTCTTACTAAGAACTGGCGTTTAAAACAAGTGCAGGTCTATAACACTGAGCTTGAATTGGAAACAATTATTTGTACAAAGGTGCATGCCATCAAAAAACCCAACATATTTGCTGTTTACTACCGCGATCAGACTGATTGTAATGCCTCATGCATGCGGAAAAGACGTCACTGAGGCCAGCATTGGTTATCTCTGCCAAGCGCACCTCTTATTCCATTATCCAGCTCAGTTTCCTTTCATCAACTCCCCGTGGTGGTGTAAAACCGCTGTGACCAGCAGAGGAAATGGAAGGCTGTCCTGCTAATAACATGCACAAAATACATTGCAGGTCAGTTGAACAATAAATTAATTGTAGGATAAGTGATATAATATCTTACAGATGTGTTACACACTAAGTCGTGTTATTTCTGAGCATCTGAGTGACTGTTTAGAGTACACAGAGAGACACCGGGTGAAGACTTACAGTGGAGCTGTGCAATAATAAAGCAGCAGATGGAGCTCAGCAGCCTGGAACCAAATTCACACTCTCCTTTTTTCTGTCAGCTCTCGTTGAACTATGACATAAATCTTTCCCCCCTCCTGCCTGTCAAAGACGGTGGCTTTTCTGATTAGCTCTCAAGATTTTTCTTCCTGCTTAGCTCAACTCAAACTGCAGACAAAGCAAAAAGTTAGGAAAGACCCGAAGTTTAGGAAGTCTTTACGATGATGAAAGCTTCCTAAATTGTTTTAGTTGTTTTAATGTTGACATTTGATTTAGGAGCTCATAGTATAGACTGTTAACTCTAATTACCTTTTTAATAGAGCATATTACAGTATGTTAGTGGCTTCTATCATTCTGCTATTCCTAGAATGTGTGTCTCAGGTTGAGTAGGGCTTCAGGGAACAGATGTATTAGGCTTATGTCATATTACAGAGCAGAATGTCTGTTTACTAGCTGTAAAGCCTTATTTATCACTTACTGCTATAGCTCTTTACAATGTGTGACTGCACCAGCTGTAGGGTTTCACAAGACTTATGTCCCTGTCAGGCCTATGATGCCATCACATTTAAGTCTATCAGAGAAGTGCCTGCAGTTTCTGGCATTCGTTTATTAGGCTTATGCAGTAGATCAATACTCTAGTTCAAACTTTCAAGCCTTACATAGAGTTTGGAAAAGAAAAAAAAGGATGAGAAAAGCTTTATAAAAGAGCTGCTTAAACCAGGGTATTATTTTTATTCTATATACAGCAAGAAACCTATTGAGTAAGAATCCCCTTAAACATATTATATGCACATTATAATCTTTCAAGACGGAATCCTCCTACTTCATTATGAGGCTCTGTAAAAGACAGTATTCAGTTTGAGAAAGACAAAAAGAAGCTCTTCTGGTAAATATGGCAGAGTTTAAGGGTATTTAGTACACGTCATGCATGGTGTGTTAGTAGTCGAATTTGTGCTTTGCCAAGCGACCTGGAAAGTTAATGACAATGAATAAGGGGTTAATAATCAAAAGCTTAGTGTATTTAGTATTTAGTGCATTTCTGATTTTATAGTTAAGTCCTAGTCATAAGATGTACTTATTAGTTATAATATAACTTCTGAAATCTGTGATCCATGACTTTTATTTTGATCGAAATTTGAAATATTCTGGAAATATCCTAGAAAATAGTAGAAACCCTGATAATGGCTAAATTAATGACCGTAGCAGCTCAGACCAGCAGTTTGAGGATTGCTTTTTTTTTTACTGCCAAAAAATATCTTCATTCACACACATCCAATCATGTAGCACCGGTTTCTGTTCCACACTGATAGAGGCCAGTAAATCTTTCAGCCTGGTCTCATCTCGGCATGTAAAAACAATAATCAGAGAGGAGCAGTTTTTTTGCTTTAACAGCTGTGCATTGGTCTGTTACAGCTGTGAGAACTCGGTGGTCCATGGTTACAGTAAAATACTTGTCTTCTTCATCACAGCTACCTGAAGTGTTATTGAAGTGATGTATAAATGGAGTTAATATATAATATAATATATTAATATATTGCGTTATATATTTCTTTGGTCTTTAAAGAGTTGTAAGCAAGTATGTGATTTGGCTGTCTTTTAAAAATATACTGGACTGAAAATGGTCGCTTGTAAGTCGGTTGTGCCCAATTAGATTTCAAGTCTTAAGAGGATGAGCATGTCCCATGCACCATAGGTGTTCTGAGAGGATGTGCTTTAGTTTCCGATTCTGTAACAAGCTTCGTAAGTACACATGTAGATGTCATAAATATGGAGCTTATATTATGACAAAACTATTTGAATTGTAAAATCTGTAATTATTGACAAGTGTAATTTAACAAGGCTGAATGTTATGTAGCATTTAAAAGAGTTTTTAACTATAAGTTAAACATTAGTTTTGTGCTTTTACCAGAATGAAAAGCTCGGTCGTCTGTGTGAAGACTGAATATTGTGCACGAACACCAAAAGGGAACTGTTTAAAGCGGCAACGGGCACTGGCCTGTTATTTCACACAGACCAATGAATTTCCTATCAATTTCCTTTCTTTAACGTACAACAATGAGTAATCTGTGATTGCTGTGATTTCACAATTTGCAGTCTCTGGGCTTTGCAAATACGATACTAGTGTCTGCTGTGGCCAGATGCACATAATCGTTTAAAAAACCCTTCACTTTGCGTGAATGGCAAAATAATTTTTTCCACTTTTCAGAGATTATCTACTCTTCTCTACGCATGACCTCTGACCTACTTTCTGTAGGATCTGAATTCTGCGATTTTGTTTTTTTTAACATAGAATTTTTAGTTCCAAATTTCTTCGTCTTAAAATCAGGACACTGTTTTTAAAAACTGGAAATTTGCTGTCCAAGAACATTAAAAAAAAAATTGTGTTAAATTTCGAATGGTCAATATTCAAAACTCTTTTAAATGACACATAATGATCATATTTTTAATCGCCAAACATATACAATTTATATGCACACATTTTTGCATTTTGTACCTGTATATTAGGCAGCAGCAATGTGAAAGATCTGGCCATGGTTTAGCACGTGGGTTATGTAATGGTTCAATTCCCTTTATTTTCACAAAGAGCTTTTCAAGATATTAATGACACATTGCTGTAGGAAAGCAGAATAATAGCTGTGGGGATAATTATCCTAATCTGCCACACACCATTACACACCTCTGCACCATAATATCATCATGCAGCAGTGTAATTTTCTAGTTGTACACAAAAACCTCCCAGTTGTTGGCTAACACTCGCAGTGCTTTGTTTAAAGACAGTTTGATACGGATAAATGCTAATTTGTCCCAACCAGTGGCTGTCAAAATTTTGCTTTCGAGTTAAACCTACTGGGCTTTAACACCACGCCAGCAGAAGAAGCTCTCACCTGAGTACTAACTGTTTTCGCTCCCTTCACTTCCTGTTTGATGGCAATATTTTCTTGGCCATGCCAAACAGTCTTTGCGAAGTATTGCCACTTCCACTGCCTATCTGAGCGTTTCTATTCTCACGTCTGTTGGCCTAGTGTATGATTCTTTGCCTGTTGTCTTAGACTTCTGCTTTCTGGATTACCCTGTTTGCTGGTTGGACTAATTATTGTGTTTCTGTATAGCATAGCTTACTTTTCACCCCTGTTGTTAATCAGACATTAACCAATTATCGCAATCTATGAGCTTATATTCTAATTGTGGAGGAGCCTGAATTTCACTTTCCTCCAAGTGCCACATGGATTAATATTAAACAATATGGCTAAAGTATTTCATGTGTTCTGGTTAAACTTGTTAGCCTTCGCAGTCCCTTGTAAAAACAGGTGTTACATAGGGAGAAGAGCTGGCTGGTGGGTCGGAATTGGCAAATAATCCGTAAATGAATAGGGGGGCATTTAGGGGAAAACTAGATAAATTAATGAAATAGTCAATCCTATTGATTAATTTTTTCTAAAGTGTATTAGCTAAAAAATTTTTTTGAAGCAGCTAAGAAGAAAGATTTGACATTCAGAATAAAATAAAATTGACACAAAAGATCAGCATTTTAGTTTATTTCCTGTTATTTATATTTAGATGTTTGAAGCAGCTTTGCACACTCCGCACCAGTAGACTACTCGACGACTTTGGACTTTTGACTTTTTTTTTTTTGTTGTTGCTACAATCGGCAGTTAAATTATCAATAAAGATTAATGATCCTGTTTTAAAAGCAATCCTACACGCTCAAGCTATGACATTACCATTAGTGTACCGTACTGATGTTCATACAGCTACTGTATCACAGTGTTTATCTTTTTTACCCCTAACATTTTATGGCTAAAAGAGTTTTGCTAAAAGAGTGCAAAACATACTTTGAGCATTGTTGGTGTTGACATTGTTAAGCCACAACACCGGTTATGTCACTTGCCCCCCACCCCCACTGTCTTTTTAAGTTTTTTATCAAATTTATTTATTAAAAAAATATATATTTCAAAAAGAAGAAACTTACAGAATTGCATATAGATATAACGATAAAGTAATCTACATTCCATTATGCACAGTTATAATATTCCTTCTAATTTTAACTAATAATAAAGGTTGTTCTGCTGTAATTGTAGTGTTAAAATATCTTCCTTTTTTAAGAGAAAAGGCATCTTGTTGGTTTCATGGCCTGATTTTAATTTAATCTCTTGCTGCTGCTTTCTTTTTCTCTTATAGCTCAGATCGACTTATTGAAGATACGATAAGGTAAGCTTGATCCTTTAGACATTGCTCATTATACTGTTATGCTATATTGCAGATTAGTATTGTTTCTGTAATACCCGTTTATGCTATACACGTTTCAACTGCAGTTATATATTTGCATTTTTTTCGACTGGTGTGTGACGTGCTTTCTCGAATATTTTGCACCCATTTCCTCTAGAAAAGATCTCAATTAAAGCTAAACATCAAGCCACTAAGCCATTACTTGTCCATTCTCTGATACCATTAGATTATTGCTTGAGATTAGGCTGAAAGCAGATCCTGTCTCTTAAGTGAAGCTGTCAGAAAAGCTTTCTTGGCAAACATTTAATGGCTGCATTGTTTGAAACCGCATATTCCACTTTGTTCAGGCGTACGATCAAGCCTGTGTCCACAGGCACCAGTAATGGATGCAAATCTTAACATATCACAAAGGAACATTGTGTGTTTTTTAAAAATAAAACACACCCTCCTGTGAGTGGAGTCCAGACTCTGTAAATAACAATTAACAAATCTGAGGGTGCAACTAAAGACCGGGGTATTAAAGGGAAAGTCGATTTTTCAACCTCTCCTGTCCCAATCCCACATAAAAACTGGAAGGAAAAGTTTTTGGCAGTTTTTGTTTCATCTCAACTTTACAGTTGCTGGTAATAGGATGGGTTCTATAACATAAGTTTGGCGTCTGTACAATACTAGATTGTAACACTTTGGGATTAATACTAACGTGATATTCTTCATAATAGTTTATAATAGTCATATTTTACTTCAGAAATAGTAGGCTGGCTACATGATGTGTTTAGTTTTTTGCCTTTCTGTTGGTGTCAATAGAAATAATAAAGATTATTTGTAAAAAATTATTTGTAAAACATTAGATGTCTGTATTGGCAAAGTAAACAATCATATATATATATTATATTTATAAACCTTGGTTAATGTTATGTTTGTGTTTAATGCAAAGTAATGTTGACATACTAAACATGCATTACTACATTTATTAATTATATAATATTATTCTATAAATTATTCACTGTTTCCCCATAGGTGTCTAGATTTGCGGGTGACACACTTAGACAAACAGATAAATAAATCATGTTCATTTGTTGTTGTTTTTTTGTTTTGTTTTTTCAGACGGCTGTCAGTATAATAACCGAGCAATTATTTTGAACTGTACATTGTCTGCTGAAGTGTATGTGTGCGCGTGCATGCATGCACGACCTAGACTAATAAGTGCTTTAAAACTACTTAAACATCTTACCTGTTGAATTTATAACAAATGTTTCTTTATTATTGCTTTATTGTATTGTTTTATATTGTTTTAGTTTATTTATATAAAAGTTTGTTTATTTATAAAGGGTATCACACTGTTATTACAATTCCAGGTATTGCCCACTCCTGCTGACATTTTTTTCTGTCCTGTCCTGATCATGTGATTTAATAGTAATTGGTTTTCAGTTCCCCAAAACTGTACTTGGATACAGGTCCAGCCCTTAAACTGAGCTTATACTTACACCTGGTAGGCAGTGCGCAGGCTGAGTAAGCGTAGGTCATGTGCTCTACTGTGGTGTGATTGGAAGTAGAGCACATGACCTACGCTTCACAGTCCCAGCGCAGCAGTTAACATTATTTGGTGGAAGCCCACAGGAGCCAGGTGACCCAGGTGCTCAATTAAGATGGTTCCTGGTCCATGCAGTTTTTCTTCTAATCTCCCTTGACATCATTTGTGCAGATAATTGCTTAATGTCAACCGCTTGTGATCGTTACGCTTTCTGTACACAGCTAACAATGATACTCTAAAATGAGTTTGGGAATCAGTATTGCTTTGGACACTGAGGTGTGTGGGTGCTTCTGATTGCGTTTTAATGATTCTCAGGAAAGTCTCCTAATTAACATTCCAGTTCAGGTACTGTCCTCGGACAACATTTTATAAGTAACATAATATCTATATATAAGGGGAAGTGGTGGCTTAGTGGTTACGTTGTTGGGCTGATACCAGAAAGACCTGAGTTCGATTCCCTGCACCAACAGGCAACCACTGCCAAATGCTGTAAATGTAAATATAAGTAACATTAACATGTCCTTACCCTGTTACCCTACATCTACTGGTCCCTGTAGATCAGGGATCCCCAACCCCCCCAGTCTGCTTACCGGTCCATGGATCATTTGTGGTTAAAAATATTTCTTTTTCATTCATTAGTTTTTCAGATATAGAAAAAAAAAACACGACTGTTTCCGACTTCACCTCACTACCGCACTTGACTCCTGCACGCTATTTCACTCATCAGAAACACAAGCTAACCTTTGAAAAAATGAGTCAATAACAAAATTTATTGAAATAAATTTATTAGGAAGGAACAAGCAAACGATGGGACACCAGAAGGGTCACAGAAAAAAAAAAGCTGCGTTTTAAAGAAAATACCACACCAAGAGTCCTACCTATTATTGTAAATACCTAATGAAGTGTGTCATTGTTGCATTTAGATCACATACAACTAAGAAAGTTGGGAACCGCTGCTGTGGATCATTTAAAATTGAATGTCCTCATTGATTGTTAAAGAAAATTGGTGACTGTTTTGATTTTATTTGATTTGCAGTGTGCAGTCTAAATCTTTTTTGTAAAATGTAATTTATTTTAAATTTGTATAACGAAACATTATATGGACAATATATTTCTACAATAATTTGATAAATCGTTAAAATACACTTCAGACATCAAAGTAGCACTTTAGACCGTTTGTCTTCCTGATATCTCCAAACTCCAGCTAGCTTGCCATTATTATACACCGCTGCCAGCATGAAGTGTAAAAATAGCCAGGCAACAATGTCTTTTCCGACTACTGCCCATACAGCATCACAAGGCTTTGTGGTCCAATCTGATGAAATTGCTCTTTGCCCCTTTTCCCATATGTGATCTTATGGAAAATGACTATGCCATCCTTACTAAGCTATTTTTCAGGATTCAGTCATAGTGCAAAGTTTACTTTGCAGATAATACATTTCTAAATATTATTGCGTTTAACAATATATTGACAATTTTATTTTTATTAATTTATCTTTAGTCTCTGCCAACAGTACATTTGGATCACACGTTTAAACATGTTGAGTAGCAATCGGTTCTCAATGCCACACTTGCCCAGAAATATTCAGAAGCATGTCACCAATTCTGTGTCCTCAGATTGGTAAACTAGACTTTAAAAAGCTACTTTTCCCTGTTTACCACATTTTTACACACTCCGTCCCACCTTGGTAAGTAAACACATTACATTCACATTTCTGGCATTTGGCAGATGTTTTATCCAGAGCAGCTTACATTTACTTTGTTTATGTACTATGTTTTTTGTCTGAGCAGATCAGGGTTGAGAGCCTTGCTCAGGGGCCCAGCAGTGACAGCTGATTGGTACTGGGCATTTAACCCATGATCTTCCTGACACTCTAAATACTGAGCTCCCACTATTATTATAAAGAGCTGCAGCTCATGAAATTTTACTCAGTGAAGGCTGTTTTTCACTGGAGAGCCACTGCATACATCAGAACAAGTTGTAGAAGTGAGAGTCAGTTGAGCTTCAGATATAAATTTGTGTTCATTTGATGTACTCCCTGTAGAGTTTCTCTCACCCAGTCCTACTGTAGGGGTTCATCAGCAGAACTCTCAGAGGTCATGAATGTCCCTGGAGTCGTCTTGTTTGTGTGTCAAGGCACCAAGAGGGAGTTGTCTTATTTTTTGTGTTTGTGTGATCTGATGAAATATGTCTAAACCAGTTCTGTGCCCTGTTGTAGATTAAGTTTAGTTCTTAGCAAGATCTGAGTTTGGTTCTGTTGCACATCAGATCAGTATCAAATCAACATTTTCAATAAAATTAGTGAAGGATCATATTATTTTGGTCATGTGACATGCTTAATCCAATCCATTGGTCATTGGTGCATTTTAAAAAGGTGAAAGTCTATGAGGAGTTTAGATCTTTTAGGTCAGGAGTATAACCCACTGTTGTACACAGAATATCTTAATGTACTAACATGTACAGTGTTTACTCCACCTGTTTGTCTGACACTGTTCATTAAAAAGGTTGTGGGTTGTTCTACGCTGAACATGATGAAGTTTTTTTTTTTGAAAATGTCATTTAAGCACCTTACTCTGCATTCAGTTTGCTTTGTTAATTTTATTAGACCATAAATTGCACTTGGCCTGGGTGGACTTTTGTATAACATCTTTTTGTCCCTCGGTGAATAGCTAAAGCCTGCAGCATGTGTTTAAGGTGCCAGGCTATCATTTGCACTCCGAAAAGCTGCTGAGCCTAATACTGAGTGAGCTATAGTGTCACACTGCAATTTAATCCTCTCTAGCAGTTACAGGAAAGCAAGACTCAGCTGAAGAAGACAAACAAGTGCTGGCTATGGATTTGTCTGACAGTGTTCGAAAAGTCAGTGTGCATAACCGGGTCATGCAATTCAAGAGTGACAGCAAAGTCATTCAAGTCGGCTGTATTATAAATGCGTTACAGCAGAATCAACGTAAGCCTGCAGTCTATAATCCCATGTTGAACTTATGTGAATCTATTATCTGTCTCTCTTTCAGTATTGCCATGGCAACCAAGGAAAACATGACTTCCCAGCGAGGTGTGTTAAAATCTATACAGAGCCGAGTCAACACTCTGGCCAGTATCCTTTTAGTTCTGCTGCAGAGGAGAAGTTAAAGGATCAAGCAAACGCTACTACGGGAATATGTTTTAAATTGCTTTATTTTAATCTTGTTTACAGATTTGAAGCTGTTAGTGCAAACGGGTGTGAGGAAGATATTGCTTTATTTTTACTCAAAAGTTTTTGTTTGTTTGTAGCATGTTTTCACTAAGTACACCCAAAGTTTAACTACAGACAACAGACTATATGGGATTATTAGAGAATATGACCAACTTTTTCTTTTTACCATATTTTTTCCTATAGTGTTAAACAACACAAACCACATACCAAAGATATTTTTGCTAATTATACAATTTTTGTAGGGGGATATATTTTAACAATAGGGTAGCTTTTAGTAACGCAATGTACAAAAGCGCAGGCAAATTTTAGCCGCCATACTGTGGTCAATTTTGTTCTAAGACTTACATTTACAGCATTTGGTGGACGCCCTAATCCAGAGCAGCTTACATTTATCTATTTTTACAACTGGGCAATTAGGGGTTAAGGGCCTTGCTTATGGGCCCAGCAGTGATAGCTTGGTGGAGATGGGAATCGAACTCACAATCTTTGGGTTGGTAGTCCGACACCTTAACCATGAACCACCACTTCCCCTTACTTACAGAAATTCACCATTTAAAATTAATGTTGGTGTGCAGCAACCTATTTGTACAAGTTACACAGTGTAACACTTTCTACTGCCCCCCCCCCCCCCCCCCCCCCCCCCCCCCCCCCCCCCCCCCCCCCCCCCCCACCCCCACCCCCCCCCCCCCCACCCCCCCCCCCCCCCCCCCCCCCCCCCCCCCCCCCCCCCCCCCCCCCCCTCCCCCCCCCCCCCCCCCCCCCACCCCCCCCCCCCCCCCCCCCCCCCCCCCCCTCAAATGTTCCTTGTAGCAGCACATCTCAAGGTATAGTGTTGTGACTACCTAAACCTGGTCTATGTTTTCTGAATTTCTTCAAACAATCAAGCAAAACATATATCGTCATTATATGGTCTGTTAATTACCTCTGGTAGAACAGATCTTTCAAACATAGAGGAGGCTTCATGTTCAGCCACAACACCATAAAGCAAAGTGGCTGTGGGAGTGTTGGAGAAAAGACGAGGCTAATTAGATGAAGACTCGATTGTAGTTGTCGTTTGTATTCTTGTTTTTAGAACTGTATAGCCTTAGTATTTCTTTAGAATGAGTTAAATGCTTGTGGAATCATCTAAGTAATCACATGCTTTAGAAATAGACTATGACTCTTCAGACTAAGACAGTTTTTCCGAGAATGATTTCATACTAATTATGTTTGAGTGCTTGACTTCTTTGGGTCCTTAACTTTTCCTGCCAGATCGATTTCCTGCCATCAATAGCCTCATCCAGCGTATCAACTTAAGGAAGAGACGGGACTCGTTAATTCTGGGTGGAGTTATCGGCATCTGCACCATCCTTCTGTTGCTTTACGCGTTTCACTGACTGACAGAGGATCTGATGGCATTTTGGGCTATTCTGCCAGCCTGGAGAATAAGCTCACTAAATGGGACCCTTGAGGCTGCTAAGCAGACTCCCACTTGGCCTAATCAAATAACAGGATTGATTGTGGCCAGCATGGACTACCTTACTTGTATCTAGCACTGGGTTGGATATGGCTCTTACAGCATTTTTTTTTGTTTTCTTTAATACAGACATGCTCTTCTGATGACGACGAAATCGAGACCAAATATTATTGAGACCAGAACGGTTTGGTTTTAAACAGCAGCCTGTAATACTAATACCAACTCTAAAAAAAAAAAGTCTCTCTATGACATAGCACCATGAAATTGTGCCGTCACTGTTGATTACTGGGTAAAGAAGATTTTAATGTGACGGTCCTTTTAGTGACTGGGATGTTCATCATGTTATGTACCATGTGATTTAATAAATTATTCATATACACAAGATTAAAAAGTGAAATAAGTGGGCACTTGTAAAGTTTTTATTTTGCAGACCGTATAATTAACCGTAAAATAAATTTTTTGCTAGTATAGAAATGTCTGCATCGTCATCTGTTTGATCCTTTGGCCTGCAGTTCATGTCTCAGTACATCGACTGAGCCAAAAGACGACTGAAAGAGCAACTAAATCAGTGTTTAATGTGCTGAAAGGAAGCTCGCCAAAGAAAAGGCTCAAGAATATGGGCTTCAATACCCAATGCCAGGATTCCTAAGAAGACTAATGTTTATCGAAAGAAGAATTTTTCCAGTAAAAATGTACTGGAACTCTGGTTTATATCATGATTTTGGTTCCTTAGAAAACCTGCATTAGCAAAATGTTTTTGTCAGTAATTTTCTCCTATAGCCAGTAAAAACTGATTAATAGCTGATCTGAGAAGGGAGCAATGTGTTTAATGCATCGGCACTGTCGCAGGACCAACAGTATTTTATTTTTCTGCAGCCAGGAGGTAAAAAAAAAACTTATGTTAATGAAGAGATATATAGCAAATATAGTGCTGCTACGGTGCTGCAATATATCTGACCATTCAGGTTTCTTAAAAACAGCCAGTGACTCTGCTGATTTGACATCGATGTGAACAGCTTTATCCTAGACACTGCCAGTATCCGAAATCGAATCCTTTTTTTTTTTTTTTTTTTTTACTATATACCACTACATACTATATCCAAATCTCTAGTATGAATAAAATAGTACAAGAAAAAATATCTGGATAATCATCATCTTCCACCTGGATTCTGGAGTATGCGTACGATGAACACTTTACTATCCCATAAGGCCACGGGTAGAGACGACTCCTCATATTTGCGTGTGGAGGAAGCAGCACTTTTTAGGTGCTTATAGTAGCTTTAAATGACCTCAGGAAAAACATTGTTCCTTGTAGTTAAATTGCACTTGTTTAACATCATCCAAGTTAAATTTTTTTATGCCGTTGTCCTGATGTATGCCACTTGGCAATATCAACTTACTGTATGTAGTACATCCGGATTTTTATTTATAGTACATATAATCAAACTGTGTAAAACATACTTTTTAATGGTCAGAAATTACAGGTTCAAACGGCAAAATTTGATTTCCAGGAATTCTTTTAAAAATAGGCAGGAGCAGGATTTAAAGGGGTCATTGGATGTGAGTTTCCATACGTTTATATAATTATTTAGGGTCTTAATGAAAAGTCTTTAACATACTTTGATTAAAAGTTCTCACTGTTAGGGTAAAAAAATGGAGGTAGTGTGGTTATTGGTACTAATAATTTACACCTAACCAGCATGCCCCTTTACCACTCAGGTGCACCTTAGATAGCCTGCACCTCGTCAGTCCATTGCAATTGCCCTATTTATACACAAGCCCTTCCGTCACTGTCTGGGCCCATAGCTCGGGAGCTTCAGCACCAGATAATCATGCAAGCTTCTTCTGGAGGTGAAGCGAAAACATGAATAGTTGATACAGATCTATTGAGTGATCTGGGAGTAGCTTCTTAACAAAACCTATTTAATACTAGTCTTGTTTATAAACCAGTCTGGTGAGAAATAATGAACAGGAACATAAACACATTTAAGTAGATCCGCTGGCAAAATTTGGCTCAGCCTTAATACTCACTCATGCCCAGGGTTGCCAGATTAAATTAAAAATCACCAGACCAAATGCAGTGTTTGAACTGAAAAATAAACATACAAACTCTTGCCTGTTGTATTAACAACCAGCCCAATAAGGGTTTTTTTGGTCTGATGTGATATAAAAAACTAAAATTGGGGGGAACTCCCAATCTGGCAACACAGCTATGCTAATACATCAATGATGTAGCCTTAATACGTGTGACATCATAAAAAACAGCCATCTGAACACTAGGTGGATCTTTGGCATTATAGGGTGTGGTTGTGTACAAAGGTTCCAATTTAACTTGTAAAAGTGCACAGCGCATCAAATGGGCTCTTTAAATCTTTCTCATGCAAGTATGAAACTGTGAATTATGACACTGTTGCCTTAGGTGTTGCTTTGGTCTTTTTACTTTCCAGTTGAAGGTTGGAAAATTTCACCAAGGTTCAGTTTTGTACATCAAAGGTTTTAATCTAACATTTAATCTAACATTATTTCCATCATCTATATTGATGGAAAAAAAAAATTAAACAAAAATGGCAACCTTTGGCACATAAATCACAGTTGACAGGTAAAATAACAATAAAGGTTATTACATCTCGTTACTAAATAAATGAATGTGCAGTTTTCTGATGTCCAGCAAAGAGAAGAACTTAATGAAACTACATTCTTGGCAAGTCACACTGTCTCCTGGTGATGTAATACAGAGAAACAGGGCTGATTTTGTTTGCTCATCGCTTTTTAAACCTTATTTTTATAACATCACTCCTAGTTGGGAAACCGGATAAGCTTTAATCCAGAGCGAGCAGCACTTCTCAAAGTCGAGGCTGTTAAGCATAGAGTGACGTTTCATAATGCATTATATAGTCCTAATAATCACATCTGACCAGATCTGATTATCTGACCCTGACCAGAACCCAGATATGTTCGTTCCACAAACTTTTAGAAACACACAATTGTGGAATGTCTGTCTTAACCGGAATGGAGAGATCTAAACCTGTTCCAGCATGACTACCTCCCTAGAGTGACTCGGACAGAGGCTTAAACCTCAGAGAACAGCTGGAGTGGTGGAGTAGTGGTGGCTTAAATGTTTAAGGCTCTAGGTTGTCGATCACTCTTGGACCAATTAAGCAAGGCCCTTTTCCTCTTCCTGCTCCAGTGGTGCTGTATCTGTTGACCCCGCACACTCACCCCAGTTTCCTGAGCTGGGATATACACAGAAACAAGTTTCACTGTGCTGTAACATCTATGTGACTTCTGTTCTACTGAAAACTACACCTATACTCATGCTCGGAAAGCTAATAGAAGCCTTTACAGAAGAGTGGAGGTTATAACGGAAGCTGGGGGTAATTCAAGAGTTACATTTGGTTACAGAATATTTTGGGTCCACATCTGTTTGGCCAAACAGTGTTTAGTGAGTGTTTTTATAGAATTAAAACTGGTGTTATTAAGTTAACCTTCCTGTTGTCATCTGTGTATGTTTTTATAATCAAAATACGATCTCATTTGTATGTGATTCGTTAAAACTAACCGTTAAATCAGGAACCCAAAAGTTGCATGGTTGACAGGTAGGCAATACTGGGGTAAAAAAGTTTAATAAATAGTTACAGTGTACACAATGTACACTTTTGAATAAGGAGCAATGTTTAAATAAATATTGGCATTTATTATCAGTTATTCCTATGAGTAAACACTTGACAGGTAATGTATAAAGTAACTATTCAGCTATAACAGCTGTTGGTCTAGAGTAGGACTGTGTATCGGCAGGAGACTCGCGATGCGAAGTAACAAACACAGAGCGAGACGCCCTTATTTTTTCTGCCATGTTTGCTTTTAAGACAACAACAGTATTTGTCAGCAACAACTACAGGAGCGGAGGAGGAAGTGGTTTAAACAAACTGAGGCTTTTAATGAAATATTAACCTAAATCAGTTTAATTAAAATATGCATTGAAAGTACAGATATCAATCTTCATATACAGGCTTGCATGTAATTTGCTCATTTTTAAGGTGTAACAAAAGGAAAATTCTGAAATTAATTCTATTTTTTCATTAGCATATTTTGATTTAGTTTAATTTCCCTATGCAGTCTTCTCTGTATTGGGTCAGTGTTGTGCTCTAAACATTTAATACCGTCAGTGTCATCATTTCTGCAACAATGCCCTCTCCATATTTGGGGCCTTATCTAAAGGTCACAGCAGCATCCCACTGTTTCTGCTTTTGCATGATATGAATTTCTGAAATAAAAGTGAAATAAATAAAACTATTCGATGCCATAGGTTTTACTGCGAGAGAGACGTGTAAAATGACGTCATTTTTCTGTGAATGGTTTGCAGAATTCTGACGTGGAGGAGGAAAGATGGGGGTGTGTGGGCTGATGGAAAGTCCTACTAATTCTGTTCGAGTTCTGTAAAGCTTTCTGGTTTCTCAGAGTGAGAAGATGAATAGATAAGAAGCTTGCGGACTTAAGCTGATTATCATTCCGCATGCACACTCTTACATACTCGATCCAACTGGCATTAGATTTAAAAGCAACACTGTTATTCTTCACTTAGATCCTCGCTGTGAAGTTTCCGATTACAGGTTTATAGGTGCAGTTAGAGATTTTAGAGTCTAAATATGATACATTTGGAAAAAGCTCTTTGCCCATTCCAGTTGCTTCATTATAAATACTTATGATACCTGGGAAAGTGGTAGCTCAGTGGGTAAAGAGGTTGGACTGCTGATCAGAAGATTGCAGGCCCCACTAAGTTATTTTCGATGGGTTCCGGAGCAAGTCCCTTTTCCCATCAACTTCTTAGGTCAGGGGTGTCCAAACTCGGTCCTGGAGGGACGGCGTCCTGCAGAGTTTAGCTCCAACTTGCCTCAACACACCTACCTGTAAGTTTCAAGTGTACCTAGCAAGATCTTAATAAGTTGGTTCAGGTGTGTTTGGTTAGGGTAAGAGCTAAACTCTTCGGGACACTGGCCCTCCGGGACCGAGTTTGGACATCCCGTCTTAGGTGGATTAAAAAGAAATAAAAAGTGGAAAGGTGGTAGCACAGTGGTTAAGGTGGAAGATCGAGGTTTAATTCCCAGCACCACCAAGTTGCCACTGTGGGGCCCTTAACCCCTAATTACTTAGTTGTCCAAAAAAGTGATAAATGTAGGTCGCTCTGGTTGAGGACTAAGTAGCTCTGGATAAGGGTGTCTGCAAAATTCCACAAATGTAAATGTATGGGAAAACCCCTACCTTTGAGACATACCTGTCCTCCCTGTAAACATAAGTAAAGTATAAATCCTAAGGTGGGTTTACACTGTGATTTTAAATAGACTTTTGGGATTGTTGCTTGTCAGACAAGACAAACATGATTGCCATGTTACACTGTAGGAACTTAGATGTCGAACTGTATGACGGACAAAACATCAAAAACACATCATGCTAGTTGTGTTATCAGGTTCGGCGCTCCTATTGGTTCTTGATTTGGCGGCTGTTGCAGGAGGAGTCACACTGCAAAGTAAGTATATGGAATCTTCTGGTACTGCCAAAAAACTGATCGCAATGGTCATTAATCCACAAACTAGCGATTAAAGACAACAGATTTTAGCATTAGATTTTTGGACTCTGTTAGGATTTCAACGCTAAAATCACACAGTGTAAACCCGACTTAAGATTAGTGTAAGTGTGTTATTTTAATACTACCTTGGCCACTGTTTAGTTGATGAGGAAACTTTTAAGTCTACGACATTTGAACTGCAATTAGACTGAAACGTTTCTGTAGGTAAACTTGTACATGTACAACTTTTACTTCATTTAAGTTGACTTTGTATACATAAAACTGTGAAATAGTAAAATTAAAGGTACATGGTAACTAGTTTTATTTCAGCCTTTTTTTTTTTAAATTTTGTATAAATCGTCTTTGAGTGTATGTCGAATAGACTTTTTTGTCAGTATAAGTGTATATTTAAGTAGAACTATATTTTATTTATTATTTATAATTGTTAAGTACATAAAAGTAAACTAAGCATACTTATCTTTTGTTTTATAAGTACTAGTACACTTTTTAGTACAATTTTAAGGGTCAGTAAACAGGAAAGAAAACAAATAGTCATTATTTTATCCATCCAATTTTATCTACCAGCTTTTTCTAAAGTCTTGTCAGTGAGTTGGTCACCATTTCGGAAAGCTTCTCTTCTTGTAAGTTTGTGTGTATAAATAAAAGCGGCTGCATTTATCCCGCAGTCGTCTGGAGCGATACTTTTGCGCAGCCTCAATTACAACAATGTGTCTGTGTGATGCAATACCTGTGCAATGGCAATGGCGGAGCACCATGTGACACTGTGTTTTTAACTGAATAAACACATTACTGTCTGTTTGTCTCAAACTTACATAAACTTCATTAGGAACATCTGAACATCTGCACAATCATGCGTCTATCTAATGAGCTAATGATTCTGCTGAGCTCCCAGGATCTTCACACACAACTCAAGCACACGTAAGTCTGTGGTAATTTAAAATAAGTGGTCTTTACAAGCATGTTGATTAGAACATTTCAAAACATCAACACATTAAACCTTGACTTAAACTTGAAAAAGTCTGATCTTTATTCCTGTACTTATTGTTAGTCTCCTCCCTCTGTCTCACTTTAACTGGACTATCTGCTCAATAAAAGCAAAAATGCCCCAAAAATATATGTAAAACTTTCATAAATAGATATAGTGAAACATATTTATTGTGTTTTTCTGCAATCAATAAGAGTTTCATCATAGAAACTTTTCAGCTCCCTTCAGAGTTTTTGCCTTTCAAAAATAAATATATATATATATTACACCTGATTTCAGAACAGTACGTGTTCTTTACTCACTATCGTTATTATTATCTTTTATGAGTCATTAATGAAAGTTTTTTTCATTTGTGTCCACACCCTAAATTAAGATTTGGCTTACGAACCATAATTTCAGTGCGGTAGTTATTCGCTGTGTTTGCTGCAGTGTGAGCTGGACAGATCAGCACCAGGAGCTTGCATATAATGTGCCTGTAGACATGCCGTTTTACTGATCTGTGCATTCATTCCTCTACAGACTGTGAAAAATGGTTGTGTGTGGCCTTTTATGTGTACTAGCACTTTTTTTCCCCTTCTGTATTTGCTGCACTCATAAATATCAGCAGAATCAGTAAACAGACAAATGGAAGATCATGCATGTTAACATTTATTCCACCCATGCAGAAGTACGCAATAAATCTACGAAATGAAAAGTCATCTTCCAAATAAACCAGGGTACCATAAACAATAAAAAAGAGAGAAAATCACAGTTTAGACACATAGCAGCACTTGGGCATGTCATTAATATTGGCACTGCACTTATATGTACAGTAAGTACCTGATGTATTAGTTATTTGTAGAAGTGAACTGTGTGTTTTTCTATATGTTCCACGGCTTAGAGCGAAGCGTAGCATTTCTAATACATTCACACACAAAAAGAGGTAATGAGGTAAAACGGTATACAGAATCCAGTGGGTGGATTGGAGATACTAACAGTCTCTACCTGTACAAATTGCAAAAAAGGCAATATATCAAATACAAGAATACATCAAATTTCAACATAAAGAGAATCATAAATCTGAAGTAAAAATCCTGATAACTCAGGCAATAAAGTGCTTGGAAATTAGTGAATGAGGCGGTAAAAAAAACTGAAACAGAATGATAAAATCGTGGGGGTTTTTTTTTTCTTTATATAAATGAAAAAACGAACAGCTGAATTTAGGTCTCGTTATCTTTACCTTAAAAGTTTAGGCTATAAGGGACCGTTCACATATTGAGTCTTTTGCGTGCCTAATTTCGTTATCACAAATGTAGATTTGCGGCAAGCAAATGCAAATAGGGAGCTTCATCACCTTTTCCGTCACCGTGAAACCTTAGCAGAAATCCTCAGCTAATTATTGTTGTTGGGTTTTTTTTCATAAATAAATTTTGTAGCAGAGTTACAACAAGGGAATAACTCTAATGTTGAAATTTGCTTGTTGTAATGCAGATTGCAGCTGATGACATACGCCTCCAGAGCGGAGAAATGGCGTACCGAATTTTTTCTACGCGCGACATGTGAACGGCCCCTAATGAGCATTTTTATAATCACTTTTTAACAGACATTCAGAAAATATTGTAATTCATAATAAATCAAAGAAATAATCTATTTTTTTTTCGATTATGATGGTGGGTTTGCTTCTGTGTGAGACAGAATAGCAAACAGAAGTCCTGTCTGTTTACAGCATGCTAAATATTTTTTATACGTATTTGGATATATAGCATTTCATATACAAGTTAAAAGTCCAACAGAGCAAGACTGATATTCTGCTTTTGTGGTTTCTCTACTAGAGTACAGCTCTGAGGGCTTTGGCACAGAGCACGTTGAAGTGGTCCTGCCCTCTTCATGCCTCTAGATGTTTGTCCATGCTTCAGCAGGTAGCTCAGATTTAGGGAGAAGAAATTTGACATGCGTTTTAGTGTTCAAAACTGGCACTACTTCCAACTACAAGGCCCAGAGAAACTATCTGTGCCAAGACCACCTCCGGTCATGTAGTGTGTGCAAATAGTCCTCCTGAAATAAGGTGATTTGGAAAGTTTGGCCATTCACATGCATGTGGTCGTTCTTCATAAAACTACAAAATAAATAACATGAAACGAAAATACTTTTCCTGTACATAATAGTTTCTGCTTTCCTTCGACAAAGTCCATAAAACTCTCCCGTTACCCTCTGTCCTGCAAATCTTTACCCAAAATATATGTGAAGAGTTATATTGCAAATATATCTGTGCATCTGGATATTTTTCAGGAGTAATATAAAGTTAGGATGCAGTTTGCAGTTCAATGTCCCTTTCTTGCTGAAGAGTTCCTTGGCATCATCTTTACTCAGTTCGTCAGACGAACATTCTTCTGTGTATGCTCAGCACTCACCGTTCATTTCAAACCTATAATTGTGGGGGGGCGGGGGGTGTTTCAGTTAAGCACACATTAACGTACAGCATGCATGTCAATTCTCTGTAAATAGATCTCACGACACTCCTTTTAATTTCTTTGATATTTTGTAGGTCATTTTGTAAAAAGATCTTATTTTTTTACTAATTAGACAGTGGAGGTTTTTTTGCTGTAGGTTGTTTCTCATCAGTCGGTTGTTCTTTAGCTCACTGTAAAAGAAAGCAGAGACACACTGAGTTATCGATCACTCAGTTATCCATTCACTGATCATCCACGTCCTATAATCGCTAAATGTATTTATATATAATATGATCAAGCAGTAACTAGTAAAATGTTGCATTTTTCAGTAATAATTATAAACAATGATTGTTTCTGTTTTTTCTAAATACTAATTAATTTACTATTAACTAATTTTTTTTGTTTCCAAGTTGAATTTTAAATGATGTGTCTGATGCATCCATCTCCCCCTCTGGCCTTTTTGGCGATGCTGTAGAAACAGTGGTTAAAATGTTCCAGGAAGCGAGAGGGCAGGCAGGGGCCCTTAAATGCTACATGCCTCGTGGTCTAAAGGGCTGCTGGTTGGGGGCATCCCCAAGTGTCATCCTCCTCATACATGCAAGCCCAGAGGCAGAGCGTTGCTACCCACATTGGAGGTGAAGGATTGGCGTGCTTAAACAGGGACCTCAGGTAGAAGGTCTGATATTAGGACAATCACTATTCCCAGGAGGTCCAGGGCAAAGCAGTCCTGACCCCAGGAGGTCAAACCACCAAGAAGAACAGGGTGGTTGTCGTCTAGCACACATCTTGATGAGTCGTAGTATCTTGTGCCTCTTCGGTGTCTTCTGCTGCTGACCTGACCTAAAGAGCTGTAGCTGGGTACAGCAGCATCTGGCAGGCATCTGCCTCATCTTTTGCATTACATGGTTATGACATGATGGCGTCAAACCTGTACAGAAAATATTGTGTATAGAGAACCTGTGGGCCTGGTTCTCTATGAACAAACAATGTGATTGATCCCCTGACCTGGACAACCAGTAGATGATTCACTGCTAGTAACCCAATTCGAGGCTGGCCTCGAGATGCTGGTTAACCTGTTCGACATGAGTGACAGCCCCTTACATAGGCGGGGCATCCATACAATCTCTGGTAGGGAAAACATTCCCCTGGCCTGGTTCTGGGGTCAAAGCAGGTTAATATTTGGTGCTCTTACTTACTTACTGAGACGCAGAAATCAGGTTAAGCAGAGAACGACTGGATGCAAAGAGGGCCCCCCTGTGGAGCAAACTGTCCTGATTAAATGGTGCAACTCAGTTCCTGGTGCTAGAAGGTCTGACCTTTTTCGCTCCATTTTCCATCACATAGAGCTTACAGCATGAGCTTTTCCCACATCTCAGCAACCCACCCAGGAACTGAAGAAAGGATTCTCCGGATCAGACCAGAGGTGGAGCATCATGAGCAGGGCTACCCACAACAGTCAGTAGTAGCCATCATTCATGTCTGGAGTGAGCCCCTCAGTTGCGGAAAGCGGTTGGGGAAAGCATAGCCTACACCCTCCAGCAGGGGGGCTCCAGTGGAATATAGCACAACATACCCCATCCTGGCAGAATTTTGGGGCGGTATCTGGCATCTGTTCTTACAACCAAGTTTGTAAGGACTATACTCCACACCAAAGCTCCCACCACAAGGAAACAGTAAGCCTTTAAATGAAACCTTTTTGGCTACTGGTACAGTCAGAAATAGCAGAACCCAGTACTGCCTAATCGGGACTGTTATGGAGTCGTATACATGGCATCTATGACTGCTTACCGCACCATTCAAGGCAGGCACCCTTTAAGTACACATTTCCTTTGTGGCACAGAAAAGAGTTTTCGGACGTTGGACTTGGCCATAGTTCTATATGGGCTCTTTGATCCTCCCTTTGAACCACTGGAGGAGGTAGAGGTAAAATATTTGAAGACAGTATTCCTCATGTTCTTGTTCTCCTTCCACAGGATTGGAGGGTCTTCAGGCATTGTCTACCCTTGCATCTCTGCTTGGACTTTGCGCCAGGTATGATCAGTGATCTTCACTTTTAATAAACCATAAAAAGTCTAACCTTCCACAGTCATGCTTGTTTTGGCATGCCTAGGAAAGGTCTTCTGGCCACCAAAGAGAGGATGAGCAGGTGGGTGATTGAGACCATCATGCTTATATATGCATTCTTAAGTCCCCGGATTTTCAAAGGACATGAAAAGTATGGCTGTCTTCAAGGCTTGAGCACTAAGGTTGGGCACCTACATAGCAGATATTTGTGAAGTAGCAGGGCACCTGCTTGGCAGATATTTGTGAACAGCAGACTGATCTTCCCAGCACACTTTCATTTGCTTCGCTAAGACCTAGCGAGGGCACCGGAATCTGGCATACTCTGACCTGATTATGTCTTCTTTTAGCACACTACTATCGAGAATCGATAAAGACCCGGGATCTAGGACTGTTGTCTTGATCGTGCCTCAAATACATGACACAGTGACTTGGCGTTATGGCAGCATTTGCATCTTGCTTCTATAGCGTTTGGACACAGTTCAAGTTACTAAAGTGGAACATCTTAAAGTTGTTTGAAGTGTCACTCTCGGTCTAGACTGATTTTACACATGGCTCAGACTACATGCATAAAGAAATCTTCCCATAGCACTTTGATGCAACATCTCGTTCCCTCAGGGAACTAAGGTTAAATATGTAACCTTAAGACATTTTTTGGTATGTTATTGAGTAACTAACATATTTTACTAACAGTTTCGACCATTTTTTAATATTTTATATAACACTATTGTTCTTAAATCTTAATTAACCAATACTGTAAATATATGCAGTTTAAAATTCATTATGTATTCATTATGTTCTTTGGGTGACCCTTTACTGAAAAGAAACCCAGTAAGATAAATGTATAAGTGTGTAGTACCTGACACCACAACGTAGACAATAATTGCAACCAGGCCCAGGATGATCGCCACAATGCTGAGTAGACGAGCCAGGCGACCCAGACGTCTGGCCCCATCGATATCCCCCTGCTGTAGGCTGTTTCTAGACTGAATGAAAAGGAGAAAAAAAATATAGAATGCTATGAAATCTCCATAAAAATGTCTGATCTCACAAAGAGCACAAAGTACTGTTTTACAGTAGCAGTCTAACAAAGAGCAGCACCTGAACACTATCTCACACCTCGTAAAGACGGGTGAGTTTTTTTTGCCTAAGATGTCTTCCTAGCTGAAAGGAATTTCATCATGTTTAGACACAAGCTTTTATTCTAAAGAATAAAAGAACAACAAATTGCTGCAACGTGTTCTGTCCCAACCTTCATCAGTGATGTGGAGACAAACTGAGCATCTTGATGTCTATGTATTCTCGTTAACAGGGACCCTATGCCACCACTTCCTATTAGTGCTTCAGTGCACTCTGGGGAAAGCCCCTCTAGACTGCATTAAAGCAATCAATACAGAGCAGCACAGCTGAAAGAAAAAGCCCCTTAGAAAGGCACCTCACCCTACAGCACACTTTCCATACATACCATTACTTTATTTTTTTGTTTACATGCTTAGTGATGGAATCCTTATCCTTGAAAAATCTTTCAGCAGATGCAGAAGAGCAGTAACTGGCAAGACATGGGACCGCTGTCTGTGGTGCTGAACAAGGATTTGGCAAAGTGACATGAAATGGATGCCTTTTTACTGCAGTTCCTTGCTGATCTCAGAGGAAATATAAATTGTCCGGATCCTCTGGCGCATACTGTACATCAGGAGTCATCAATCAGACAATGTTACATTAGGCCAGTTTTTAAAGAAATATCTAGCTACAGACAACATGTGGGGTGAAACATATAATGCATTACTGTCCATATTATGTATAAATGTAAATCTCTCTGTTAAATTTAACTGGGCAATATTTAATTGTAAAGTTAGTGAAAACTGTGTAGAATATATAAATGTTGATTTTAATAAAACTACTAACAGTGATAGGTTCATTATTTCTGCCTTTATTTCTGACTTTATTCACTGCAATGTGGCACTCCAAACCAGAGAATAGGTCCTGGTAGCCAAACTATATATTTATTTTTCTAGCATGAGATTAATGTTTTTTGGAAGGGAATAAAATGTTTGTTTGCTCCATGATAAATCCATGAACGGCACTATGTTTAACAATTAGCTAGGTGATTATTAGGCAAGCCCTATAATCTTCTCTTTGTACTGGACTGTATGCACACTACCTTCTCCTATTATACTCCGTTTCAGCATTGCAGGTGTGTTTGCTTAGAGCAGCGGGGGTCACTACAGCAGGGGACTGAATTAACATTCTGTCAAACTGCTCCTGAGCAGAATAGGAATCCACCCCACACACAGCGTGTGAGCAATAGCTTTCTTTCTGAGTAAAGGTTTGTGTTCAGGCTTCTGTGTATGCACATACTGGAACCACAGTCTCTTTGTCTGATCATAAAGTATTTTACGTTGATACTACACAGTGCTGATATATAGAATAGAGAAATGTTAAACCATACTTTTATTTTAAACCTTGCTGAGTTTTGAATACTGCTAAAAGGCTTTGAAATCTTAGCTGTGGCTTAAGCAACAACGCTTCATTGATTCTCTACTCCAATCAAAGCACGAAAGCCACCTTGCTGCAAGAGTATGAGTCTTTCATCTCCTCTGGTTTATAATGAGACAATATCGGAGAGGAATTTGTACTTAATATACACAACAATAGATAATAGAGAGTACCATTTTTTGTTTGTTTCTGTAAAGAGTATCTTTATTAGATTGATATAAAAACCCTGCAGAGAGAACACTAAGATTATAGTTGCCTGTATATTTTTTGTTCAAGAACATAACAAACTTTTATATTAGACTTTGGATATTAACCTTTTCATAGTTCTGTGAGCTGTGAGAATTTAGCTGTGTGTAAATTAAATGATTTATGTGTTTTTCTGCAAGGATGAGGATAAAGATTTCCTCCCATGGTGTGATTAATGGATTTCTTGATTCCATTAATATTATTCTCATGGAGTCGAGATACTCTTGCTCTACAGTCGTGCAAGTATTTATGCAAGGCATTTAATGCACCTGATGACACCGTCAGCCCTGCCACCTCTATATTGGCCTATTGGGATTGGGTACATTCTTACGAGCTTAAGCCAACAAGACTGGCATGAACAGCCCTGTTCGAGGTCAGAAGTGAAAGTGACAACAGAGTAATAGTCTACCAAAGTCTAGGAAGAGCTCTGAGCGGTGTTTAATCAGCCACTGACTCAGCCGTACACAAAGCCTCTGTGGTCAGTACATAAGCAGGTGCACCAGAAACATGATCTCATTGATACTAAGCATCCAAAAGGTGATGGTTCACTTAGCAGTGTAAGAACTCAGCAAATCCTTTTGCAAAATGTGCAGCTTGGACAAACAGCTCAAGTTGCATTTTTATTATTTCTAGCTTTTATATTTATTTGCAGCTGCAGAGCCTCTACTTATAATCTATTGTAGCAAAGGTTCCCAATCCAGTGATCAGCTCATATTAGAAGGAAGGATAAAACATAAAGAACATGTGAACACAAACGTGTGGGCTGTGTTACAGCTCTGACAACCATAACTCACCAACAATTCTGCCTAGCATGCAGTCTTGCAGCCCTAGTTCTCCCTTTATGTCCAACCGTGTTCAGTCTAACAAATGGACTTGGTAATGGGATCCTTCCTGCATCCATGAGTTGCAACTTGTAAGTACATCTTACTGAACTTTGTAACCAACCGCATATTCTCTGCTTTCCAATTTGTCTCAAGAGTCTTTGATAATGTACAGTTTGTTCTCCGCCTCTCTTTTTCTCCCACACTATCTCCTATAGCTAGAATGATGTGATACCTCTTCCGCCATCTAAAAGGGTATAAGTGTTGCTGCAATTTCCCCATCTTTTCTGCTATTGAGATGAAAGGCCAGCGCTTGTTACTTCTGGAGCTCACCTTTTCGAAGTAGTAGAAAACCAGAGCTGAAGACATTTGAATTCAGTCATCTGGTGAACAGGCTCAGGCTGTTTGGATAATTGTGGTTAGTGGGTGGGTCATGTTTGCAATACAATATCAGCCTTTATAAACAATACAACAAATCATTAGACAGAGTCTTGTGACAACACTCTTGTCCCTTTTAGGAGCTGTTCAACAATCTATGTAAAACCCTACATTGGAGTGATTCTCTTTCAGACTGTGCTTTCAAATAGAGGAATATCTGAAAGCTAAACCGGCTTTGACGTAGTGTGGAAGTGTGAAAAAATGGTAAACAGCATCCTTCTGTACTCTTGTATCCTGCTTCCATTTCCCCCAATGTGTCAGTAAAAGTGAATTCTAAATTTACTCATTTGCAGCAAATGGAGTTACAGCATGCACATGATACTGCTGATACAGCAGATCAAAACGATCTTTCTTCGCACTTCTCTAGAGAGAGAACTCTCCATTTTCCCTGTGGAAACAGAATGATACGCAGTGGCATTTTGGATAAAGTCCCGGAGTAAATGTTTGAAGCGCACCAGGAAAAATAGGAAACAATTATCTTACATAAGATTTTTGTTACTACAATAAAATAAATTAGTTTTAAAAAAACAGCTTTGGACACTGGCTATTTTGGACTCTGTGTCCTCTATTTATGGCATCCCCATAAATAACTATTTCTGATTTTAGAACATGAGGGAAAGACCATTTGGTTCAACATATTTCATTCCACAGTGCACACACTAACACACGCACACATCCCAGTCAAACCAATGCATGGAGCCGCACCCAACACTACCGTCCTGCCTCTAACACTAATGAGAGGCTGTTATAAGATATGATTCCCTGCTTGTAACTGCAAGAATAAATGATTACAGTGGGAACGACATTATCTTGGCACATTTTGGAAATTTTATATAAGCTGCCAGGGCTTGCTAATGGCCAGTGCAGGATTATTCCACTTATACTATAAAAAACATATTATATTACTGATTTTTAGCTTAAATATTTTACAAATTATTTATAAATAAAAGAGAAAAACACCAAAATACTACACAATTTTTATTTTAATATACATTTACTGTTTAGTTATGTTAATGAACTGGACATATATAAAATGGATATAAAAATAAACACATTTCACTGAGTCAGTTCAACCCAACTTAATATATTTTAGTATTACACTCTCAGAAAAAAGATAGTAAATTATACTGTGTCTTAAATAGGATCACTAAGGGTAGCCCTTCTGTATAAAGTAATTACAGCTATTTATTTACCATACAATGTATTTACCCTTGAAACTTTTTGACGAAGTGATAAGATACTGTACGTCTGACAAGAGTTTTTTTTTTATTTCCGACATTTGATAAAAGGTTGATTATACAGCTGATTTGATCTATTATATAAATTTGAGCCCCCGGTTATATTAAATACACATTTTATGTAACGTAGCGCAAATAATGAACAGCGTTTATCTCGTCTCCTTACCATAATGGAATACACAAGCGCTACGATGCTGACAGGCCAGACGGGGCAGAAGCAGGACAGGATGACCAGCAGCAGGTAGTCTTTGGGCTTGGGCTGCTCATGCACCGCGTTGCCGGTGGATGAGGTGCGGCTCAGACTCGGTCTAGAGGAGGACAGGGGTGCCGAGGCGAGTTGCCCCACCGAGCTTGATCTTTGTGGCCCCCCGTGGCCGTTCTGCTCGCCCTCGACTCCTTTCTCCACGTCTACAGTGAGGGTACCGGAGGTGGACATGCTGAGTCTGTTCCCTGCACCGCCGTCAAACAGCAGCTTCTCGGTTTCCTGCTGCGCTCTTCCGCTTTCAGCCAGTCCCGTCTTCTGAAACTCACTGTCGGTGTTTATGGCCATGCTTCAGCTCCGAAAATCAGGTTAGACTAAGACAAAAACTTCCCTTTTTAAAAGCACTGATGTAGAAACGAAGTAATGAGGCAGCGCTAAATTTCCATCATTTGCTGTTCAGATACGGATTGGTCCAGTTTCCAATAAAACGCGATCCTACTAAAAAAAAAAATCACTTTTGGCATATAGTAGAAGCTCGAGGAATCAACCCCATTCAGAGATGTGTAGATTGTCAGTGTGCTCCCATTCACATCCCTCTTCTCCGGACCCTTTACACCAGCTCTCCCAGCTATCCGCCCTCACAAAGCGATTCAGGACAAAAAACGGAGAGGAATAGAAGAGCTCATTCACCAAAGCGCATCATCATCAGCATCATCACTTTTCTCATTAGATTTGAAGGTGTTCGAGAGTTAAAAAAAAAAAACTTTTCTCCACGCACAAACGCAGAGCAAGAAAAAGAAAGAGAGAGAAAGAGATTGAAAGAAAGAAGCTGTGTGTCGCGCCGCAGACTTTAGAATTTGATGTGTTTAAAGCTGATGTTGCTTTAAAGATCTTGGCTGCTCCAGCATTACTTCACTGCGTACTCACTACTTGTGTTTGCACTGTTCCTCCCATCAGCCCCCGCGCTGCTGCTGCGCCCGGACCATCCCCATGGACAGAGGTGCAGAGAGACATTCCCTATCCCTCACATCATCACTCTCAACATTTCAGTCCAACGGAAATATGAACTGGACAATCATTCTAATTTCCCACAGAAAAGCTTTAGATTCTAGGATTAATCGCAGGCAGCGTTTTCCTAAGAAATTATAATATGTCCTGACATATACTGTTTGTTATTGCTGTTATTCATTATATTTATATTTATTTATTATATATGCAGATGGGGTTTTTTGACTGATGCTTTTGTAGAACCTGAAGTATTGTTTTGCATCCAAAGGTGTCTAGACTAAAATGCAATAAAATAAAACCATGCTTATCCCATCATTTTAATGTTTCTTTTCTATTAATGCTGGTTACTAAATACAAGCAATAAAAGCTTTCCATTATTCTGTAAAGTTAAGGTTATAATCAAATTAAATGAATCAAATTTAGTTAATACAGTTAATGTCCAAGTCAATTTAATTTTTTAAAGGGACAAAAAATCTATAACAGAAGATGTAATGTTATTTATTCAAGGGAGGAGTAAACGCCTAAACACATACTTGGAGTAACCTGAGCTTAGGTTTAAACCCTGAGCACAGAAGCACTGAGATACTGTATATATTGCATGTATTGTATATAATTGAATTAAAACTGTGTGGGTCTGCGGTGTGCCAGTTGTGATGAGATAGTTGTGATCAAATTAAAGCTTGGCTTGAAATAATAATAAATATGGGATTTTTACCTTGCTTGCATTTATCTGAGCTCCATTACTATAATGACACATCATGGATGACTGCAGAAAGGCTAATATCTGCTTCTGTATCTTACACAGTGTGTTTATTTCGAGATTTAGAATATTGTCTATCCCACCTGTCCCAAACCAGCTAACAGGAAATAACCAAAAAAGCTTAACTGACAAAATTGCAGTAGTTAAATAATCACTTTTAAATGTTGGTTTTAAAGCAGGTACTGTTTAACATCATCCTGCAGCATCGTGCAGTATTGTGCATTCTGCAGTCATCCATGATGTATCATTATAGTAATAAAGGGCAGATAAATGCAAGCAGGGTAAAAATGTCATATTTATTATTTCAAGAGCCAAGTGTCTTATTTCGGTCCTAGTACCTTTCAAAACACACAACCTGATTACCTAAATTTAGAGGGGCAGTGGTGGCTCACTGGTTAAGGCACTGAGATGGTGATCTAAAGACCAGGCAAAACCTGGATTCAAGCCTCACCACCGCCAGTCAGCCACTGTTGGGTCCTTAAGCAAGACCCTTAACCCTTCCTGCTCCAGGGGCGCTGTATCATAGCTGACCCTGCGCCCTGACCCCCAACTTACTAAGATGGGATATGCGAAAAAAGAATTTTACTGTGCTGTAAAAGTGACAAATAAAGACATTTTTTTTTTGTTTTTTTTAAATCAAGCAGAACTCTTCTTCACTGCATCTCTATCCAACGGCATAGTTTACGGCAGCTCAGAAACAAATGTAATGCCAGGACTATCCTAGAAATATGTACACACACTTCAACACTTTAACGCTTCAAAAGTGTATAATTCTAGAGTGTTGTCTTTACTTTTTATATTTCTTTACTAATTAATATTAAGAATATTAATAACATTTTTTTTCTTCATTTTTTTGAAAATAATAATTTAAAGCCAGCTTCACATAAAAGTCAGCACCACATAAAAGCAACTAAAACATGCTGTTAGAAAATGACCACATTTTTAAAAAGTTTAATACATTTTTTATTGCCATTTAAAATGCAACTAAACAACACACGTGCAACTCATGTGCATATACAGAACTGATTTACTCAAAACTGAAAACATTCATCTATCATCATTTATGCTATGGTGTAGTATTTTCTCAAATATCGGATCTGAACGGATGTCCATTTCTTGCTCTGTAAATATCAATTCCAGTAACATAGAAATCATGTGACTGTCAGATTGATTCGTTAAGTGTAGCTTTACAACCCATGGCCATTATTTGTAGTATTCTGCAGCTGCTTCCTCAGAAATAGTTTTTTGTACAACAGCTGAAATTAAATCTGATACACTTTCCTATTGAAGTCCAGGAGTAACTTGCTTTTCCTATTTCCTATTCTGTTCTCTCTTATTGCTCTATAGTGTAGAGTTGGGTTTTTTTTTTGCTCTAATGTTTTATTCCCTAGAGTTTCTTGCTCTAGTGTTTTCTTCTCTATAGTTTTTTGCTCTAATGTTTCCTTCTCTAGAGTTTTTTTTTGCTCTAGTGTTTTCTTCTTTTAAGTTTTTTTTTTGCTCTAGTGTTTTCTTCTTTTAAGTTTTTTTTGCTCTAGTATTTTCTTCTCTAGAGTTTCACACTCTAGTATTTTCTTCTCTAGAGTTTCACACCACTCTAGTATTTTCTTCTCTAGAGTTTCACACTCTAGTATTTTCTTCTCTAGAGTTTTGCACTCTAGTGTTTTCTTCTCTAGAGTTTCTCACTCTAGTGTATTCTTTTATGGAGTTTTTGTTGCTCTAGTGTTTTCTTTTCTGGGGGTTTCTTGCTCTAGTGTTTTGTTCTCCAGAGTTTTTTGATCTAGTGTTGCCTGCTTTAAAATTTCTAGCTTTGATGTGTCTTGCTCAAGCATTTTCTCATCTGTATTGTCTGGCCTTAGAGTTTCCCGCTCTAGTCTTTCCACATATGAATACTGTGGTTCTAGACTTTCCCTCTCCAGTGTTTTCTCATCTGAACTGTTTGTTTTTGAGGTTTCCTGCTCTAGAATTTCCTGCTTTACAATTTCCACCTCCGAATTTTCTTTCTGTGGGTTTTCATTTAGTGTTGTTTCTTCTTTTGTTGGTTCTTGCTCCAGAGTTGGTGCTTGCTCCAGAGTTGGTGCTTGCTCCAGAGTTGGTGCTTGCTCCAGAGTTGGTGCTTGCTCCAGAGTTGGTGCTTGCTCCAGAGTTGGTGCTTGCTCCAGAGTTGGTGCTTGCTCCAGAGTTGGTGCTTGGTCAGCAGTTAATAAGTCTGCTGTTTCTTGGTCTGTATTTCTTTGTTTCTGTGTTCGCTCTGTTGCTTTGGCTGTAAACATTCCCTTGTATGTCAGTTTTTCCTCCTCTCTCTTCTCCTCCATGCGCATATTGAGAACAGATATCTCTTTCTTCACCGACTTCTTCATACGTGGGTCTAAATCCAGCACCCTCTGAAAGTCAGCCCTGGCCTCTGCCTCGTTCCACACCTCCATATGCGCTTTTCCCCGCAAATAGAACGCTTTCATTACTCCTACACAACACAAACCAGGGGATTAAGGTGCTTTACATGCAATTTACAAAATTACTCGATTCGGAAGTGTCACTGTTATTCCACATGATAACACAGTAGCTACAGTACTCTGACCTGAAATAAGTTCAAGCCAAAGATATGAAATCATTCTACATTTACCAGGATGCTGGTTGATGATGTCACTAGTGTGCTCAATGACCTCGTAATACTCCTGCATGCGCAACAGACATTGGCAATAGTTGAGTGTGAGAGTGTTGGCCATCTTCTCAAGCTTAAGCCAGGGGGCTTCCCAGGCCTTTTCCTACAAGAAAACACACACACACACACACACACACACACACACACACACACAAAGCTGTAATCCTAATATAATGCCTCAGAAAAATTCAGCAGTAGATTTTCCAAGATGGTGCATTAGTTTTGCTGATTTCAGACAATCAACACAAATTCCTAACAAAAAGCATAACCACAAACAGGATTTCAGTACTACTTCTCATTTATTTTCTATTTATTTTCATCCACCGGTCTTGTCTTTCTCACCTTTGACTGAATATTCTTGATGCAAACAATGGCCTCCTTGTACTTGTTGGTGGCCTCCTCATAGCGACCCTGTTTGTACAGTTTGTTTCCTTGGCCATGGAGCACAGGAACTGCTTTTAGTCTTTCTTTATCATTCATTGCCCATGACTCTCTGTGATACTCACCCGGCTGCTGAACCTGAACAACACAACCCAAAAAAACACACTGAAAAATGATAAAAGTATAGTAATGATGTAGAGACTGAAGTAGTATAATCGAAACAAGAAAAATGTTTTGTATTTGAATTGAGTATTGCGCAGAAAAACATTCTCTGAAAATAAATCCATAGCTCAACCTAGTGGTCGTCTATGAGAAGTAGTTTTGTGCATTTTTCAGATTTAAAATAAATTGCGGTAAAAAACTGCTTCATAAATGATTTATGAATCGTGCTCTCTGATGTGTGTAAGCCATAAAAATGACCTTAAGTAGCTCGAGCACAAAGATAAGAGGCTGTGGTTCCTTCTGGAGCTCATCCAGGTCATCGTAACCCAGGGTGTGAAACGCAAACATGTTAGCCATGCCACAGGTGTGGATGTGCCAGTCTACTGGATCTTTTCCCTCTGCAATGCGACGAAGACTTTTTGCTACCATGGGGTACATACCAGTGTGCTGTTAAGCCACAAATAAACCGGAGAACATGAGATACATGCAAAAAAACAAACACAGATTTATATATTTGTATACTGTTTATTGCCGCGATAATCATGGCTTTCTCTTTTCTCTTTGCTGCGAGAAAAAGAAATATGTGTCAGGTTGTAGGGTTTATTTTCAACAGTAGTTCATAATTACGACATCTGGTAGCTTCATGTAGCTAAATCCATCTTCGGGCACTTAAACTAAAGAGATTGCACTTGTGTCTCGCTGACAAGCAGAGATTATTTCATCTCAAATCCTACCGTAACAATTACTGACAATAAAATCAGCTGCAGGCTAAAGCTCTCGCAGGATATGCACTAACATCGCATTTAACAGCATTTACTTTTGGGATTAACTAAACTAAATTAACACATAGCTCTCAGTCAGCACCATGCAAAGAGGATGAGAATGTCACTTGTGCTGCCAATTAGCAAGCTATGAAAACCTATTATATCACTGGCTATGCCACATTTTGTCGGTTGTTGCTTTGTTAAACTCAGAGCTTTTATTTATCTTTATTTCTACATAGCTTGTTTTTGCATGGTGAGTTATTTGCTTCATGTACTCACAATGATGTCACACCAGAACTCTGCAACTTCCCTAACGCGCATGGACTTGAGTAATATTTCCCATACATCCAGCTTAAACATGTTGCCAATCACCACCTCCATAGGCACCCCGACTTTCTTACTGTCATCCAGCACCGTGCAATCGTCATTGCACAGCATGGTCCGGAAATGAAAAGTCACCTAAGAGCCACAGAGAATAGAAATTGGAGGACACAAATAGGCTTCAATTTTATTAAAGCTTTGCCAGTATGAGTCAGAAACTGTATAAAATGTCCGATGGGAATAGAAATGATGTTTAGGGGTTGTAAAACTGGGTCTCATCTGAAGGGCTATAATGCTGGAGAGGCTTGTGTTCACACAGCTTTATTATATAAAACAAAAGTCTTGATAATTAGACTGGGGAGATGAATCAGATCTTTTATATGCCTTGTTGTGGTCTAAGTTGTGTTTATGCTCCACTTTTTTTTCTTTTTTTTTTTACACTTTTTTTTTACATTTATTTAAAGATCTGATGGCTTTTAATTTTCTCGTTAAAGTTGAAGAGACAGAGTCTATTCTGGGAAAACTATGTATGAGACAGCAGACACTGGAGGGAAATTTAACAGAGCCAATCCAACTACCAGGAAGAAACCCACAGAGACTGTTGAGCTGGGTTAGGGTGCCACTGTGCCACCATCCCACCCACTCATTAGTATTAAAATCATCAAGCAACAAGTTTTCCGTATTTACAGTACATACCTTGTATAAACAACAGACATAATCAATTATGTTACAAATCAATCTAGATGATTATTATATAACATCATGCTAATCTGCTTTTTGCTTTGTAGAAACTACACAAACAATACCAGCTGTATTGTAATATAAAAAGCAGTGGACTACAGGATAAGATATTTTGCCAGAAATTTATAATATAGAGCTGTTTCTATACACACATACAAGTCCTACCTTGGATCCTGTGATGATTTTTGGAATCTCACTGGTTCCCCCATGCAAGATAGTTTTTTTGATTCCTTCCACCCCAAGCAGCAGGCTATCCACCATATTGTATATATAAATAAATAGAGCAGGGAAAAAAGAAAGAGAGAGAGCGTTGTGAGTTGCAGTTGTGTCTGGACAAGTATATTTGGCTGTATAGATGAGTATTAACTTCTAAAGTGTGGCCTGTGGATTAAAGGACAGGGATAACAGGATTAGTCCTGACAGCTCCACCTGCCATCCACAGAAGGGCTTTTCTCAGCACCTTTCACCCGTGATCATGTCGTAACAGAAACGTCTGGAAAATTCAGGGAGACAGACCAGTGTTTGTCCCTCTGTGTCAGCCTCCACGGTGGTCCATGCTAACAGGGAGTGCAGAGAGAACTCAGCGCCCCCGGTGTACACATGTGGCTGACAGCTGGCGAATATACTCACATCTCATGCTGTACAGCGGTCCAAACAAGTCATCTACATAAACAACTTTATAAAACCACAGAGAGATAGGCTTTACTGATCGCCTCAGCACAGCAGGCTGTATTTTCTGCAAGTGTCACATTCATGAGAAGCAACTTCACTTTAAGTTGGACTGTTTAAGTTGGATAGTGAGGTTGGAACGTTAAGCCAGAGCTGTAAAGAAAGAGTCCTTAGAAAAAGGAACTCCTTTAAAAGCAGCATGCATTGCTTACAAAGACAAAGTGTGCTTACATTCCTTCGATCATGTGGCCTTTGCTATTGCACAACACTTTGAAATGAGAGCTTGGATCTCAGCCAGTCAGTACTGGTTTGTAGCATGGTTTATCTGCCCTCTAGTGCCAGCAATGTGAGATCCTCCAAGTGCACCGTGAACACTTTAATGTGCACTTAACTCTGTGAACATCTAGGATATGGTGATGCCCTAAAAAGGCTGATTTTATTTATTTATTTATTTTTGAGTCTGTCTCCTGTTAAGGTTTAATCCTAATTCCATCTCAGAGACTTTTCCTTTTTCGTCTTTCACTTCAGGCTTCCATTCAAAAAGTAAAGTCTAAATCTAGAAAGGTAATAAAAAGTTGCTTTGTGGTAATGTTTAATGCTATGCAAATTATAAATATAATATGCACTAGGATTTCATTACAAACTTCGAGTGCTATTGTACAGTTGTAGTTTTGTTGATTGTGTATATATATTTTTTATCTCTGTTCTATTTAGTCAGGCTAAAAGAAACATGCCAGAATTTCTTTCCTGCTTTCTTTCCTTCACTTTGTTTTTTTCATTGTCTGTGCAAGAAAACAAAATTAAGATCAAGTATAAGACAAATTTTAACAGTCATACCCATAACAACAGTAATTGGTTTTCCTCCTTTTAAGAAGACTTTAAGAGATATTTTTCTCATCTCATTGTTGCCATGGGTACAGGATAAGGAAGGGCTATAAAATCGAGTATTTCTCTTGTTTGGCAAAATGCCCTTTATTCCTGATATTCCTAGTACAGTTAGTAGATTAGTAGATTCGATCAGTTAATAGTGCCTATTAATTAATCAACAAATACATCGATTCTGGTTTATTAGCTAACAAACTAATTGTACCCTAGGCCAAAAACTTGGTGGGTGGGACAAGTACCTGTTTACGGAAGGGTATCAAAAAGCTTCTTGTGCTACCATCTGTTGGTGTGTCCTAAACTTTTTGATACCCCTTCGTAAAAGGGTATTTGACACACCTACCAAATTTTGGACCTTTGGCTAGTTTGTTAGCTAATGAAACAATATCGATGTATAGATTAATAGAAACTCAATACACTTACGTCGCTCTGAATGGGGGTTTGCTACTTCACCCGTCTCATGCACACAAGGATGTTACCTTTCCTGTATGTCAGCTCGGATGTCTTTAAGTCACTGTGACAGTTTTACTGTGCACACAGATGCGTGTGTATGGGTGTGTGCCTGTATTTGTGAGGTGTGTTTTCGAAAAACACAATGTGCATCTTTAGAATGACACCATGGAAAGCTACTTGATAATTATGCATTGCAATTTGTTTGTGTAAGGTGATATTAAATGTTCTCTGCTAGGCTTAAGTCCAACAAAGCCTTTTCATTCATAAAGTGATGAGGTTAAATCCCCGGAACAGGTGCTGCAGGGACTTGGTATGGAAACTGAGTCATGGTTACTGCTTCATAACCAGAGATAAATTTACAGTAAGTGTATGATAGAAACCATCAGCAGCCCAATGTACATGGTGTGTCAAGTGGTCACTAAATGGATTTTGTGCAAACTTTATCCTTTCAAACATATAGCCTTGAAATAGCTGCATAATAATAAAATATTTATAAAATTATTCTTTTTTCAGAAGATCTATGGAATTAATTTTGCCTTTAAAAGGAGTGAACAATTGATGTAGGGGAGATCTGGATGGGAACTTGCCTTTTTACACTTTCACCTGTGTGTATTCATGCAGCAAGACATCTGTATGAAGTAGATCAGCTCCCCATTATATCAAGAGGCCTGGACCTCATCTAAATCACAGAACTCCCTGACCTTGGCATCTCCGCCTACAACAGCTCCCACTTACACACACAGACTGAGACATTGTGTGTGTCTTGACAATCTTTTTTTTATTTTTGATTGCTGCCTCTGCAGTTTAAACATGGCCTCTTAAATAAAAACTGTTTCACTCCATCTATAAAAAATGAGTTCTTTGTGGATAAACATGGAAGACACGAACATACCAGATAATCAGTAAAGTAAAAAATATGGGTATTTTTAACGTCTTCTAAATGTGGTAAAGCTGAAATTTTACCAGGGGTTGCACTAGAAACCCATAATTATCGAGTGCTTCCTAGTCTAATGACTTAAAGAGGTTTTATTTCAAAATAAAAGTAATTGTCGTAAAAGCATGTTAAAATACAAAAATGAAAGCAGAATATTACTTGAATTAAAATTCAAGTATTTAAAAATAAGTTTACAGAACAGAAAATAAAAAAAGAAGGAAAAAAACCCCAAATATTAGTATATTTAGTATATCAGATAACAATATTCATCTCATGATATTCAAATATTTGTTATTCCTTTTGTAAAAAAGCTATGCAGTGCTCCAGACAGAGTCGTCACTAGCAATTATGGTCCTTATAAAAGGTATCGTACATGGATCCTCCCCCCTCACCCCTTAGTGCCAGAAGCTTTGGGGTGCTCTAAGCTGCAGTTTCTGTCTGTGTGGAAGTGGGTATAATTATAGTTTGTCTTTATCTGGTGTAAAATATTATATTAAAATGAAGCAATGTTTTTTTTTATTATTATTATAAAAATGCTTATTTCTGGCCTTTTCATGTTTAAATTGTAAACTATCGGCCGGCTCCAGTATATAAATAATCATGTAAGATGAATGGAGCAGCAGATGAGTTAACCTATAATAATCCTCTTAATTAAAGAAATGTCATTATACAATGCGTATGATTATGATTTTTTTTGTCTGCAATGTAATTATCATAATCTAGCTCTCTTCAAGCATATGCTCTCAGATATGCAGCTACAGAGCTGTCTGGGCCTGTACAGTCGACACACCTCTGTTCCATTCTGTACTCACTTGAACCTATTCCTTAAAGTCTTGAGCTTCACAAGACTTCACTTCTTTTGTCAATATTTTTGTCCTTTACGTTGCGTTATTTGCTGTTAACACATATACGAATGTGGACTCGTTTATTTCTGTGCAACAGCATTGCAAAAATTAAACAGAGATGTAGGAGGGGGTATCAAAATGTTTTAAGACACACCGACAGATGGCAGCACAAGGCTGTCTCGAAAATCTTTGAGATCCCCTTAAATACTGTAGATTTAGGAAGCGAAGCTGCAGTTGATTTCTTTTGCTGTCTATCATTGACAGACTAACACAATGATTTTTGGCTAGGCATCTTTTAGCTCTTGACATTGGAATACAGATGTGGTCATCTTTTTATTTTAGGAAAAACTAAAAGTAGTCAGAAATTTAAAACGTTAAATGTAGCTGTATATAAGTGTGTGTTTAATGGGTTGCCCAAATCACACTCAAAGCACTTTTCTACGTTGTCCGAATAAGGGCGTCTACCAAAAGATGTAAATGTTCTTATTACACCATAGGTGAGACCACATGCTATAATTCATTTCCCAGACTTGACAGTTTTAAAAGTTAGCTCTTGTTAGATGTTAAATTTGAACCCTCCCATCTTGTATCATAACCAGTCATCGTGACTGCTCACATGTACATGCACCCACATGTTCCTCTGACACACTGCTAGAGTTGCTTGATTCTGATAACTCTATAAGCTTCACTGAGAATGATAGTTTGGGATGACTGCGAGATTAGACACTAATTAAACTCTTCTGTAATTCTAATCTGGCCTGTACTGGTTCTCCAGGAACATTAAACACAGGAAGAGAGCTCTGCATTTTAGTTTAGAATCTAAGGAAGTAAATGTCCCACACAGATAAAAAAAAAGGAACCATGTATTTGAGGTCAAAATGGTTTGTAAAACCCCTGGCTATTTCTGCTAATTTAATCTTTATAACTTCTTTGCATATTAGGTACAGGACATGAACTAGTTGTACACTATTAGTGTGGTGTAAAGAGAACTAAATTCAGGGCTTAAACAAATAATTAACAAACTATAACTAAATAAGTGATAACTCATTCATATTGCACTTACTTTAGTTAATGTTCTTTTTATTTATGACTTTTTGTGTCCAAATGTTTAGAAAATGTCAATTATATTGATTTTATAAGCATTTATGTTGTACCTAACCTACTTGTGCAGTATATTTACACAATAGTTCCAGATCAAATTTATTTCTGTCTACCAGTAAAATTCTTTAAAAGGTTATCCAATCAGGGATTGAAAGTTTGTTGGTCGTATTTCTCATCTTCTTACTCACAAAATGTGCAGACCTTCAGGATTGTTTTATCATCTAAGCGTAGACTCCAGCAATGATCCTGAGCCCTAAAAGTAGAAATCTAACTCTACCTTATCTTCCCAAACTTATAATAAACTTAAAATAATCACACAGCTCCAACCCTATTTTTCAACTCATAAACCACATCACCAGCTCTAACCAACTTAACTGCTCATTTTGAAAGAAACTTTGTTTATAGCAAGAGAGGAATTCTTGCATACTGTCAGATCAGCTACTATTGTGAACTTTTTTCCCAAGATGCACTCCAGCCTGTAAGCTACTCAGGACAATTCTACCCATAACTGACCAGCTCTGATACATTCACAATCACCAGTTTTTGGAATTTTGATGATGCCTTACTGTGAAGCATTGCTTAAGCTATATGCATTTACATTTACAGCATTTGGCAGATGTCCTTATCCAGAGCGACTTACATTTATCTCTTATATACATCTGAGCAATTAGTGGTTAAGGGCCTTGCTTAGGGGCCCAACAGGGGCAACTTGGAGTTAATCCCTGATCTTTCAATTAGCAGTCCAACATCCTAACCACTTCCCCATGTATGCATCTACACTTACCAAGCCTTTGTTTCTGTTATCATTGTTCTCTTGTGATCTAGTTTCTTATCTGGTTTTAATATTCCAGATTGCTTTCCAAATGATTTCTTTTTACTGCCAGTTTTTTATATAAGCTACACTCTGAGCTGTCTCTGTATCCTCTCTCTAACACAGGGAATTTGGTTAGACATTACCATTGGAATGTTATATGAACAATGACCCAAGCCAGACATAGAACATTTTTCTACACTTGTAGCAGGTGCTACAGTGCAATTGCAAAAAGTATCTAAAATGGCTCCATACACAAAAGAGGAAAATCACCTTTTTTTTTACACTTATTTGCACTTTCCTTTTTGGATATTTTTGAATTTTTTAGAAAGCCTTTGACAAAAAAAAATAATAACCGCAATTATTCTTGTAGCTGGATTAGAAATCTGTCGCAAGGATTTAATAGACAATTACAACTACAACACCAGATGTTTCTTTAAAAAAAAAACCTCCCAATCACATAAATACTGTGAATACACTCTGATTTTAAGAAAAGTTTTCATGTTCCCTGCTTATTAAGACTTCTAGGACTTGTACAGTATTTTAGTGCTAAATAAAGCAAGCATTCATGTGATTATGATTCAAACAACTGCATCCTCTTAGGACTCTTATGACTAGGATCATATAACACACGTACTCAAAATTTACAGCTGTATTTGCAAAAACAAATTCTAGTTTATGGACAAGAGTCTTGGCTTTAAGTAAAACACTGCCACATGTGGTGGTCTTGGTCTCACTCCTCTGTTATACTCAGTGTTGTTTTTGACTCCGTTGTCTATATTCTTGGTCTTGACTCTGTCTCACTTAAGATAGTCTCAAACCCAACACAGTTAATACTATTGATAACATTGTCTTTAGAAGGATTATTTACATCACTATAAGGAGAAACAGGATATCCTTTCCATGTAACATTACTTCCATATGAAATCTTTTTATGTCTTAATTACATCCAGATTTGTGTGTTAACATTCATAGTTTTATATGGCTCATATGGAGCTTATATATGTTGTATTTGAATTTAAAAAAAACCCCAAAATGCCATATGTCATTGTTTCATGGATGGTTATATAAAAACTTATAATTACATGTATTTTCATCTATCGGTCCAAATTTAAACAAATCCAATCTGTATCCTTAAAAATATTTATAAAAACAAGGAAGTAGCAGCAGAGAGCTCAACTCTCTGAATCCGGTTTCCTTTTATGGTTGTGGAAGTCTTTTATTAGTCAACACTCTATCTGATTGAACAAGGTTCTTTTTTTTTCTACAGTCTGCCCTTTTGTGCCTGTAGTTAAATAGTGTGAATATATAAGAACTGGCAAATAATTTAGATGTTCAAATTCAGACTCAACACTCCTAAAGACTAAATGCCCGTTTCTGGATTATCAGGGTTATTTTCAGCAACTTCAGAAACATTTCATTAGAAAGTATCTTCCCCTCTTGACATGTCAGCTAAATATTAAAAAGATGATCAAGCAATAGACTGTTTATTTAAGGACTGTACTATCAATCACAAAAATCATTGATAATTTAGTTTTTAAAAAGATTAAAAAAAAGTCATGTCTGTTGCTGGTATATCAAAAGCATAGATTCAGAGAAAAGACACCTTTATGCATGAGTCAATAAGCTCATCCTATTATGCATGCTTAGCATGGCTTCGCTAGCTCAAACAAAGGCCTCTGAGGGCTTTGCCAGTATTTAATAGAGCAGAGCACTCTCAAATGCACTCAGTGACCCTTCTGAGTCATGTTTCTTGCCGTCATACATTAAAATGGGTCAATTAAAAAGAACAGACAGTAGAGGGGGGTGGGGTGGCGTTTGGTGGCAGTGATGGTGTGAGAAAGCACTTTGTCTCTCTCTGACCGCTGGTGCTGCTTCATACCCAGGACCTGACCTGAGCCGCGACTGACAATTTCCTGAAATATGTATTTATGCAGCTCATGCAGCTTATAGCCCATATGAACACTGCAGCCTGAAGCTAAGCCAGACTGATCCCACACAAACCCGCATGTGGTACAATAAGCAAAGGGGACATTTCTGCACAGCTCTTCAGAGAACTGCAGTAACTCAAACGCCGTGCATTGCTTCAGCCTGTTAGGTTTACTGTAGGACAGCAGTGAAGGCAAGCAGGACCGTGCCAAAGAGACAAAGAATCAGTGTTCAAGGCTGCTAAGATGCTGCTGTTCCGCTTTCATTATACAATCGTTCTCACTTACTCACTGCTCCGTTGCCATGTGACCTGTTAACACAGACGCAGTGCTTTTCTCCCAAAGGACTTTACGCCAATGTAAAGACGAACAGAGAAAAAGAATGTGTTATTATACATAGATGGCTAAACGTTATATGTAAATTGCATTTTTACCACTAAATTAACTTCCAGGCCTCTTATTTCAAGTCTTTACATTCTTACAGGTAACACATGTTGGCAAGATTACTACCATGACCAGGAAGAGAGATAAATATACACTAACAGCAATGCAGAATATCAGGCTTTTTCTAACCTTCTGCAGTCAGTGTGCCTGTTCACTGCACAAATATTTCAGAAATTCACTGACATTTTTAAACAAAACCAAAATAGGCACATTTAACTAAAATTAATTTTATTTCCCAAAATATCAACTATTTACCATCCAAGTTTATTAAAAAAAATAACTTTATTTGGAATTGATTAAATACTTTTAACTGTATTGATCATATGAGCAGTAAGATATAAAGTAAAACAAATGCCATGATAATGATTGACTTCATTCACTGTCTGATCAGGTTTGTGGTGTTTTAAATATAAATTACAACGAAGTAAAAATGGTATGTGCAATAACAATAAAATGTCATAATATAATATATTTATTGTTTCCACACATTTTTTTAAAAAAGTGCTTCAGGTTTAAGTGCATTATGTTACACTGCTATGGGGAATTCAGTAAGTAAATATCGAAAGTATTTAAGTGTAATTATAAACCTAGAAACCCTTAAATATTAGCAAACAGAAGTGATCTAATAACTTCATTAAAATACTTAAAAATGACAGATTACTGTATCTATTATTGCCAGTATAAAATCAACATGACCTTTTTATAATATTTAAAACAATTTTTTACACCTTGTGACATTTTCTAAACACAGAAAAATTGACATTTCAAATGTCTCGGCTTAAAACAAACAGCAAGAAGAATGACATTTGCTGAGGCTCCATTACCGAGACCGTCCGGCTTACACATTTCTCCTGTCAGCTGTAATTGTGTAGAATTACATGATCATTAAGTAGGAAGAGAATCAAGTACCTAAATGGTCTCGTCCTGACATCACCAGCCAGTAGGATTAACTGCAGAGGTAGACAGACGGATTAAAGGCCCACAATGAATGCCCTTTAAGGATTTTACTCCTACATTTTCCCTATTTCATCCCACCTCAGGTCAGCAAGGACATGTTAAACGTGACACATTGCCGGTGGCCTCGTTTTGCCGAATGCGTCATGGAGCTTGTTCAGGGCTCCAATGGAAAAGGAGGCTAGTTAGTCAGTCAGACACGGTGGTGGCGGTGGGTGTGCATATGCCGTGAGTCATCAGGATGCATTCAGACAGCGGCTCATGGTATTTTCCAGCAGTAGTTAAATGAGCTGGCCAGACTTCTGTGATCGTTTATTATAGGTCTGAAGATAACGGACTCATCTGTTTGTCCGGAAATCACAGGATTTCAACATTATCTTTGTCTTGAGGCATGACTTTGAACACTGCATTTCACTTGCGCTGTTCTTAAATAAGCTTGAGCATGTGAATTCTGTTCAATAGATTGATCTATTGATGTTGTATCAGGATCTCAATAGGAATCATAAAAGAAACCAAAAAAAGATCCAAAACATAGCGCTTTAATCTAAACAATGTAAACGTAAGGGCCTGGCTTATCTACAGACCAAAAAAGCTCATTGTCATGATTTGGTTCTAAGCAATACCTTCTCTTAGGCTTTGCACACAAAATGGCGTCTGCCAAGCAAACATATGATGAGTCATTGTGAAGTGCTGGGATTTTTTTTGTTGCAAAAATTGCCTAGGTCACATTTTGATTTGTGTACAAACAATGACATTTTCTAATATACACAAGACCACGGAGTGCCTCATTACCCATTTAAGATGAGTCTCACACCAAGGCAGATGAATCAGGTTTGACCTGGTAAACAGAATCACAAGGCCAAAGATCAAGCAGGCTTGCAGGAGATCTGGCACAATTTTGCAACATAAATGTTTAATCAGGTGTCCTGATCTTTTGTCTGCCTACAATTGAAGGTAATCTGCGTAAGCAGCTTTAACCCGATGCAGAGTATGTCGGTCTAGAACCTGCATGAGGAAAGACGTCAAAGCAGACACGGAGGGAAAAATTAACAGCAGCGCAGAAACTTTTTACATATTTAACTACATTTTGTATAAATAAAATCCTAAATCATGGCAAAACTTCTGTGATCGGGCTTTAATCCAGCCATTTCTAGTTTAAATATTGCCTAATGTGTTGAAAGCAAGTGCTTTAAAATCCCACTGCTGTCTAATCGATATTCCACTTTACTGGGTTACCAAGGAGCATCTGACCCTTGCTATTAGTAAGTCTATTGCTCTTTCTGTAATGACAGAGCTTTTAACCTTTACACAAAGCTGTTATATGTTGGTGTCTTTCCAAACTATTTATTTATTTGTGATCCTCCCCCCTCCCCCAGTTCATTTTTAAATATAATATAAAAAACATTTCATTACAAACAAGAATTTTTTTTAAAGTCAAGCAAATTTACATACAAGGATGATGGACAGGTTGGTGTTAAAATATATTTATTGATAAGTTTTATGTAACATTTCCCTCAACCTTTTGGCAAAAACAACCCTTGTTGCTTTATTGTGATTTATTTTTTTTTTTACAAATGATTAAACAGTGTCTTTTCTATAAAAGAACGATAGGGTTGGAAACGTGCAAATGAAATTGTAATCAGGATAATGTCATTAAGGAAAATAGTGCAACATATACAGTAGGTCCTACAGCAACACCACAAGCCCAGGAAGCACATATTGGATTTATTTTTGAATTTTGACACAGTAAAATATACTAAATTATTACAAAACTGCCTCAATTTCCCCTTTTTTTTGCTACAGCTCGGGTACAGTATAAGGAATAAGATGCATGTAAACACTATACTGAAGTAACCAGTTTGACTTTATAAACAGTCTTTTATAATAAAAAAAAGTTAAACAGCATTCATAACAGTCAGTGATTAATTATGCATGAGCATCAAAGATGAATAAGGGCAGAAACACGGAAAGTGTGGCCTTCACGTTTCAGGCCATGGGCATCTGGATCTGCTGAGTGGTAAGAACATTTTTTACCTTGCTTTTATCTGACTGGGAGGCTCAAGACAGTTTCATATCCTGTTTTTGCTACAGCTTTCGCCCTTGAAGTGAGGCTTATTGCTTGCTGAGGGTCAGGCACTGTGCATGTGTGTATACACGTGCATATGCATGTGTGTTGGCGGTTGTACACATGAACAGTAAGCATACGCCAAACAAATAAACCCAAAAATCACATACCACAGCAGGGCCCAAGGGATAAAATGAGGGGAAGTTACAGATGCAACTCCAGCGAGTGTGTTGTTCGTTCATCCAAGAACCCGGTGACTTTTTCAGAAACAGAAACACATGTAAAGGACTGGGCTTTAATCCAGAGAACTCACTGACATCCATAAGAGCAGTAAAGTTCTTTTAACCCTGCAAAACATTTTGATCAGTAGCAGAGAGGTTTCAAGGGTGTTTCCTGTCTGTTCCACACCCATATAAGGGCAGGAGCATCTCATCCGTTCAGGAATGTTGCTGACTCAGCATGGGCCTTGCCAGTAGGTTTAGTTTATGCTTGCTGAGAATGCAGAGCCAGGCACAGACAGCTCACGCTACACCTTTCAAATGGGGCATGGGGGAAAATTGGGATGCAGCGACTAAAGGAATTAAGATAAAAATGAAGACCTGTCTGACCTGAGATTGATTTTGACTTGTCTACCATCTGGTTTGTCTCAGATTCCTTCAACTTCTGTCTTGTGATAGTTTCATTCTAAGCTGCAGTGCCAGGAAAGAGCCAACCACAACAGTTCTTCAGCTGGCAGCTTTAGCTGATACACAAGGACATAAAGCTTGCCAGTGAAGAACTGCTGCGGGTCAGCCAGTGGGCATTCGGACATACGCTGGGCATTCCGAGTGATGGAGAAGATCAACCTGTAGAAAGATACACAGTGAAACACAGGTTTACTTGGTACATAAGACTAAGCTTGACATTCTGCAAGAAATCTGACAAGAGAAGAGTTCTCATTTCTGACACACACAGTTTTCAGTCCTCCTTAATCAACCAGTGCCACAGGAAGCTTGGTAAAAGGAGACGTATAAAAGCTGATAATGAAGCTATGTGGATGGGGTTTCAGCTGCACCTCCCCTTACTGCCACAGCTATGCAGGCTAGAACAAGCAGTGGAGTCATGTGCTTCCTGCCCCAGGGATTTTTTAAGTCCGAGCCAGCCTGCTACTGCTTCCCCATTTACTGCGCTCTGCTCGGCTCCACTCAATCCTGCTTCCTTTAGAACAGCACCAGAAATTATAATCAGACTAAAAACTGTAGTGGCCATGACACAACAATGCAGATTTCATTTCCTATAAAAACTTTACAGTTACTAATGACAAAATAGCAAGTGAGGACATCGGTGTTATCAAAACATAGGGCCGCGTATTTGCATTGGCCTCATTTCCTCATATCCCTATACATGGGTAAAATTACAATATGATACATACTGCAATACAGCTCAATACTTCAGAAAAAAAATAAAACCAAATAACTAAAAACACAAAAAATACAAAGCCAGAGACACCCTTATTTTTCCTAAAACAATAGCCGTATGTATCAGCGACAACCAGAGAAGCTGAGGATGCTAATTTATATTTAATCTAGATGTAAATTGTTCAATGTAAACCATTTAAAAATTATGTATTATGTATAGATAGGTGTTGATACTAAAGGTCCGTCTATCTTTACACTACTGTTTAAAAAAAATTTTTTTTTTTTTTTTAAAAATCACCATATTTTTACACAATCCAAAACATTTCATAATCTAGGAGACATCCTTAGACAGAAACCTCAACGGGTCACAGAGTCTAGAGGCCTCCATCTCAGTGTGCATTTAAAGGTGGCTTTGTAGCGCTGCATTTTTTCAGCAGTTCAAGGGCGAGAGCGGTGCGCGCACAACCTCAGTAGCACGCTGAACTCAGTGACCCTGCAGCACCATGGAAAGAGCCAATCCACACAGCTCCGGCCAAGGACAGGACACCCACAAACTAACACGCTCCTACAGGCAAACACACTAACTCCTACAAACCCACTCCCACACGCTTACCACAGTGCACAAATACACCCCTACAAACACTCACCCACATAAAAACACACTCTTGCCAAACAGCAAAGTCTTTTAAAAGCCAGCCACACTCATTCCACCAGGTAGCTGAGAGGACTGAGCCAGCAGCTTGTTAAAGTAGGGTTCAACTGTGCGGCCGTTCTGTTTACAGTGATCAAAATGACTTTCAGCAGCAGCTTTCGTCTGTGTTTAAAACAGGTTATCAGACACCTGAGCAACTGAATCAGCCTTTGTCCGAGGTGGAGATAAAGTCGCCTCTGTGGCCAGGATACAGAGAGCAGAACAAGCCGTGGGCTACGGTTACACAGAGAGCAAGCGTCTCTGTCTTTCTCGAACACGTGACCTGTGCTGCACTATATTGTAAAACTGTACCTCTAACACCCTGTGCACACGACAAGAGGGGGAAAAGTCTCCAGAAAGCTTTAATTTCACTTAAGGTATCACAATGTTATTCTAAAAGCAATTCATGCATCTTAATGCAGCTTTTTCAATTGCTTTGTAAAACCAACTCAAAACCAGGTCTGATTTATTTTCATTAAAGCTGTTAGATTGAATTGTATTAATTTTTTTACAATATTCACCAACAAAAATTCCACATTCTGTCGTTCTACTTTTATTTGTCGAATAATGGCTAAATGATGTGAAAACAGGGTGCTTTTTATGCTTTACTTTAGACACTGAATTAATGGATACATTTTAATTAAAAACTAAACACTTTAATTTATGATGTTATTTTGAGCGCTGTTTTGAATTATTTTCCTAAGAAACGTTTGGTAATGATGAGAGATGCACCGATATCGATATCAATAACTGGCCCGATACCGAGTTCATGTACTCTTACCCATAATAGTAAAGACTCTCCGATACCAAAGACCGACAGCTCTTGTGACATCAGTGACAGAAATTTCAGTGTGGACTCCAGCTCAGCAGTGTGGAAATATTTCAAAATTACTGTTGAAAACCCACGCACAGCATGCTGCAAACTTTGTTCTGCAAAAAAATAAAGAGGTACGAAAATATGAACAATCAGATTTAACATCTGAAAATAAAACACATTCACTTGGTGGTGCTGGGTGTAAAACCCAGAGCAGTCCAACACCTTAACCACTGTGCTACCACTTCCCCACAACACTTACCAGTGAGCATGGATGCCGCTAGCAGTAACGTTAGCATTCGAGTAACCAACCATTGCAAGAGGAAAGAAAGAGATATCAAGAGAACGATTCACATTATACACATTCCAAAAAAAGTACAGGAATCAGTATTGATAAGTACTAGGATAAAGTATCTGTACTCGTACTCAGTGAATCCCTCGTAATAATGGATAATGTTTTTTCACTTCCCATCACACCAGACAACAAAATCATTTATAGTTTAAGCAAGAACGGCAGACTCTCTCTCTCGATAGGCTGTTCTAGTGTTTTTATATGAAGCACTTGAAATTAAATTCTCACTGTTTCTGGGTACATGCAGGTTTCCTTCCATTTATCGGGATGCTCTGCCACAAAGCCATGCTCTGCTCTCTATGCTAAAAGCTTCATTCAGAAGTAGTCTGCTTTGCACACAATGAAGCATATTTAATCATAGCCCACTCTTCCTGTTTCTCACACACACATACATACATACACACACACACCCTGACTCATTCACATACGCACACTCGCAACAGCACTAAAAATCCCATTGCAGAATGCTGTGCTCCCAATGTGTCAGTAATCCTGTGGATGTAGACGTTTCCTGGGAAAATTACACTTCAAAGTTCGTCTCTTTGACAAAAACTTTATCAACAAAAACCTTTGTCTATCTTTGCCTGTGAAATTAACTTCCTTTATCTGTTCCTGATAGGTTTCATTTTCTTTCCACACTGAGAACTTGAACACTTGAATAGTCATACAACTTCTTCAGCTGTGCATTAGATTACAGCATCATAGGAAAATCTTATTTTTTTAGAAATTACTAATGGTTTAGTAAAAATGTTCATTAATTACACCGCAAACCTGATTTTGTCTTACAATTATTTTAAAAACAGAGAGGTCTAGACCAGGATGATGCGACATAATGATAAAAAAATTGCCATGTTGGAAACTCTGAGCTCCCAGGGCGAGAAGGTACATTCCAGCCATACTTGCCCTGTCGAGAATGAACGAAGGGGGGTTTAGAGCGAGAAATAGAGAAGCAAGAGGAGCGCGAAAAATCGAGAGAGGCAAACACAGTGGTTGAAAAGATTGAAAAACTAGTCTATAAGTGCCCATTTGAGGTCTGCGTTCTTAAACTGGCAGCGAGATCCACTACAGTCCTGGAAGAAGGGTGCCTAAATTTAGCTCTAAAATACCACGAGACACGCAACACATAAAACAATCAGGGCTACAGAGTCAGTGCGTGATTTGTGGGTCAGAGATGACAGTTAGTTTGCAAAATTAAGTAGTATGTAAAGAGCACAGCCTTTAATTTCATGCTAATTTTAGCTCATCTGGCCAGGAAATTTGGCTTAAACATTGATCAATAACCAATAAAACAGCAGGCAGCCATTTCCCTTACAACTAAAGTAGTGAACTAAAACACAATCTAAGAGTGTATAGCATAAGAGTAAATTCAAAACTATTTGGATGAAAAAAACGTTTTAACAAGGGGTCGACCCAGGTATGTATATAATGTTAAAAACTTTCTTTAAATTATTTGAAACATATCCTTAATTCTAAGAACTATTAATAATAACATTGAATAAACAACATTAACATGACATAAAAAGTGCAGGGTGCACCCAGCAGATTTCTGTAAACATTTTTAACTGAAAGTTAACAAGCAACAAATGAACAAAGGAAAATAAATTTTAATTGCACTCTAAAGTTTAAAAAGCTAATAAAATGGGTAACAACTAGTAGTCCTAATCCAGCAAAACCAGATTGTGGTGCAAGAAGAAAGGCATGCTCTCCAGCGACCTTGTTTCTTCTCTTGCCATAAATTGCAGACACTTCACTAAAGGCACGCTCAGTAGGGACTGGTGGATGCTCCTCAGAGCCAAATCGCACTTTTCAAAATGAAATTATCTGCAAATACTTTTTTTTTAGGACTGATATCGATAATCATCAAAATACCTAATATTGGCACCGATAATCGGCCAGACCAATAATCGATCAACTCCTACTTTTAACCTACTTTTCACATGAGATAGTAAATTTTGTATTACTATTGTTTTTTTAAACAATAAATCATTAAGATGTGCACAACTTATCAGGCATGGTCATTAAAATTCTACAAACAAACTACAATTATAGCACTTGAAAGCAATGACAGATGACACACTATTGGCACCGAATGTCCAGAAGCATTCTTGAGCTGTGCTCTGTCCATCTGCACTGATCATGCAGCATTATACTGTACATGTATTATTCATAGTGAACAAGTGTCCTGGAAAAAGAATGTTCATTTGACATCTCTTTAATCAAACAGTAAGCTTGCATTAGGCTTTTTCAGAGCCGAGGCAATCAAGCCAGTTCACTAGAGTAAAACGAATGGCAGTGCAACCTCAGTCAGTTCGGTGACTCATACCTCAAGCAGCGAATGAGACATTAGTGCAAACCTATGACAAATTGAGGACAAAAGACAGGATGAGTGGAATGGGATTATTTAGCAAAGAAATAACATGAACTCTTACAGGACAAGCTGCACCTGCAGCTCAAAAATAACAATTCTGTGAACAGGGATGTGTACGATAAATAAACAGGAAGCTCAGAGAGTCAGTACTGACGCCGGTACCCAGTATTGATGCTCATCCTACAGGGGTTAATCAGATATACAGTACCATGAGCTTCCTGTCCCGTAACCACAGCCTGGGGCAATTTATACAGCCCTTTTAAAGCCATAGCTGCATCCAGTGCAGCTGCTGTGCACTCAAGGTCTGTTGTATTCTCCCTGTGGAATTTAGAGGATGAACCTGATGGGTTACAGATGCCATGATCATAAGAGAAGAGGAAATGAGGAAAAAAAAGGAAAACCAACCTAGAACTCTTTGCATTGCCACATTGTAGCTTTAGGCAGAAACTGATTTCTCTCATACGTCACGATGTTGAAGCAAATGACTGGAAGTCATACAGTGGATGGCCATTTCATGCATATTGAGCAGCAGGATTATAGCTGCATGACGATTATTCACATAATAATAATACTACACAGATTTTACTAACGATATACAATAATAAACATATCTTTTTCTCCAAACCACCCTACCCAACAGTTGCCACAAAGGCCCTGTAAATGCTTTTGAGTACACGGTTCAAAAATAACACACCTACAACAGCCAATCATTAATGATGAGCCTTGAATTGTAGAATATAGTTTAAACTAACAAAAAAGGAAAAAGAGAAACAATCCTACACGCTTGTGTTTCAAACGAAATTAGATGATTTGTGCAAAACAGCTCTCAGATTTCACTCAGGCCCCTGAAAATGTTGCAACTCTAAATGCATAATGTTAAATCTTTTGAGTACAATCCAAGAACTTTATAAAAGAAAAATGAGCGAATAACGTGACATGCTGAAGTAAAATACTGGCCCCCTCCCCTATCCCCTAACCATGACTTCTTTAAACTGCTGCGTGTGAGAATAATGACTTAGTTTGTGCTTGACTGTGCGAGCTGCAGGGTCTCAATTGACTTGCCAGCAGCTCACTGTCATCTCTCTCTGTAGCCTACTCTCTTACAGTGAACTTTGCCCTAATGCTACACACATTCCTTTAGCCGCTTGCTAAACAGACAAGAAAATAAACAAACTAGTTTGATGTGAAAAAGGAAATTCCATCAGGCTCATACAATGGAAACGACTGTGCGGCAATTCGGAAGTAGCAAAGCCATTTCAGGAATTCATCTAATCTCCTGCTAATATTGGAGCTGGGGGCAGGAGAGTAGAGGCTGCCTATAAATCACCTCACACAATTGCAGAGACTCACATACACCCACTGCAACATACAGGGGAAAGACTGTGTAATCTTACACAAATGTCGTGGAACACACTAGATTTGTTAGCGAACGCAATCGTACTTAAAGGGTATCAGATTTATGCATCAGTTTAGAATAACATGTGATTGTTTGTGAATTGGTGCTAAGACATGTTTGCACAGTGCATTATGAATTTATTAAATAAAATAAAAAGTATTAGGCTTCTTTATGTAAATTCAATTATTTATGTCTCTATATTATAGCACAGAAAACAGTGACGTTGAGCTGAACAAAATGTTTTATGAATTATTATTATTATTTGCTACACAAATTCAATGACTGATTCATTCAGCCTCATTAAAATGACACCAAAGGAACGATATGCTATAAAGCCTCGTCTCCACAGACATGGTAAAAAACATGGTAAAAAAAAGACATTTTTTTAAAACAATCTTTTCTTACATACCAACAAGCATTTTCTAGCCATGAAATTACATGGTTTGTAATCCACACTCCAGCACAGCTTTTTGTAACTGCTAATATATTACTGTCCTGTGATCTTTGCGATTCCAAAAATAAAGCTGCTTTCGTTATTTCCATTCCTTATCCGACTGTCCTGATTGTGCAAGAAAGTGTCTTATGTTCATGTTCCCAAAACACTCATGTTAAATTATAAGGTCATGCGTCAAAAACCCAACGTATGTTTTTATGTCCTTTTCATCTGTTATTGCAGAAGGGAAACTTCTAAAAACACACTGGAAAAGCTTGTGATTTCAAAACCTCTCTGTGTGTAAACAGGCCTAATGTGAGCAAGTAATAAATGTTGAACATGCAAAACGCTGCAACTATTTTACATATTTATCAAGTGGCTAAACAAGCCTGCTCAGATGCAGAATTATTATTGTAAATATTGTACCTTTGGATTTATTTTGGATTATTTTTTGCTTGTTTAAGTCCATGGATATTTGTCCCGATCCGCTTTTTCTGAATATATTAATATCTGGGTTACGTGTGTTATTACATGCTACCAAAATTCCAAAAAAATTGATTTTTTTTTTAAACTTCATGCTTTTAACACTTGTAAAACATGGTAACTATCATGTTACATTTACATTCACATTGATATTTAATCGAAATCCTCAAATGACTTCCTCCTCCGCTCCTGTTGTTGTCTCAGAAGCATGACAGAAAGTATAAGGGCACCTCCGGCTTTGTATTTGTTGTAGTTGCAACATTGCAATATGTATTGTATTGCAATATATAGCGATGTTTTGCATCATGACCCCATGATATGTATGGTATCATGATGCTCTTGCCAACACACAGTCCTAGTAAAAAAAAAAATCACTATTGCAAATTTTAGAAATCTTTGCTTTGCTTGCACCCTAAAACTTTCAAAGCTTTCTGAACTGGAAGGTAACAAGTGAAACCTTGGTTGACTATAGCTACAAAGTGCAGTGAACACCACACAGATCCAAAGTTGAATCTCTTGGCAGATATTTATAATGAGGATGGGTTCTCTGTTGAGTCTGATTCCTCTCAAGGTTTCTTCCTATTTCCATCACCATCACCCCCGGCTTGCTCATCAGGGACAAACTGATTTCTGTTTCATTTTCATCTTATAATTTCTTTGAAATTGTGTAAAGCTGCTTTGTGACAATTAACATTGTAAAAAGCGCTATACAGAAAAAATTGAGTTGAATTGAATATTTTGTTAAAACTGCTGTAAACTGTTTCTATATAGAAACATCAGCTTTAGTATGTGTATCGAGAGGTCTACACCGTGACAGCCTGGGTCTACAATAATGATTTCAATAATGTATTGTAACATTAAATAACTGCTATTATTTCAAAACACACAGCTCCTACCCACTTCTTACAATTAAGGCTAAATAGGTCATTGGAAACCCTGTCACGGAATAATACACCACAGGTCTGTTCCTGTAGTTTTCCCTCCCCTCTCTCCACCCATTCTCCTCTCTCTCTCCCTCTCTCTTCATTCCTCTTTCTGTAGATCTTTCCATTGGTCAGGTTCCTGTGCCACACATTCCTAGGATGCCTGGTACATATGGTATAAATTCCATTTAGTCTGGTGAGGCCCTCTATGCTGTCTGAACTGCTTCGAGCTGGATGGACTCCACCCTGCCCCAGAGCCAAGCCAACATACACTCCCTCCCTCGTTCTCCTAGAAAAAGGTTTAAGGAGTCAACAAGATTCTTTAATATTGAATCAACACAGTTGGACCAAGTGCAAAGGCTGTTTATATGTAACTCATGTGGCTAAAATTCATTGTCCAAAAAAGGGTTAGACCAAACCCAAAGGCCACTTAGTCAAAAGGCCCCTTAGGAAAAATGGCACTGAGAAATGAATTTTAAAAGGTTTAGGTAAATAAATGACACAAGCAATCAATACCAACTGCAAATAACTACAAAAACAGACAATTGGAGTACTTCCTGTTTCGACGCGTTTCAAATGTGTAAAGGAATTGGTACATGGTACAGAATGTAGCCTGAGACTCGGCTCTGCTCTGGAATAGCGCCATTAAAAAGGAAATGTTTGCAGGCCCAGTTCCATCACTGGCTTGTCTAAATGTCCAGCATTTGGTCCCAAAGGACCATGCGGCTGCACAGACTGGAAGCTCCACCATCTCAGAAACAGCAGAACGCACTCAAACCAAACGCCTGCTTTCCCACATAGACAAGGCAGAGACAGCTAACTGCCAAGTTGAGAAAATCACTTTCACAGAGAGCCTCACACACCCCCACAAAGCCCACTCAAAATCTGTTACACCAACCATACAGTACGCACCAATGAGCAAGACTATGCACATGAATTCCACAAGAGCTCAACCCACTCACAGAATGCAAAAACTTCAGCACCGATAGCAAAACTGTGATATAACTTTTCAGGTGTGGTCCTAACTAGCATTTTTCTCCTCCGGCCAATAAGCACTAGCCACCGGTCAATATTCATTTCCAGCATTCATTCAAAAGCCACAGTCACATTGTTAAAAAAAAGAAAAAAGAAAAGAAAGTTGCACAAACACTGCTGAGCTGCTCCTACAATCATTATTAAGGTGGAAATGCCCTTAAATATCTAACAGTTATTCTTTACATAAAAGGATGCATTTTGACCACAAAGTAAAACAGACAGCGAGAAAGCAGTAGGCCCTGCCTGCGGACCTTGAATAACGATCATGTCTTATTTCTGATTTCTCCATTTGATGTATCCGTCAATAGACTATCCCTGAGACCGCCATTAGGGAAATGTATAGCATGTATTTTTCAGTAACTAGTAAATGCCACTGAATAACCAGACAATGTGATCACTGTGACCATAAAAATATTTACTGAGAATAAAAAAAAAAAAAAAAAAAAAGACCTAACAAGAACCCCTGAAGGAGGCAGTCCAAGAAGGAATTCACATTTAACTCGTTTAAATACGTAGAATCAGCCAGTCTGTGAAATGTCGCTACTTTCTCCCATCTCTAGTTAACGAGTGCATGCACGAGTGCAAGAACATTTTTGTGCTGGTTCATCCTCATGATCATCCTCATTATCAGAGATAAAAAAAATACTATGAAATTATAAAAAAAGGAACCATTGTATGATATATTTATATGTCATAACAGGAACTTAATCTTAGCAGACTTTTTATAAAATTTATTAGATTGATATCTTATTTTTAAGGTTTTTTGTGTCGGTATCTGTAGCAGATTGGAAATCAATTTATCATCTCAATAATTATCACACGGCTTAGTGTTGCTTTGGAAAATTGCCAGTTGCATTTTAAAAAAATACCTAAAATGTGTGGGTTAAATACTTTACCTATTAAAAATACAACTTCTTGTTTTTTGTAATCTTACAACCCTTACAAATTTTGTGTGCAGGATTAAAATGTGTGGGGAAAAAAACTTAATACAATACAATTTCCTGCTTGGATATACTATGGTATGGTATGGTATGGTATGGTATGGTATGGTATGGTATGGTATGGTATGGTATGGTATGGTATGGTATGGTATGGTATGGTATGGTATGGTATGTATTGGTATAGACACAAAGTCAATCAGGCCAGAATTCACCATATATAATCCAAAATCCTGAATTAATAGAAAATGTGTTGCTGACAGGTGGCTGGTCAACATAAGCATCACATTCTGTTCTGTTTTGTCACAGGGTTGCAAAACAGACAAGAAAGCTGGGTGCCAGATCTGCAATCCAGCTGTTAAACTGAAAACACAGTATAACAGCTTAAAGTGACAAAAATACAAAGAGTGTTAGTGAGCTGCTCGGCCTTCAGTGAGCTGCAGGCAAGCGAGCTGCACAGTCTTCAGAGACGATTTGATGACCTTGGTATTGATCAAGATTCACCAAACTTGGTCCTAGAGGGCCGGTGTCCAGAGTTTAGCACCAACCCTAGATAAACACACCGAAACTAGCTAATTAAAGGCTAGCTAGGTATACTTAAAACTTACAGGCAGGTGTGTTAAGGTAAGTTAGAGGTAAATTTTACAGGACACCAGCCCTCCAGGACTGAGTCTGGTGACGCCTGGTATAGGTTATCTGTAGATTGTCTTTCAAAATGTACAGTAATAAAGACATTTTTTTAACAGATGAATAAATCCCCTCAACTATCTGACTTTGTCCAAAATCTCCCACAAACCCTAACCGTGTCAGATATAGGCCTACCCTGTAAGTCATAACAGCGCCAGCAGTCTTTCGTCTAATCTACGTGTAGGTTTAGGCTTGTGATAATATGGCAGACTGATACATAGCAAACTTTTTACACACTATTTAGTGCTAAAGGCTTTTTTTTTCTTTTGCAGTTTTATAAGCAACCTTATTTTTGAGCCATCGTCTTACTTTGCCTTCGCAATCAGGAAAAAAAAAAAAAAAAAAAAAAAAAAAAAAAAAAAAAAAAAAAAAAAAAACAGCTGAGAAAACTGAACAATGTTCTTGGTTGTCTATATTTTAAAAGAATAACTCATTTTTGGTGTCTACTGTAAATAATTAACCGTGTATACTTCTACTTTTTATATACACCACCTTTATACCAGCACCACGTCAGAACCCTAGTAGGCCCTGCAGCACTGAGAGGCACAGACGGACATTTCTACTGCTTAAACACTATGTATAGATTGCAGGAAAAAGAAAAGTCAGTCTTTAAAAACCTGTACTGATGTAAAAGATAAATAAACCAAACTAGAAACTTTATGTAAGGAAAAGAAAAACCTTGTTTATCTATAACGCAGTGTACAGGGTGGGGCCGGGCTCAATCCTGAGAGGAATCAGTGTCCATGTCCAGCCTACAGTACATACTGTAGCAGACTGGTCAGCGTCCAAGCTTCAGACCTTTAAATTAGTTCATTCATTTATTGTATAAAACAGTTTTAATATTAGCTTTAAATCTGTTGTTGAAAAGAAACGCCATAACACTCCATCACTTAGTGTCCGTCCATCCATCCATCCACAACGCAAAAAATGTATATAATACGGAAAAGTGGGGAAAAGAAGCAAAACCGTACCATGTGAAAAGTTACACGATATTTTAAAGCCTTTTGGGGTTTTTTTAAGTGTAAACCCGGCCGTGTAAATTATGTTTCGACAAGTCATTAATTGTTGGTTAATAAGCGCCAAAGCACGTAGTTCCAAGAACATTCGAGCAAACTCCGGACCACACCGGTGAAGTCAAAACTTCGTCCTCATACAGCAATGACGGATATCTAGACAACTTCCTTTCACAATAGAGAATCCACAATCTTTATCCCAGTTTATCTAAAAACAGTGCAAAAGCAGGTCTAATTTCAAAACGTCACTTAAACATGGACTTTGATGTCCGTTTGGTTATTTAATCGAGGACTTCACCCCGACATGACTGAGCTCTTCTCTTCTCCTCTCTTCTCTCCGACTCCACGCTCACGCCCTGTTTAACTCCCAACCCTGTTCCTCTCCTCTTAACTATTCGCCTTTCTCAAGAATTACAACACATTTTTACACACCAAAATACACTCTTATCTATTAAATAGTCTAACAGAAATAGTTTTACAGTTTTATCGAGCACTGCAACATTTTTACACATTAGTTTACATTGTAACCTAGACGGCTGCTTGCATCAAAAAAAAAAAATCTCTCTCCATTTTATTATCATAGAAAAAAAGTAACATAACCTTGATAAACATACCGAGTCCTTAATTAAACTAAAAATCTAAATAAGTTTAGTATTAGCTCGGGGGGAAAAAAAATGGCATTTCGAAGAAAGCCACACCTTAACCCTAAATCAATGCTGTCAGTTCAAAGCGCTGCTGTAAAACTAAAAAAGGTGTTTATAAACAAACGCGTGTAAAATCAACCACAGTGACTACTAATACTACCTTGTCATTAACTGGATTAAATAAGATTGTTCCATTAGCCTGTCTCTTCCTCAGTTTGTCCGTCTTCCCGGTGTTCACATCGCCTCCTGAAGTCTGTCCGCTTCTACTCCTCTCATACCGGCTTCTCCTCCGATCAGCTGGCAGCGCCGTGACGTCAAACTCACCAGATGACCAATCAACTCCAACGTCAAAGTCTCGTTATGACGCCCACACTGGTAGGAATTTGTGATTGACGAGTATATTAACCTATCAGACGCTTAAGATTTTCCTCCGACTGATGTGCCGTATAGGCGTGGTTGCCAGGTCCGCAAGTTTACTACGTGGTGTCTGTACCTACTGTAGCTTACTTAAGTCTCAGCTTTAGACGCCACGCCCATGCCGTTGGCTGAACGTCTGATGCACATGGCACAGAAATCTAAAAACATGTTCAAGGGTTTGGAAGTCGTTATATGTTTGGTTGGATTGTACAGGAATTCAGTGAGACGTGTGTCAAGTTTTTAACAGACTTCTGAAAACAATGATGACACTCTACTTTTCCATAGAAGAATGATGGCATATTGTTAACTGATGAACACCAATGAGTATCAGCTAATTGCCAGAGTTTCCAAATGATGTGAAATTTGCAATCTATCCCTAGTTTAATGCTAGACTGGTTTAAGAGGGATATTCACATTTTTATAGCTCTAAAAAAATACTAAAAAGTTTGATTGGTTGCTTTTCATAACAATCAGATGCCTTCTTGGCCAGCAAAATTAAATGTAATGGCTCTAAAATAAAAAAAAATGTAATCAGTCTAAAGGTTTAGCTACATAAAACAAAGCCTTTACATCTATTTATTTTTTTAAGTAGACTATATATATGATTTTCGTACATCTTGATCTGTTGTTAGATTGTTATAAAGGTGATTTTTTACATAAGCCTGGCAACCCTGCTCAAGACCTATGTTACCTAACTGACTCTTCCTGCATCAGTGTTAGTTATAAAATACATAATGTATATTCATTTAAATATTAAACATATATTTTACTACCAAAATAAAAAATATCTGAACCTGTTGGAAAATGAAGAATGAGTATGATTTAGTAAGATAAATTGCCTTTTGCGATTTCTGAGGTTTTTGGTAAAACATTGGCTTTATTTCAAGATCATAGCCAATATGAAGACATAAACTTGGTTGTATAAGAAAAATACATGTGTATTTGCAGAGGGTTACTTTGGGAGATGTTGGGAGATATTTAAAAACTGTATGCTTTTATTATTTTATGGTCACACACAAATATGTCAAAGTCAGTAACTGTTGCCACATGAGCTGAAACTGTCCAGAAAAAGAAAGCGGATAAATGGTACTATGGCTCTAGCAACATACTGACAAACCACTCCACCATTAGCAAGTCAAACAGCAACCCCAAAAAAATTGCCGCACAAGGCAGCAAAAAATTATATCCGCCAACCCTCTTATTACTTGTAACGGTGTGGCTTTATACCCCAAAAATGCTATAAAGTTTAAGAAATAATAAAAGAGTGTGTTTAGTTTTATGCACGACTCATGAACGATCCAGAGATCCATAATTTGGCTAGTTTCTGCTAGTATGTATTTCACAGTATGGTACTGTAGTGTCCCGTGTCTTAACCAGCCACATCCAAACTGGGTGAAATGAAACACGCTTATTTGGTTAGAGTTAAGTAACATTACTGCTGCTATTACTTCAAGAATGCTAAAAATTTACTGCTGTGAAAGGCTTTTAATTGAACACAGAAGGCTATAATTTTAGTGGCTCATTGGCGGGCAACAAGACACAGGTTTTAAGTTTATGCATTTAATCTGAATAGAAAAACTGTAGTTGGAGAAAGCACCCACATTCATGCACTATGTTGTTTCTTTCAGCCTGGGTGGTATAAACACACAGTGGGTGTGGGGTTGACATATTTTAAAAATGTAAGGTCCAAAACACTGTTGTCTGCCAAGAATTCAATTTAGAAACCTAGTCATTTAAGCAATCAACCAAATCATATTCTAAATATGAAGATAGTTGGACAAGAAATAGTACTGTCTTTGAGAGTTTTAGGACGTGATTCAACATCCTCCACCCTTGTTTAGGAAAGCACCGTCTCTGACTAAACCTCATTATGTCAGATGCAGTGATGCCACCCAGTCAGGCTAAGGCACTGAATTGGTTTCAGGGCTGATCTAATTGCACATATACTGTAGATATGTGTCAGTTTGTGTTTTGTATCTTTAACACGGCCCTACACATTGGGCTGAAGATATCTTCATCCAGCTCCTAAATGTGCCATCCTGTAGCAAAGCAATAGCTGCAAATAGTTGCATAAAGCTTATGAATAAAAATATGATCTATCTCTTCTTCATATTAGTGACCTTTTCAAGTAACTTTATGTATCACATAAATATTTTTTCTTTTATTTCTGTATTTTAATCTTTTTTTTTTGGCATGGGTGGCATGATGCCAGCACTTTATGGGTGTTTTAATACTCTTGCTAATAATTTTGACAGTTATAGCTATATTTTATGTTGGCTAATGTTAACAACATACTATCTACACATGTAAAATTAGTCTTTGTTGTTCTAAAATCCCTAAAAATTATTATATCTAATATACATTTTTTTGGATAAACATATAAGCTAAATAAACAAGCAGATAAACAAATTAGTTGTTAATGGCTTTTAAATCAATCAATTATTTGCCTTAGATATTGTGATGTGTCCGAGATAAATCAAAGTCTGTGTAAATAAAATGTTACTAATACCAAATGTTAAAGTAATAGCATTAATAATTTGAGGTAAAACATTTATTGTAGTCAGAGTGAATGGTACAGAAAACAACACCTGATTCATTACATTCAAGAATAGGATGGTGGACAGCTGATTAAAATGTGATCAAAAGTTTGTGTTTAGTTCTTAGGGCCACCAAGCTGCCACCGTTAGTTCCTTTAACCCTCAACAACTCAGTTGTATAAATATCTGCAATAGACTGTAAATGAGAATTTAGCCAAGATGATTTTCACAGCAGCAGCAGCTCTTGGCATTTAGAGGTGATTGGATGGCAAGTGGCACCACCTGTTTATATATTGATCTTGGAAAATATCTGTTTTTGCTAAAGAATAAATCCTTAAATATTTACATATATTTATCCTTAATGTATTGTGATTTAAGGCCAGATTTGACATGGTAAGGCTTATGTCAAGAGTGGAACTGTCATCCAGTGCTTCTTATGTGGACACACCCTCGGGTAAATATATCCGACCAATAATTCGACCAAGTAACTTTACAGAATATCAGCTAGAGAAGTCGTTTTTTGTTGCTATTTTTATATTGCAATCAGTAATTGTTGTTTAGTAATAAATAAAACCTTAAAATCTACCACTTATAAATGTTTTACTTGGTATACCTACAATGTTGCTTAAGACAGTAAAAGTCTAAGGAAAAGTAAACAATGCATATAGCTTTGTCTGTTGTGCTCAGATATCTTTATCTCCGTTTCTGCTTTTAATGCATTCCAGCAGGCCAACTCTATCTACCCTTACACAACATGTTTGCTTTATCACTCAGCACACACACACACACACACACACACACACACACACACACACACACACACACACACACACACACACACACACACACACACAATCGAAAACTGTCCCTTTAAGACCCGCTTCCCGCAAAGTATTAGCAGTTCCTGTTAACCAATCACAGCGTGCTTTGTGAAAGCTCCGACCAATTATATGTAGCAGTAGGCGGGGTTTGGGAATATCAGCCGAACCTTATGACTCAGCACTGGCAGACGGATGAGAGATGGTGTCTGATGTTGATTTAAAAAGACAGCCTCCACCCCTCCTCCCCCCCCACATACACACGCCGTTCCAAAAGCTTAACCAGCACCTTGGAAAACTGTTGTACAACGTTTGATCGTAAACACTTGAACTATGAGGAACAGCCACACCTTTGCAGTCAGCATGACTCAGCTTTGGCCTTTCTGACCTGGACCCGCATGACTGACTGTCACCCAGAGCAGTAGTTCGTTTGGGTGTCTTTGATTTCATAATGTTTCACTGACATATTAACAGACACCAGGCAGCTTCAGCAGGTTCTGATTGTAACTCTAACTTTGACCACAGGATTAAAGTCCTAACCATCCGATATTTTTTAATATCATTTTTCAGCACACACGTTTTTTCCCTCTGGTACATTATACATAACCATAAGCACAGCACAGAATATAGGATAATTTATATTCTGTGATAGTACAGAAAGTTCCTTAATTCAGCAGTAAAACTGATCAGCATGTTCTCATCCTAGTGACCAGCTGTGCGGGATGTGAGTCACGTGTCGTTCCAGCAGTTTTCCTCAGAATACTGTGGTAATGTTTCACACTGTTATAATGATGATTTTACTTTGTTATTTTTAACATGGACAATAAGTAACTTCGGTTAAAACAAACAGCTTTTTCCTCCTGTTAACAGAAGCATTTATAACACCTCACAATGAGGAATTACACTTAAAAATATTATACAATGAGATTTATGGGGTTTTAGTGTTAGTACAGAATACTCAATTCTTTACCTTGTCTAACACATTAAAAAAATAATTAAATTATGCTCTTATTTGTGTGCCTGTGGTGCATGAGTTTTGTTCTGGCAACATTAATTACATTTTCAAAAACCTTTCGAAAGCATGATGGTTAGAGTGACATGTGAATGAGCACCAGTAGGCCCTTTAGTAGGCCAGGGTGGATTATAGCGGATTTAGGAAGCTAATGAAAGGGAACGGATGAACAAAAAGTTGCAGATCCAATGTTGTTCAGAGTATATGAACATATACGGTATTTGTAAAAACAAACTAACAAATAATTAATAATCTCTAAAGAAAGAAATTGAGCTATATGCAATCAACGCTTGTAAAAGCAACTCAGTTCAACCAAAAACAAACTGACGCATGTGTGCAGAAATCCATGCCTGCACGCGTCTGTGTTTTTAACTGCAATGCGCTGTCTTTTAGACAGAAGTGTCAGCATGAATTTGAGGTGGGCCATACACACAGAAATCCAGGTGTCGGCATGTAGTTAAGGTGGGCTTTACAGCATTTGGCAGACACCCTTATCCACAGCAACTTACATTTTATCTCTTTTATACAAATGAGCAATTGGGGGTTAAGAGGCTTGCTCTGGGGCCCAGCAGTGAAAACTTGGTGGTGCTGGGAATCTAAGCCCAATATCCAATTAGCACCACAACACCTTAACCACTGTGCTACGCCTTCCCTACGTAAAAGTTGCAGGCTTTCATTTTAATGTTTATTTAAAAAATAACTTGTTCCTTTAGCAATGTGACACTATTAATAAATTACACATTTGCATTTTACCCTACATTTTTTTTTACTTCTGCAAAAAGGGGGACCATTCAGAAAACGTTTGGGAACCACTGAGTTGTGCTAATACTTGCAAAATACAATGCTTTTAATAGTATTTACTATTTCTATGCCATTTTGACATTTTAATGATTTAAATAAAATCCTTCAGAAACAAATATTGATATTGTGTTAATACTAGCTGTTGCAATTAAATAGTAGCAAATCTTATACTGACTGTTAAAATAAAGTTGAAATATTTCAGTTTTTTATAGCTTACATTGTAGTATTTGTAAGACTTACACTGTGTCTTCATATTCGAAAAGCATGAAATGGCACTAGCAATAAACCACATGCAATTTGAACTCATAGTTTTTTATGTTTTATGTCTTCATGTGGTGACTGGCTGCTAGACTCTTGCCCTCTGCGTGTGAACATATCTGACCTGGAGGCAGTATAAACTAAATTTTAAGAAGCATTTATCTGATTGCCAGTGTGCAAGGCCAAAGCCTGTTCACAGATAGCAGCTAGCCTTGCTCAAAAAATGATATGAGCTTGAACTTAATTGGGATGAACTGAAAGAGTTTTACAACATCCATGCTGAGGCACAGATCAGATATTCTTTATGTGGCTATATATATAAGGGATGCACAATATGAAGAAATTTAACCAATTTCGATAACCAATAATTAAGTCCTTCTTATAGCTGATTTCAATACAGATACTGAAACATATTTATATTTATATTACTAAGTTTATTTAATCAGCAATTTGTACACCCAAGAAAATAGAAAATCTGAAAGATGCACTGATGAAACTGATATTTTAGTAGCTCTGGCCTATCTATAATACCTAACATCAGCCCTGACTCCTCAAATGTTTTTATTTATGTGCAAGACACCAGTAATATCCATATATCCATTGTCTATACTTACTAATTCCTAATCAGAGTCACAGAAATCTGCTGTAGTCTATCCCAGCTGTCATTGGGTGAAAGGCAGGGGTACACCCTGGACAAGTCACACCAGTAATAATTTATTGTAAATCTTGATTACATTTTAGATTCAAAAATTAATAACATCATGTTTGTATCAATAAGCAGCCCAAATATTATCACCCATATCTGTCTGAAAAAAATTGTGCATTGTGCTTATAACAAAAAACATCTGTTTTATTACTCTCTTGCTTACATTCAGTATGCCCACAAAATATGTCTACACTAATAATATAATACAATTCTATATAAATTGTATTGTATTTAAATTGTAAAAACATCTAAACAAATTTATATAAACGTGTTGGACTACCAACACGAAGATCATGGGTTTAATTCCCAGCTCCACCAAGCCACCACTGCTGGGCTCATTTGTATAAAAGAGATAAATGTAAGTTGCTCTGGATAAGGGTGTCTGCCAAATGCTGTAAATGTAAATGTAAATATGATTATCCTACATTTCTGGCAGAATGCCACAGTTACAGTTAGTGTTACTACAGTAAATCCATTGTAAACATTAGCGATTTAGAAGTATTCATTCTAAAAAATTTTACACAGTGTTTCCCACGTTTCTGTGCTAGTGCTGTTGAGCATTTTAGTGCTGTTTTAATCATTGCCACATCTGTGGTTTGTAGGCTATTGCGAAAAGCATATGTGAAGAGCTCATAAGTCAGAGCTAATAATGTTCCTTACGTAGACAATTGAATTGTAGTCAATATTTATTATAGTGAAAATTTGGGATGCTGTGTAAAATCTACATAAAACCTGAATGCAATAATTTGCAAATTATTATCCAGTGAGTTAAATTATTCACCCGGTTGCTTCTAACTTTGTAACCGTTAAAGAAAGACACAGTTATAGGTGTGCTGGCTATATATAATGTTTGGCTATATATTGTACTAAAAATGTGGATGTTAAAGCATATACTTGAAAGGATAACTTTCAAATTCCCGAGCAACCGAGCAACAGGTGCAATTGTAAATGCCGCTTTGCTGTTACTGAGTAAAACTGCACTTTGCCTTCTGCCTGTGTAAAAAAAAGGACAATTTATGTAATGTTTTTTAATAAAAGAGACTTTTTTCCTTTCCTATAATGTATTAATTTGTTCCTATAAATAGCCTAGTTGACATGCGAATCTGTCCCACCGTTTAACGCTGCTCAATTCTCAAGCTTTTCACTCTTCCATTCACTTTTATGACTGTTTAAAAATTAAACTAGCTTCCTAACTAGCATACTCAGCTGACAGTCTGACACAGATCCAGCAAAACAGCCAGCTGATTTTCTACAAATAGAGCCCAGTGCTCCAACTTTAGCACAGTGCTCCACTCAACATTACACATTTATATAACCTGGCATGAAGGCAAGCACAGAGGAAGCAGTGCTTTGCTTAACTGTGTCACTACACCCCTCCCCCAACCCCCACTCCCAGCCGTAACCCTGACACTCCTGTCCACTTTCAGCAGAATGCTGCAGCAGTGTATATGTGTCATAGGCTATATATAAAACTTCTGCACAATATCCTTTTTACCCAATCATCTTTGTTAGTTTATCAGTACAAGTTTACACGGCTAAAATTAAAAGGTTTTATGGGTTAGTCTGAATGTTCTATAAATCTTTAATGTTCTATAAAACTACTGATTACCCTTTGACCCATACTGTAATCAAAGACACTGACCATATTAGTCTTTCCTTTCCTGTACCGTTCACATGACTGAAACTGGAATGTGATCTGTTCACTCAGTGCTGTTTCTGATGGTACAGTATGTGTAGCGGGATGTGAATGTCCTTTCTTATCCAGGTGAAACTCAATCCATGAGGAATGTGAGCAATTCCTTATAAAGCTGCAACCTAGTTGGTTCAGACTGCACAGAAAAAAATGAGGTCGAACGAAAGGAATCTTTCACATAACAGCTGATTCAGTTCATAAAAGAGCAACAAAAATTGACCCTTTTAATTACCACGACAAGGACAATAAGTGAAGGTATATAAATATATATGCAATCAAATACAATAAGATTTAATGTTAAAATGTTTATTTTTATGCAGTGTAGTTACATACTGCTGATATGTTTTATAACTAATGTTTTTATAGTGAGTCAGACACTCATGTCAGGGGTTTACTCAGTGTTCCAGCTCCTCCCATAGGTGATTAGTGGGGGTTGAGTTCAGGGCTCTGGGCAGGACACTCGAGTTCATCTAATTTTACTATAAAACACCATGTCCTCATAAAGATAAGGGCCTTCATGAATGCTGCGCCTCTTACTTCCAGAAAGGGAATACGGTAATGCTACAACCTACAAAATCTACTGATCTAATCTAATTCTACTTTGTTTTTCCTATTTTCTGACAGCAGTTTGGGAAGGACATATTAATCAGTGTGTTGGTAAGCTATCTACCAACTGCTGAGCATTTAGTGAAAATGTGTGGATTGGACCGTAAGTGGCATTAGGAAACAAAGCATGTAATTCTCATTTTGCAGAGCTGATACAAATCTATACAATGACATCTATTTGAATTCATTGAAGTCAGGGTGTTGGGTTACAGTGTGACATGCTGCAGATTTATATTCTGCTCAGGGCATCTTTTGTCCCACTTAAACACAATGTTCTACAAATCCTCTGATCTTAAATCTTAAAAACGTTTCTTTAATGAATATTTAAGTGCTATATGCCAATTGTCTGTAACGTATTTAACTTTTTATCTGTGGTAGAACTGCATTCTAGTCTTATCGTTTAAAAAAATATATATTAAGCAGTGAGCAAGGAAATATGCCTGATCCTGGGTGTGTGGGTTAGTTTATGAGTTTGTTTTTTTGCTTTGGGAGTGGTGAAAAATGAAGCAGTGGACTGAGGCCTTTTCACATGGACATTCTCAGACATAACATTTCACAGGAAGGAGATACTGTATGTGCTGTACTTTTTTGGCATGCGAGTGACTCAGCTTTATTGTTGAAAGTGAAAATTTAGACCTATGATCTGTAGAGTGCAGGTGCACATCAAGGTGGCTAGATGCCTGTCTGGCTCTCTATAGTTCCTTCTTATGACTGGGGTCAGAACTGAAAGGAGGTTTTTGCATTGATTTCTGGGTTAATCAGAAATGCTTTGTCAGTTGAGCTGCTGATGTCTATATAAAAGCTGAGAATTGAATAGAATTGCATTGTGCAATGTGTATGCTTCAGGTATTTAATCAGGCTATTAATTGTGGAATTGAGTCCTTATGCATCCTGCATGTTCACTAGATAAAATACTAACATACACTGGGGATGTGCTGCTTGGCAACTCCATGGAATCTAAAAAAAACTCATTTTTTTCCTTCTGTCTTGATCACTGCTCATCTGTTGTCAGTCACTAGTCTTGCTAGCTACACAAATCCGCATAATGGAACAAAGATCTGATGCAAGTCTCCACGAGGGAGTGCAATTTCTCTACAGTAGCACCAGCAAGTAATAATATCAACTCCTTTTTTCTTCTCTTATAATCAGCTGAAAAATGTGATTCATCTGCAGTCAAAGGAGCAGAAACGTAAGATCCTGGCTGCTATTTTTCTACTAATCTGCTCTCTTTCAGCCCAGCACATCACATTTTCAATACATATCTTACTGACTGCACAAGTCATGCCCAAGGTAAGAACAATAACTGATGTTAAAAAAGAGAGAGAGAGAGAAAGACAGAGAGAGGGAGACGTTTAATGTGACTCCACCTAGTGTGTCAGTGTTATGCCCAAGCTAAGAATTTGACAAAGTTGCCGAAGGCCACAGCAAATATTTGGTGCTCGTGTTGAAAATAGTCACTCCTGTATAGTGGAAAAAAAGAATAGCCTTTGCACAGAGATTATTACTGGCGTAAATAAATAATAATAATAATCCTACTGAACTGGAAATAAAACAAATTGACCTTATTTACTGCTTTGCTTTGTCATTTCTAATCCAAATAGATATAAACTTTAACTATAATCAAACAGACACGCCACTAATCTATAGTTACTGATTGTCAGGACAGTTTTATTTAGTCATAAAGACACGGGTTTCTAAAGAACTGGAAACTCAATAGCTATTTGAATTTAACACGTGGGCTAATTTTCTAATCATGCAATCTTTCCGTTGAAAACAGCTACTTAATATAATCATACTTTCCAAGCCTTAGGGAGGGTTCCCACCAATTATGCAGCACTATTTCATTGTCTGATGTACTGTAGCCATTGTAAAGCAGCATCAATAACCATATACTGTACATATAACTATTAGTGGGAATTTATAAAAAACACATTTCATATTAGGGAAATTCCTTAACAGTATTGTGGTATAATTGTAAAGACACAGAACAGCTTTACACTACAGAACAGAAAATAATACACACACTAATCCAGCAAAAAAAAAAAAAACACCAAATAATAAAATTCACTGCTTAGATTTGTAAAACTGAAACATTAATTTCATAAAAAAGAAATTTAAGTTAATTAGAAATTTCTTTTAGTTCTCATTTACATTTAAGGCATTTGGCAAACACCCTTATTCAGAGCGACTACCATTTATATCATTTATACAACTGAGCAGTTGGGGGTTGGGAGCCTTGCTAAGGGGCCCAAAGGTGGTGGGTTGGTGGTGCTGGGATTTTAACTCACAATCTTTGGGTTAGTGTTTCAGCACCTTGACCACTGTGCTGCTACTGTGCTGTGGTTTTTTTTAGAGGAAGTGTTATATCAGTTTAATTATTATGTGTCTATGTATGTATGTATAACCACGCTTAAAAAAAATAATTAATTTAATTAATTATAGTTACCTATTTTTCCTTTCTTCTATATTTAATGGTTTTTATACTTCACATATCAAATTGTGAAAAATAACAGTGAAATGCTGCCATTATACTGCACTTTACAATGTTTACTGCTCATCACCGTTAGTCATAATGTATATGTTTTTTAGTATATAGACATTACTATTTGCAATACTAGTTAGATGCTAACTACATTTTATCAGCTCTAATCGCATCGAATCTAAAAATGAGTGTGAAATGCTTTTTTCACAGCATTGTTTTGTTGTTTATATGTACATCCCAATTTAAAAAAAAAAGTGTTACTGCAATGCATCATGTTTCATAAGGTTCAAAGAAACACATTACAGATTTAATTTAGTAGATTATGGCCTTTTAAAGTGTGCTTTTAAAGCATTTAATGCCACTACAGATTTAAGTAAAAAATGAACTGAATTGTGTGAGTAAAAATCAGGTTTTTTTCTATTTTACTGTATACCAAGCGTGACCTTAACAAATAAAATCTTGAATCTTTAATATAAAAATAAATCTTTACAATTCATAGTACACAAAGCTCTACTGGTAAACCAGTTATATAAATATAACAATATTTAAAGTTAAAAAACCAGGAAAAATCTAATTTCCCAGAAAAGGGTTATAGCATCAAACAGTCCACACTTTTGCTCTGCTCTATTCAGTTATTTTTAATAATCCACTAATTTTAATTTCCACTAGATGGCACTACAAAATTACAAATTTCAATGAACTTGGTCTGTAAAAACATTGAATGTCACAAGCCATTACGTTTAAATAATATTCAGCCCTAGTTTTTCCATTGGGATTTGCTTGGTATGACGAGGTTGATTTTCTATTGGAGATGCAGTGAAATCAATAAATAAAATCTTGTTAAGATTTAAATCTATTGACTGAATTAAGACTTAATTATTGTTTTGCTAGAGATCCTCTTTAAAGGGCAAGTCCATTAAACCACTCAACTGACACTGGCTATTTAAGCAAATTTTATACCTTTTAAATATATAAAACAAATAGCATCTCATATCTATTCTATCCATCATATCTAACGGTGGTGTTTTCATTTTATATAAAGCTTGACAGGTCATTTATATGCTTAAAAGAGGAACTGCTGGATTCAGGGGTGATTGAAATTCTCTGGAGAGAAAGAGAAGTAAACATAATTTACAGAGACCATCACCTCTAATCAAGCAGACAAACATTTACTCATCTCCGACTGCAGTCTAAATCTGTACTGGGAACATCTGATTTAAACAAAGTCATAATTAAAATAAATAAAAAAATATTATAAAATTGTCAAACATGTTTTAGACCAATTCTTTTAATTAACCTTTTTTATCAAGCATGTAAAAAATGTTACAAATAAACACAGATTTGACAATTAAACCGGGTTACAAATTGTGGTTATTTAAAAAAGGCTGGCACATCAGTGTTTTCGGTGGAAAAAAAAAAAAAAGAAGTTACTTTGAAAAATGCTACAAACTTTATGTGCTCAACAAAACCCAGTATATCCGACGACCAACTCAACTACTTTACACACAGCATTAAGTCACACAACAAGACAATTATAAATAACCAAGCAGAATTTTAGCCTGAGCGTAATGGCCTTGTGATAACATTACAGCTCATTACTTCACCTTTCAGAAGCTGCACATACTGAGAGCATTACCTCATGGAAAATTCTGGGTTCATTATTTTACATGCAGGATGTTGTAATGGCAGTGAGATCAGCAACATCCAGCCGCCGTCCAGATGAACGTAAGGAATAGATGCGAGATTAAATACAGGAAGAACTGTTGTGGAACACAAAGATCTGTTAAGATCTGACTACTTTTTTTGTTTTTAGTAAAGTGCTTAAATCTATCATGTGTACAGTTTTATGTATATAGATATCCCCAAATCTTTGCCACAAACAAATAGTTCTGACATATGCCTGGTAGTTTCTGATATTTATTTCTATGAAAAAATGCTGTGAAGCTGTGTAAGTAATCATTATCTGGTGTAAGACCTCTGCCAGTTGTAAATGGTGTGGATGTTGTGTGAGCAGACCGGTAATTTTTTGTAGGTGCTCACACTGCGATGACGAAAAGCCTTGGCACTCAGGTTCACACCACGGCGCCTGGCGGTCATCTTGGCCCGCTCTTCAGCGGCAAAAAAGTCGCTGGTAGCCCTGAAAAACTCAAGAACGGCTTGGTGGCTCCAAAGCACAGGGCCTTCGTTGGCACTGGAGAAGCCACAGTGGCCTCCGCTTTCCGTCAACAGCAGGAAGAAGTGAGGGTTGCTTTCAAACAGCTCGAGGGGTAATGTGGCCTGAGTTTCACCACGGATTGGATCATCTTGGCTGCACACGCACAGCACAGGGATTGCCACCTCATCCACATCCCTCAATGCATCATTGCGATCCCAGTATGCCTCCCAGGCTCCGTCAACTGGCGTCTCCTTTAGACCAGACTGACAGAACAGCACCTCTTCCATGGCCCTGAGTGAGCGGCTGGAGAACAGGCTGTCGACCTGGATCAGCTCCCCTAGCACTGTTCTGTATCTGCAGGAGAATTATAAACCAATCAGTAACGATTTTCTCTAGGAAATACACAGACTTTCATGCTTTGAATTGGTAAATATGTTAACCAGCTGACCAGACGTATTACAGAAATCAATAGCACTGAATCAACATAGTGAGATAGTACAACAGCTAGACAGGTGCCCAGTTTAGCTGTGTATGTTCCTATACATAATTTTTTAACTCCACTCCATCATGTAGTCCCATCACAGATCACCAAATTCACTTATATTAGACATGTGGTCTTATATGCAAAAAAAAGAAATGAGTGAAATTAGCTGTACCCTATCACCTGATAGGAACAATAAAAAAAAAAACTTTTAGCCAGCATTCAAAAATAGAACAGTACGTAACTCTAAATGTTTTACACAACCTCGTCTTTATTTTCAATAATATGTTGATTAATTGAACTAACCAGAATATCAAACGATTAAATGTCCTATTTACTGTGTATGGAAATTAAATTATTAATAAATGTATTTTGCATAATACTTAATATTTTAGGATTTATATAAACATTTCCAATATGTGTTTTGACTTGTCCAACCACCACCCCATTGTTGATTATTTTTATAATACAGGATGTCATGACATATTTTATTCCTTCCTTCCTATTTTCTGGTTAATCCCACCTTATAAAAACATGGAGAAAGGTGGGTATGTGAAATTGCTCCACTTCGATCTCAAACTGAATAGAGCAAATAAAGTAGTAGGTGTTGAACTGTCACCTAGAAAATTGTGGGTTTGATTCCCAGCACCACCAAGTTACCACTGCCGGGCCCCTGAGCCAGGCACTCAACCCCTAATTGCTCAGTTGTATAAAAGTTAATTATTTCAATGTAAGTCGCTCTGGATAAGGGCATCTGCCAAATGCCATTAATGTTAATAGTTTCAATAAATGTATACTTTCATTAAGAAATTTATTAAATGTTTTTTGAGACCTCTTAGTGATGAGAACTGATGAAAAATCCTGAAGGTTGGTGGTTAAAATCAGTGGGTAAAATTGAAAGTTTAAAATGACAAGTTCGAATGAAAACCTAGAGTAAACTGTTTGCCTGAGATTGCGGAGGCACTAAATTATTTACAGTTATCCGGCTGTAGTACACATTGCAGAAAAGTACGAAAACAGATGGAAAACACTACAGAAAACCTGGATAAAGAAATCACTTAATAAAACAAAAAAAAAAACCCAAACAAATTAATTATTTCTAATTACAACAGTCAATAATTTGGATTGGCTTTTTGTAACTAATCAGACATCAGCAGTGTTATGACAGGTTTGATAATAGTTTAACTTTTAACAGCTGAAACCAGTGACATTTATAAGAGCAAATTTAGATAGCAGCCAGATATGATGTGCCAGATAGGACAATGTCTCAGTTAACTAGAACTTCTCTATATATTTAAAACTGTGAGCAATAAAAATCATGCTTGAATTTATCAGCTAAATCAATTATTGTTTAAAAGGGTTTAGGTGACTTTACTCTTAAGGTAAATATTTAAATGAGGGATTTTAAATTGAAATAAACATTTGCATACTGTATAGGCATGAAGGTCAGGCATCTACTATATAATTTATCTAGTTTTTCCTTGTCGTTTTAATGTGCATAAAAATCCAAGTTTCTAAAACGAAGAAGGTATAAGCGAAGAACGTGGAAGGTATGTTTACAATGCAATAGAATAGCATGCTGGAATTGTTTTACTTTACTATACCTGCTAAGGCAGACTTTCTGATAGAGCAGCAGGACCCAGTGGAAAGGCCAGCCAGGACCACTCTCAAACCAGCTCTGACAGCGGAAGATAGGTGACAGGCAGGCAGCAGCAGTCATATAGCTGGAGGAGCCACATTCGCCCAGGTAGGACAGGAGTAGGCCTGAGCCAGTGCTCTCACTAACCGCATAGATGTGGCCTGAAGGCTGGCGGTAGCGGATGTAGCGCACCGCCTCACGCAGATCGGCTGGGTCACCAAACTCTTGTAGTTTAATAGTGCTAAGTGGCGTACCATTGTGACTGCGCCGGTTAAACACCACAGGGAGGTAACCATGACTCAGAGCTGCCTCACAGAGCTGTGGAGAAATAGCAAACACCGTTACATGGCAATTGTAAGAAGAAAGGCATGGCGTGAACAAAGATGTCCATTTTCCACATATATAAGTTTTATTGCCTTGAGAACAATATTTTACTGTGTGTATATTTAAACATATGTGTTTTTACTAGCTCGCCTCAGGTTTATTGTACAACATAAAACTGCTGTACTTTCGCCTTATGCAGTCCATCACAGTCAACAACATCGAAGCAATACTTTATAAAATCCTGTGGTATTTAAGGTACTAGTTAACACTAAAAATCAAATGTTTATGATGTTGCTCTGACTATCATTAATGGAAAATTCTGAAACACAGCAGCAACATTTTCATACATGCAAAGTGACACATAGTTGGACAAAGGTCGATCTACAATCCTGTGCAGTATATAAACAGAATGCAAGTTTTCATGCATTCAACAGAGAGGAACAAAAAAATAAAAAACCATTACTCTGACTTCTCCACTTATGTGTTTAATTTAATAAAGATCTTAAGTTCTATTGATTTTTTATACAATGTATTTTAAATAGTTTATACCCAGATGTTTTTATCTAATATATTCGATTTTTTTGTTATAAAAAATAGCCTATCTGCTTTTTTAAATAGGGGAAGGAGGAGCGATTAAAATCAAATAATCGCAAAGACATGAACAAACTGGCTTTCATTTTTTTTATCAGCCTCAGTTAGATGTCACTAAATTTATGACCTCTTGAGCTATACACAAAGGGTAGGTACTAAAGAGGTTTTTTTTAATGGTACAGGATATAGATGAATGGAAACCTTAGAGTAAGCCTTGACACAAACTTTCATATGGTATTATGTTATTATTCTGTCCAAAACCATATTTGTAATCAGCAAATCAGCGTCACAGACCTGCCAAGCTAAATAAGATAACATCTTCCATTACAGACTACCTCCATTAAAACCTGAGGTAACTAACCTGAGGTAAAATAATACATTAATTATATGTGGGCATTTGTCACTTGTAACATTAGCAAACACACTGCAGAATCATGATCTATTAGGAAAATGTTTGATTAGCATCTTGGAGCAACATTGCTAAAAGTTTTTCTGCGCTGCATGCATGAGGCATCCATACAGTTATCATTAGATTCATGCCAGCTACTAAAAAAAAACAACAAAGAATAGCAACCCACAGTCCCTCTTGCTACACTGTGTGGTGCATTTCAACAACATCCACAGAATATTTCTGCATATCATTTCATTACAGGGAGACTGTAAGGCTGGAAGCTCACTTTGTAAAGACTGCAGTTTTATGATGCAAGTAAAGCAAAATGGTCCAAATAAAATAAACGCACAGCTGGTTGTCTCTGTCTCTAGCACTGATGCTTTTTATAGGTGAAAGGGATCCAGTGACTGAAGACTTTTTCAAACAAGATTTTTAGATTTAAATGTGCACTAATTTTGCTGTTGTAGGATTTAAGATGATCGTGTATTATTATTATTATTATTATTATTATTATTATATGATGACAATATTGTCTATCGTTATTATAAGGCTTTTTACCGCCATTTGATAAATAAAATATTAGCTGAACAAAATAAATCAATAAATATACCACATCCATCCCAAGCAGATCACACCTTAGAATCTGCTGTGGGAGACAGCGCGTGTTTGCTTTAATTAAAAATGCATCTTCTCACACACACTGATAAGACCTGAAACAGTTTCGGGACGGACAACATATCCGGATCAGATGGAAAATGATGCATCAATTGAACAGAATCTTTTTACCTGCCATACGTTCCTGGTGAGCTTTCCGAATGAGTTGGGAATGATCAGAAGGACCGGACTAGAAGAATTGCTTGACGTCCTTCTTCTCTTAGGACCAACAACAGCCCAATCTAGAGCTACCAGGCCGTCGTCACTCAGCTGTAAATAATCTCGGATGAAATGCACAGCGCAGTCGTGCGGCCAGAGAGCGCCCCAAATCGTCTGCAAGCACGGGCTCGCCCGCCAGCACCACGCCGGGTTCGGTACGTATTTACTGAAGCTTGAGCAGTGTTTGAGCAGGTATTTGGCGAGTGCCGAGGGCTTGCAGATGAATTCGACAGGGGCGGATGATTCACCTGCTGGTTTGTGCACTTTAATAGGCTCCGTCCCAGCTGCACACTCCGATGCGCTCCTGTTTCCTCGTGCGATTTCAGGCCCCCTTAAAAACGCTCCCAAATGTTTGAGCACTGGCCAGACCGTGGCCACCAAGAGGAGGACACAAACAGCGCCGATCCATTCCAGCATTTGAACGGCCTCTCAAACCGAAAGCGCAGAAATCCAGCGGTGGTAAACGAGGAGGTGGGGTTCATTAAAAAAACACCGATTCACAGGCAGCGTAAAAACCAACGCTTTTGATCCAAGCGCGCGCTCCATGCGCTCAACCCTCTCGCGAGTGCGCTCACTGCTCCTGCAAGTTCAATGCAACTTTTCAAAACTGATGCTTTTAAATCTGCACTAATTCAATCATTACTTCACCTTTATTTCTGTAACAATGAAATCTGCAGTGGCATCCAGGCGGGAAATCAAACCAGGGTTTTATGTTGGCGCCATTAGGTTTTGAAATGCAGCGGTGTGTGTGTGTGTGTGTGTGTGTGTGTGTGAGAGAGCTCAGTCCAGGAGCTCTTCTCACGCTGTCAGCGTATTCAAAGCCAGCAGCAGGCGCCTTTCTCTCCTCCATGCAGTATTTAGCACACATTTGTATAACGCCATACGACTGTTACAGCTTCATCCAGTTCAGAGTATCGAGATTTCTGTTAAATCGCAAGCAAAGTGTACGAAGTCCTTGATCAGCAGTAAAATAAAATACACGGACATTTTGCACTTTATATATTACCTCCTTCTTTTTTGTTCCACGTAATTATATTACAGCCATTTAAACAATTTGACAATTACATATTTTAGGGACGCTGGATTGATTTCGTCAATGACGCCAAGTGCATTATGGGAAACTCTACTCTGGTCCTGTTATAACTGAGCTGGCAGGACAAAGTCTGTCGTTTCTTTTTAAACATGAAAAGACTCAAGTGTTTGCGTTTTTACTCGTTTGTATTTGCAATAATAAGTAATGTTGTTTGTCTTAAAATATTTTATTAAAGACAGCCCGACTGGTGATCGCAATAAAAAATAGACAGGTAGGTTATATAAGGAATTAAGGCTGATTTCATTCTAGCCCAGACTGTAGACTCATTGCAGCATCATGCAGCATCATTGACGGTCGTACCAGGTGATTACACAGTTTAAGAGGCCTGATATTGAAATTCGCATTGCTAATACATCCTCAACACAACATCATCTGTATAATATATAGAAGGATTATATACTATCAACGCCTTTTCAAATGTCTTTAAATAACATAAGGAAATAGAAGAGGACAAATACATTGTTCAAACTAAGTATATATAATGTAAAAAAGAGCAAGTTTAGTGGGGTTTTTTTTTTTTTTTTTGTTTCAATGAAAAGTTTACAACATGACGCTGGGTTTTAAAGCAAGTAGGTTTTAGCAAATTTGCTGTATGTATATGGTAAATGTTTGCCACGCACATCTTGCCATCAACGAGATCTTATGTTTGCTAAATTCTAACACTTTTATTGTCAAACTCTTGATAGATATTAGATTCGGGATCTTAGATTATAACCATCACTGACTGCATCAGTATGTACAAATGGTAATCTGTGTGGGAGATTTACCATTCTGTAGCTCTGTGTCGAAAACAGTAATTTCAGCAATATCCCATTTAAGAAATGCATAATGATATTATTTTAATTGTTTAATAAATAAGTAAATGCTGAGTTCAATCTTTGGTCTGCATTTCTATTATCACATTCTATTTGTATAGTTATTTTGATTTTCTCTGCTTTCTATTGCACTATCTACACCTTGTATGTACATTTATGTCTTACATGCAGCTGTCAATTTTGATAAAACATTTTTTCTCTTGTACACAACAACAGGATCAGGATTTAGAATACAATCACACAGCAATCCAACCAGCATGGCGGGGGCAGCACATTCTCCTTAAACAATTTACAAGGTACTAATCTTAAAAACATTGATTTTGCATTTTAATCTATGTACCATGTGTCTGTTCTAAACCTTTTGGGACGGACCCACCATAAAGTTATATGCTCTAAATTGTAATATAAGTTAGCCAACCATGTTATTTAAGTACTTTTCATTTTGCTGTGTAAAAATCATTGTTGGGTGTAATTCTGCTAAGATTTAACATTTTTATATGTACTTATATTATATATACATGGTTTACAAGACATATGATAGTATGATAAAATAAATCTCCTTAATACTTCTTGTTATCATGTAGTGCCTGAGCTTGCTTATTGTTTGGAAGGTAAGAATAGTGGCCTATTGGTGGCATCGGGCCATTTGGGTTGTATTGCTGTCGAAGACGTCTGGCAGCCTTACAACTATTGTTCTCTATGTATTATTATCACTTCAAGAATAGCTACCAAAATATCTTTCTACAATCAAATATCTTTTTTTTAATAATTTCAAATAAAAGATAATCTAGACAGTGAACTAACATATGGCACCCAGGTTTTGTTCGACGTTTGTACATTTAGCATCAGTCTGCATGGATTCTTTTATGGGAGAAACCATGAATATAAATTTTAAAAAAGGAGGAGTTATTGTTGTCATCCTTAACCTACATGAAATAGTCCCTTAGGGGCCAGTGCAGGAAATCTAAAATCAAACATGACTCACTGATGTATTTTTGTGTGATTCAGTGACAACGTTGCTATACTGAACAGGAAGGGCTTAAGAATGGTGTGTGAGGAAGGGCTGGATCAGCAACAAAGTCCTTGGAAAGACAGTGTGGATACACAAATAGGCATCTTTCTGGTGAACTGTGACTTTGACCTGTCCTGATTTTGTTTTTTTCATGTCATCTGGTACAGAAAAATTTTCGTTGCACGTTAAGAGACAAGTCTGTATTGTTCCTTTGTTGACCTCTGCACTAGATTACTGGTACCAGAGACTCATGTTGCTAAGTATCTGCTTTTTTTCCCAACTTCCCTGTAAAGATTTGGCCTTAAGCTGGCTTTTTGCTCGAGTGCTGACTCCAAGGAAACTCTTAAACTGAACATAAGCCTACATAATTACTTAAACGATAGCATATGTACCTTCATGTGCATTACAAATGAAAAATCTCCGGCACTGGCAGCTAAGATTTCCTGCAAGTCCTGCATTTTTACTGCCTACTTTTGGCCTACCTTCTTTAAATTACAACAAGGTTAAAAATGTATTAAGAAAACTGACATAAAATATTAGACTAAAGGAAGTGTTTTAAAGTCTGACTTACTGTATTTTAGTCTGCACATTTGGTGTGCTAAATTCCTGAATTTGATAGGTCTCATTGCCGGTTCCTAATGGAAACCAGCTGTGTGTGTCCTGAATGCATCAAGTAAGATCCTGGTTTGAGTTCACACTAACCCAGTAGGACTCCAGCTCTCACTGTCAGCTGAGAAATCACTATCTCATTACCATCTGTTGAATGTGTGAGACAGAATACAGTTTTTTGCTCCTTTATGGTTTAGTACAGTCACTGTGGCAACATTATCTCATCTCACAGTCCTATAGAGTAAAGTAGAGAAAGGGCAATGACTTCTGAATGTTCCCCTTACCGTTTAATTCCTGAATGTGGGCACCATTTAACGAGACTACACAAATATAAAGTGCCTCATAAAAAGAGGACGATAAAAAGACAGATCTCTGCTCGGATAGGCGCTATGACGTCAAACACCAGACACACTTCAGCTCCGGAGGGACATGATCTTGAACCGTATGCTTTGCACATCTAAATAAACATTACCAAAATGATGGACTAATTTGGCCCTAAAGACTTGGCTATTTAAACTCACGGTTGCAGCTTTCATTGAATGGCTGCTAAAACAGTGCCACATGTTTTATAGCTTATGATTTAACAGCATGTGTGCACACATTATCTTGAGTTGATAGATCTCAAGATTAGGCCTCAACTGGCATTTAGACTGATTGTGGATATGTAAAGTCATGTGGCAGCCATAATCAACTTTGTGTAGTAACACCACCCGCGAGTCTCTGTGACGTTTGGATCAGTAAAAAATTCAACCACATCCTCTGTGTTAGTCTTTCTGTGTTTTCTGCACTTCCTGCCTTGCAACACAAATGACAAGAGACCTGCAACTGACCACAATCATGTGGTGGCTGTAAGTCATTGCTAATTGTTTTACAGCACGGGTGTTAATAATCTTATTTAAAGTTCCAATGCTTGCAAGACAATCTGAGCTATAAATGTATTTATAATATTTTACAGGTCTGTAAGTTTTATTCATACATACAGTGTCTTGAAAAGATCTTCTAAAGTTAATTTCTGTTGAATAGTCTTTTATTCTGTGTTCTATTTTTCTCTGAAGTTTGACAAAGCTCAAAAGTAGGTCAATTCAATTAACTAAAAATTATTATAAAAAGAATCTGATGTCTTTCATTTTGACTTTGTAATTTGTAGGTCAAGGTTACAGTGGGCCTCATTAAATTCCTGAACTACTAATGACGTCTATGAGAAAACACAGTAAAAAAGCTTCTTCCCTCCAACCGCCAGTAAAGCTGTCACTATAACTCTGCTCTTTATGACAGCTTGTTTTCAAATGATATAGTGAATTATCTCTCAGACAGGAGTTCCCCTTAACATGCTCAGCCTGCACTGTCTGGCTGTCAGGCCCTATGTAGCAATGAAGGAAAAAAATTGTGACTTTTGAAGTTGGTTGAACAAGATGCTTCCGCACATAAAATATGGATTACAAGTAATCCGTAGGGAGACTTCTTTCCTCTCTGTAACATTGTCAATGGGTGTCTGTAGATCTTTGGTCCTCATAAATATTTGTAAATTGTGTGTTAAGTAATGCAGCTGCAGCCAGTGCACACAGTGGTGTGCTTTATCTTCTTTCTTTTTTCTTTAAATTTTTGGTGCAGGAAACAGGAACCCATGGAATGGGCACATCACAAGTGTCTAATTGGTTAATATTATTAAAGACTGTTTCTTTAATCAGCTTTTAAGGCCGCTAGCTGGAGAAATTAACTCTGTCTCTGACATATGTAAAAATACGTTTTAAGGCAGACTTTTCCATCGTGAGGAGAGTCCTCTATATAAAAAAAGTCAATACAATGACAATAATTTCTCAATGTATGGTAAACTAAAAATTACGTAGTGAGAGCATCAGCATTCCATTTGTTACTGTATTTTTTTAATAGAAGAATTTCAGAAATTGCACAACAAAGCCCTAAAGTTTGTGGACACCTGACCATCACATCCATTTCTGATTTTATACGTCTTGTTTCAGGTTGACTCCCCATTTTGCAGTTAAATAAAGCTTTACTTTTCAAGTAACCGCATTTTGAAGCTTGAATGTGAGATAGTGGTTATTCAGCCACAATACTATTTAGTTAAGTGAAGGAGGTCTTTGGTGCAGCCGCCGTTCCGGTTTATCCAGAAGGTGTTCGACACTTAAGTTTTTCCACTCACACCATGAGAACAGGGGCTTTGTGCACAGGGGCATTGTCTGAAACAGTGTTCTGGTCTTTTAGTTCCAGTAAAGGAATAATGTAATGCATACAAAGACATTCTAGACAACTGTGTACCACATATGGGCCCGATGATAAGGTGTCCACAAACCTCTGGCAATATAGTGTACATTTCGGCATTTTATATAAATAGAAAAGAAAAATGGGTCATTTACTTAAATAACACCAAGAAATACAATGTTATCTTCTTAATTTGTCGTAATGTTGTTACTTTAGCTTGTAAATAGCTAAAAGTTGTCTTCTTTTTTTTTTTGTCAAATTTTGTCATTGTCCTTGTGGCTTTTTGGCAGTACATTTTATAGTGAGATAATTGGGGGATTTTTTGGTACAACAAAAGTCAATATACATCCAATTATGTGCATTTATTGTTTGTGCAGTTATGGATTTGTTGTCATAGTAGGTGGTAAATGTATTATTATGAATGGGGAAGCGGTGGCTCATGGTTAAGGTGTTGGACAAGCCACCACTGCTGGGCCCCTGAGCAGAGCCCTTACCCCAATTGCTCTTATCTATAAATGAGATAAATGTAAGTCGCTGTGGATAAGGGTGTCTGCCAAATGCTGTAAAAGTATCAAAAAAGCTATTAGTGTAAAGTGATCAGATAAACAGGGTTTATAACACAACGTGTTAAATTCAGCTTTATCCGCCTGCTCAATATGATAGAAAACTCTTTTAATTAAAAAAACAGTGACTATGTTTCACTTAGACAGAAGGTGTGCGGACTACAATAATTGGAGTTAAAACTCCAACAAGTTGTCTTTTCTGGAAAGTATTACTAGTTGTTAATCCCTTAATGATAGCTAATACAAGTACTGGTTTGTTTAAATTATTGTAGATTTATTATATATGTAAGTAAAAATAGCTGAATAATCTAGAATATCACTCAAATGAAATCTGTCTTTATTATAAAATGACTATAAACGGCAAAATCTGTAGCATCATAACTAAAGCAAACAATCAGTGGAAGAAAAACAGGTTGTAGTCCTCTTCTCTCCATCTACAAATAAGGTTAAGGGGTTTACCTGCAGAAATGCACTAAATGCTGCAGTAGTCTATTCAGTGTGACTGTGCTGTTGGTTTCCATGGAGATGTGAGCAGATGTTTCCACACAGTGGCACAGAGGGCAGGGTTTGGCTGTAAAACAGCTGCGTAAATTGCATCACTGAGCAATTTAACGTCTATGCCCTGAATTCTGTTTAACCTTGAATTAACCTTTGTTAATGTTTGAGTTTGTTACTAGATGACCAACAGAATAGGTGACTATAAAGTGAGAAGTACTGAGAGAAAAAGAGAGAGAGAGAGAGAGAGAGAGAGAGAGAGAACAAGTCTGGTTAACAAGCTGAGCCTACTGCAATTGGTCATTTTCTTTATGCTTGTTTGGTTTTCTCACAGGATACATAAAGGGAGTCTGATGGCCACTTCAGTGGTACTTCATACGTCAGCTGTAGGACGGGGATAATGGGTTAATGTGCACAGGGCAGCTTAAAAGCTGTTCTTAAGGCAAAGCTTAATGGGAGAAGTAGGCAAGAAAGGTACAGAAAATGAGCAAAATAACACGACAGAGTGAGTGAGCACATCTGCTGCTGTTTCGCTCGGTTGCCTTTATATTAAGCATGATTGCACTGGGAAAAAAACATTTTGTTCATGTGTACTACATATCTGTGTTCTTTTCAGTTCTACAGACAAATAAATGACAACATGGACAAGGAAAACAGGATTGCTCTGAAAATGAGAGGGTAAGACAGTTCAGGGGGAAAACTGAAGAGATATGAGACACACAAAGATTTTCAGTAACTTTTGACAGTCTCACTTTCCCTTTGGGAAAACTGCTTATTCTGAGATGGGGGTTATAAATAATGTAGTGTTTAGGACGTAAAAGCGAAAAGAATCAATATTCTCAAAAAATATTTATTTGTGGCTGTAGTTAAAACAGAACAAATAGGGTTTCGAAAAATAAAACACTTTTTATAATCGAAATGACATTTAAATTGCACATTGGAGACGAAAAACTGCACTTATGCAAACTCTTGAATGGCCCACCAGCATTTAATGAGACCACCAATTGAACATTGTTGCCTTATGTAATGCTGACAGTAATGTGCTGCACCCTGAGATGAACCTATGCCAAACCACACTAGCTCGGGTTGCCAGGGTTCTTCCGCAGAGACATAATAGGAAGACTGTTGCTGTAATGCACATTTTTCTCAATTAATCTAAAAATCTAATTTGTATTTAAAGAGTTAAACAAACTGAATTTTGTAGGTTATAAACATGTTCTTTTTTGATTACAGTTGGAACTATTGTAATACGTTTGAATCCAATTTCATAAACAAAAGCAAACCAAGGTAAAATGACAAAAGCCATTAATTCAGTTCAAGCTATAATGCTACAACCACTTTTAAGTGCAAAGGCATGTATGATGTCTAAAGTCTTTGCTCTATCACTATTCCCACTTGCCTAAAACGTCTGGAAGCTTTTATAAATGTACTTCTCACAGGTCATGTAAAAGCCCTGCCACGTCATCGTCTGGATACAAAGCCCTTTTGATTTAAAAGGAAACCTGGCTCAAGATCTGTGTACGTTTAAGTATAATGTCACACTGATACTGTATCTTAAATCAGTTTAGATAAACTTAGTCAAAGTTACAGGAAATTTTGTCTGTTAACATAAAAATAACAACTAATTTTTAAGTCATGGGAAGGTAAAACCCGATAAATTATATTGTCCCCAAGCTAATCACAGTTGAAGAGTTGGTGTGACCTCTCAGATCTTTTTACTTTAAACTCAAGATGAAAATATCGTCAGTCTCTGCAAAGTGAAAGGCAGAAGCCAGCAGCCAAAAATAGATCAGATCGAATCGAATAAAAATGTATAATAAAAAAAAATCACAATAAGGATGTACAATTTAAGAAAGTAAAAATTAACAGACAATTCAGGATTTAAAAAGTTTTCCCTGTTAAGCAAAAGTCATTTATTTATCCTTGAATATGATTCTTGTTGTATTGTTACTTATTGTTAAATTGGGAGTGTTTGATGCTGTAATGTTCTTGTTTCGTGTTGTTTCTTGTCATGTGTTGTTTTGTTAGATTAGCGGCTAGGTTAGCCAGCTAAACTAGCTTCTGTCATGTTATGGTTTTGTTTACTTCCTGGTTTTTGTCATGTGCTTCCAATTGTCCTTGTAATTGGTTAGTTTGTTCCTAAGTGTTCACAGGTGTTCCTCGTTTTGTCTTGTGTATTTATAGCCCCTCTGTCTGTCTTGTCTTTGTGGTTTGTTTTTGCCTGTACCACTGTGGTGTGGCTATGTTCCTGCTATGTTCCTGCTATGTTCCTGCTATGTTCCTGCTATGTTCCTGCTATGTTCCTGCTATGTTCCTGCTATGTTCCTGCTATGTTCCTGCTATGTTCCTGCTATGTTCCTGCTATGTTCCTGCGTAGATACTATCACTGTAAATAAACTGCACCTGGGTTCTCAATACGTCTCACCTCAGTGGACTACCCCCTTACAGATGCATTCATGTATGTCGCATTTTTTTTCTTAACTTGTTCAAGAGAAGTAAAACTGGGTAAGAAAGTAATTTGAGATTTGACTAACTTGCCGTTAGTCATTTAAAAACAAATTGTGACAGTTACTCTGTTTAATGTTACCGTAGGCCACTTACTGTCCAGTAGGTGTTAGGTGTGGCTTTCTGGGTATCTGTGAAATGTTTAATGTGAGGAAAATGTGAGCTAAATTTTTCATGTATGGTTTCATACAAATCATACATTTGATAGTAAATGGTCATGATTGATCATTTGTACCTGGTATTTCTGTCATTATTTGGTATTTCTTTCATTACTTTTATCCATTTAGCCACATTTAAATAGTAATTTCTTATAGATCACATTAAACTGAAACTTTTCTCATACAAGTTCTAAGAATACATAAACCCAATTGGGCTTTTATTGAGCACGACCTAAAGCCTTGGACGGTTGATAATATTTGGGCTGCTATTTGATACAACAATTGGAAGTTTATATAATTATTTTTTTTCTATTTAAAACACTACACATTTCGGGTTGGTATTTTTTTTAATGAGCAGGTTTTATGCTGTAGTTAAAGGGTTTCATTCTAATCTGGAAACCATGGCCCATAGTGAGCTGTAAACTGTCTGCCATTGTTTTGACGCTGGAGCAGAATGTCACCTGGGCCCCCAATCTACCTAAATATGTTCATGTTTGCGCGAATTATTTATCACCAACCTGCTTTATAAACAAGACTAGGTCTAAAGCAGGTTTTGCTAGGACATTTAAGGAAGCTGGTTGCCCTAAAAAATTAAGCAATAATTACTTAAGAAACTTGAGTAAACTGTAAGATTTTAAGTTTAATAGACTCAATTCCTTTAATTTCTGGCCTATTACTTCACATATATTTTCACTTATCCTTTATACTTTATTAATTCAATTATATAGAAAAGCAATAAAACTATTATTATAGTGAGATTAGTCAAAATCTTTAATCAATTAAAACTTAATCATACATTAAACTATGTATACAAAGGTAGTAGTATGTACCTATATTTTATAGTAATGCACTAAGTCTTAAATATTTTAAGACGTTTCAATTAAATGCTTAATTAGATATAAAATCCATGCTAACAGTGAAAGCATGATTATATATTTTTTTGTATCAGCCCAGGTATAATGTATGAACAACTCAGTTTAATTGTGTGCTTTTTTTTTGTGTGCTTTTCTGTCTACACTGAATTTCTTATTAATTGTCTTGAAAAATGCTAAGGGGTTTGTTGCACGTACAAGCCATTACTATAAACATGCGTCAGTTGACTTTCCCCTGTAACTGAGATGTATTCCAGCTGACCCAGTCTTTGCTAAGATGCTGGCGGAAAGCCATGAGCAACACGTCTCTGCGCTTCCCTTCTTCCAATCTGACTCCTGTACTTTGAAAGGTGTGCCAAAAACAGCTGTGCCAATATAAGATCATGCAAATGAGACTCATAGTTTAAGTATAACAGTAACTCTATAGTAGAAAAGTTGAAACATTTATGTTAAACTTAAACTCCTCTTATTCTTCACAAATCACTAAAGCAAATTTTGAGTTAAGTTTTTTTTATATGGTACCGAAGGCCTAACTAAAGTTAAAATGACAGCTAAAGTGAAAATATATTTTAAAAAAAAATGTTAAACAAAGCTAAATAACCAATATTAAAACTAATATTATAAAGCTAATTAGGAGTACTTTAATGGAGAACGCTATAACAGGTTTGTGCTGAATTAAAGCTAAAGGGCAAGCAGTTTCCATCAGGATATCCATCTCACTTGCCTTTCTTTAGAGCCCCAGACTGACGTCATGGCTGAGATGCACTCCCTTCTCTACTCGAACAGTTAGGAGGGCATCTATAAATACCATTCCTGATGGAACCCTGTGGCTTTTCGCCAGCCTGCGTCACTACATGCTATATAACAAAGCTGCTCTCTGAGGTGATCTACACCTTTTCCTAGAATACATTATAAAGTTACTGAGCTTACTCACACCTTTTACACTGTAGATGCACACACTCACCATGACTCATTTACAGAGCTTAGCTGAGTTGGTAGAAAGCCTACCCCCTATGGTTTTATTTTACCCAACTTAACTTAGGCTTAATTATCCTTTTTTTTCCACATACACAACATGCAGAAGAACAAAATGCTGTTACTATGGACCATGGTGGATAAATATTAAAATAAACATTAAACCTAAATTAACATTAAATATTATAGCTAATTATCTAATTATACTGCACCATGTCTAACAGACCTAAGGATAATACACCTTAATAGTGGAACTAATGTTAATGTACTTCTTTAATTCCTAATTTTTTAATCCTTTAATGCTGAATGTTGTTAACGCTCCAAGTGTGAAATGCTATGTTCATTGCTGGGCCATAGTTTTAAAGTTTATTTTTAGTTTCTTGTTTATTAATGTTTGGCTGTATTGTGGTTATTTTATTAAATTATGTGATTGTATCTGACCAAATGCCCAATTTCGTGATACAACAGCTTTTATCTGACTGACATAAGGTAACCAATTACAATTCAATTTGGTCAGTGCCTGTAAGCTCTAGCAAATTGGACTGGCCTTTAAAATCCTAAAAGCATTTTTGATTTTGTGTACCATTTTTAGTTACACAAATTGTTTGCTGAAGTTAAGTTGACATTTGTATTCGATCAAATATAGTACTTAGACATATTTATATGTTTTAGCTACATGCATTAATAGATGTCATTTTTTAAATTAGGTTTGTGATCGGATATAATTAAACTTTTGTATGCTTTTATTCTGGATGTAAACGAGAACTGTCGTGTCACGATTTTAGGATGAGTTTTCCCACAGGACCATCACTTGGAGGAAAGGAACTGGTTACAGTGCTTTGAAAAATTATTCATACACCTTGAACTTTTTCACCTTTTGTGAACAACCAGTGCAATCAATTGCCTCAGAAGTCACCTAATTAGTTAAGAGTCCACCTGTGTGTAATTTAGTCTTAGTATAAATACACCTGTTTTGTGAAGGCCTCAGTGGTTTGTTAGAGAACACTAGTGAACAAACAGCATCATGAAGACCAAGGAACTCACCAGACAGGTATGATCACTGTTTAATCCATCATCCAAACATCGCTGTCCACCTAAATCTGTCTTTAATGGAAGAGTGGCAAGAAAAAAGCCATTGTTAAAAGAAACACGTAAGATGTCCCGTTTGCAGTTTGCCACAAGCCATGTAGGGGACAAAGCAAAGGTAGAAGAAGGTGCTCTGGCCAGACGAGACCAAAGTTGAACATTTTGGCCTGAATGCAAAGCAATATGTGTGGCGGAAAAGTAACACTGCTCATCACCCTGAACACACCATCCCCACTGTGAAACATGGTGGTGGCAGCATCATGCTGTGAGACAGGGAAGCTGGTCAAAGTTGATAGGAAGATGGATGGAGCTAAATACAGGGCAGTCCTGGAAAAAAACCCGTTGAAGGCTGCAAAAAAACTAGGAAGGAGATTTATCTTCCAACAAGACAATGACCCTAAACATACAGCCAGAGCTACAATAGAATGGCTTGGATCAAAGAATATTCGTGTGTTGGAATGGCCTAATAAAAGTCAAGACCTTTCAAATAAATTGGGTAAAACAATTAAATAGTTACATGAGTAAAAAAATTAAACCGCATTTACAACATACCATTAAATTGCGTTTTGACTCTTTTCAGCTTAACACAATTATCATGCCACACACAAAAGGAAAACCGATTTTGCACACATGCTTGCATAAAAAAAACTTAACAAGCATTTACACACAGCTAATAGGCTTCACTGGTTTAAACCACTGTGCAAATTTCTTTTTTCAATTGAAAACTCTTTTGCATGCTAGGTGAACCACTGTGCCTTAGGCCAGATATATGTGTGCCAGATATATGTGTGCGCACAACTTCCTGTTTTTTGACTATAAATGTCAACCTGTCATCTCTACCTGCAACCCCCATGCTGCAAAAGAGCATCTCATAAAGGCCACATCAACACCGCACACAACAGCTTGAGGACCACCGTCATATGAAAAGCACAGCGTGGAAAAATGAGTGTCTTTGTACTAGGATCTGTATCCCAAAAGAAAAGAACATTGCGTTCATTTAACCATGGAGGCGTTTCAGTATAAACAGCTGGATGATGATGTTTCTTCTAGCTTATTTTGTTCCTTCTAAAGTTACCAACTGAACGACGGATAGCACATGCAGTGGTGATATTAATTGTTTGAGGTCTGCAGTCACGTTTGAATGCTGTCATTATAGGAAAAAGCAGGAAGTGCTGTCAATGAAGCTCCCTTGAGCTCTGTAGGGGTCCTTCATAGCCAATGACCTTTGTTCTATGTAGATACACGTACAGTTTCAGGGACATGAGCATAAGATATATTGTAAATGACTTCAGACACTCTAGCTGATCTATTTTGCTATAAAAGACCTTTTGCTTATTTACCAGTACAGAGAATTCCTAATTCCTATTCAAAATTTTCGTAATCCTCCCACATGTTGTCGTCCTGTTTCATGAGCCTGTGCAATATTTGCAGATTTCGGTTCTGTCAGTACATAACACAAACTTCGTGCTTTGAAAGCAAAATAGCTATCAGCGGGGAGGAATCGAGACAAACAACAATGCCTGAATACTCAGTATTTTGTCCTTGCTGTTTTTTTTATATATTTCCTTGATGGCCAGATGCACTTTGCCTTACACAAAGAGAGCAGACGTACACTCTGCTAAAAATAACTAATGAATCCCTATCTCTCCTGGAGGAATATGTCTGTAAATTTGTGTGTGTGAGAGAGAGAGAGACTCTGGAAGTTTCTGGTTTTATGGTTAAAATCTTCACACAGCAGAAGTTATAAGAATAAGCCACTTATAAACGCATCCCTGCGTCAGACTTCCAGGCTTGTTTTTAAATGCCATCTATTCCATAAACACACATTATGACGATATAATTACTGTGATCTCTGTATTGAGCGTTCTCAAAAGAATTCTCTGTACACAATAATATAGAATCTGATGTTTAGCTGCTGTTGAGTTTTTGTTGCATCATTTCTGATTTAATTTCTACTGCTTTAGCCTTTATTAACTGGCATTAAATAAAACTGATGATTTCTCCCAGAAACTTTATTCTTAAATTAGAAACATAGTGAGATGAAGCTATTGTCCATATTTACCTCCAACAAACATTTCGAGAAGGCTTGTCTAATATTCACATATTCTCTATTCTCAGAAAGTTACTGTTTGTTAGTCTTGTGTAGCCAGACCTTTAGACTAACATCAGAAGGTCTGGAATCCTGCTTCAAATGACTAAGGCTGGGACTAAGAGGATGTGTGACTGACAGGTCAAGCAACTAATAGTGTTTTGTTTTGTGTCACGTCATGTTTAGGGGCGTGGAAATGTCCCTCAATAACAGGGTAAATTATGTAACCGTAAATTATTTATTTACTATCATCTCAAAAAAATCAATCATCGACACCTATGTAAACACAAGACTTTACTTCTAAACGGCAGACCGTTAAACAACGCCAGACACACTGCTGGAAATTCTGTACACTTCAGCCAAACAAAGGACGACTTTAAAATCACTGACATAGAAATGTTTTATTGTTTCGTCTTATTTGTTGCTATGTTTTGCTTATCTGGACAAAGTGAATAAAGATAAAAAAAATATAAGGAATTTTTCTGGATATTCTGTATATTACTCTTGATCTTTTTAGACCTCCGTTCTCTATATTTTCAGCTATTTATAATGTGTCCATGATGTATAATTACTTACACTGTACACACTCAATGTTTGAATGCTGACATATCCACATGTACATAGCCAAATGCACCCACGTCTATGAATTCATATGAATGAAATTGATGAGAGCTACAAACTAATTTCACGGTTACATATTTGATGTACATGGAAAAAAATCATTACTTCAGACAAAACTGAAATTATAATTGTTTTCTCATTTTAATCATTTTCTCACCTTTTTTTCTGGTAGCCTTTTATGTTTTAATCATAAATCCAATCGTGTTGCAGGATATACAATCCTCTAAAAATGTTTTATAATCTATGTTTTTTATGGTTGACAGTGATAACTGATAGATCCTTTAGTACTAACCAAACTACTTTTCTACATTTAATTTTTCTTTTGTAAAGATTCAAACCCCCTTCACACACACATAATTATTATATGTTTTTGTTTGTTATTTACCAGCTCTTGGTGATATATGGTACATGCTCAAATATTATAAAACACAATTTTATTGCAAAATAATAAACAAGGAAAACATTTAGACCCAAAATATTTCAACGAATAACTAAGTGAAATAAGAAAACATTGTACTACTAATACTAATAAAGATTACTAGAAGATTTTTTTGTGCATATCCAGTAATTGTATGTATAAGTTTTAAGAGTTTACTAAAATAATAACTATCACTTCTCCTCTGTTTAACATGGAATCTTAGATATGTCACACCTGGGGTCTGATTCCTTCCTCCGGTCCCCCTGAAATACATGTTCCATACAGCACATGTTCTGTTCATGCTTTAAGGGTTTTGTCAAAATGTGGTAGTTCCACTAAGGAGAATTATGGGCTGATTGGCACCTTAAACTGTCCATTGTTTGTGAATGGGTGTGGGAGTGTAGGAATAATGACGTCCTGTAATAAGGTGGTATTCGGTTCAGAAGAGAAGAGTTAAGAGCTACAGAAAATGAATGAATGAATTTACTCAATGTAATGAATTGACAGTAATACACTTTGTTTGCAGATGACAGTGATATTCGTTATATCAGAATAAACTTATTACTAGACCGTCTACAGTCTCTTGGATTGCCACCAGGCTGCTATTGAAATTGAAATGATGTTAAGGCTTTGGCTCCCTGGCAGACCCCCAGTCAGGGCATTTTTCCAGTTTACGCTAAATAGCTTCTGGGTCTCGATCTTTTCTATGCCTGGATAGTGTAGAAGTCTCCAAACACACAAGGGTGGAGGTCTAGCATTACCTTATTCATAATCAATGTCATCATTATAAGCTTACCAGCTCAGTGCTTTACCGGTTTAATTTCTTTCTTTTTTTTTTCACAGCAAACGCAGTTTATAACCTCAGTTTTTCCTGTCTGTTTATTACATTTTCCATAGAACTAAACAAAATATTGCTGTTGTACACCAAATAAATGATTCAGCAACTGGAAAATGTAATATAAAAATAATTATCTAAACGACATCATACTACAAGTTTTTACTTTTGCCACACATTCCTCGTCCCTGTAGATGAATATATGGAGAACACATTTTCTTATCTCTGCTGCTTTATACGCAGTAAATGAGCCTAATGGCCTCTGTGAAAAGGACACTGAATGAATCAGTAAAGGCCATTACAGATGGCCGGTTCCTCTATGTGCCAGGTGTTTGTAGAGTGTTTAGCGGTGGACAAGAGAGCTTTTATGGAGCCTGGATGAACGGGTCATTTGCGTCCAAGAGACTTTATTAGTAAGCCTGAATTGTATGGCCCTCTGTCATGCTCTTGGTTAACTGTAGGGAAGGTACGAGCAGTGCAGTGATTGCTTTTAACTTATCAAGCAGCAAATTATAGTCTAAAAGCAGTGCTGTCCTTTATCATCAGGTGCAGAGAGAAGGGACACAAAAAGAGAGACAGTGTCTAGTAGAAACAAAGATTAGAAAAATTTTACTGCATCTACCTGGGAATTGTAGTGAGTTAAGCTATCAGTTACTCTGTTAAATGAAGCGTCACTAGACTGAAGCTACCCCCTACTTTTAGGAAAGTAGAAATTAAGCTACAGTAACCTGGCAAAATTAGCTTACTAGATTTGAGCAATTCTATAAAGTTTATTTTTATATTAAACCAACTTGAGACTCTGGTGCGATCACAGATTTTGTCATTATGATTTGGAAACACAATCAACTCTCTGTGATTTCGGTCATACAGATAAAAGTAAACTTGGATTACATTCGGTACACATTCTTATTTTTGTTTGTCAGAGGTGACGAGTATTATGCACTCTGAACAGGCTGTGCTGTGTCAGCTTGTGGTCGGTGTCAATAAGGTCAGTCGGTAAAAGAGCACATGGCTGTGAGGCCAAACAGGTAGCCAATCAGAGCAGTGCACCCAATCAGCTAAAAGAAGAGTGAAGAATTTCAGTACGAGTTTTTAATACTGCGCAATCTGTTTTTTCTGCTTCTTTTGTGCAGCGTTAACATGGTTAGTAAAGCTAATATATCCTGAATCTGCTGTGATCACCCAGCTTTCTCGGCTCTCTGCACATTCACTTAGAGTATTCATTAACACTATCTATCTCCATTATCTGCTTTTTCCACTTTTGCCTCTATGTGCTGTTTAAAGGGCAACTTGTTTCACTTTATATTGTCTTTGCCATGACTTTGATTTGCTCTGGAAAAAAAACTAAACATGCCATGTTGTAATTTTAATCTGTCTAATTCACAGTGTGAAGTTTAAGTTTAACTTCATTTATTTATAAATCACATTTAAAAACAGCCACAAGACTGGACAAAGTGCTGTACACTGACATCAGACCATAGACACATAAAATAAAAGTAATAAAACAGAATTTAAAAAAAAGTAAATGACAGATAAACATTCAGAAGACAAAGTAAAACTCAAGACCGCAGTGAAATGTAATAAGAAGGGATATTAGTGGGCCAGATTGAAGAAGTGTGTTTTAAAAGTGATATAAAAATGGATAGAGAAGGTGCCATTCTAATCTCAAGCAGAAGGTTGTTCCATGACTGAGGCCCTACCAGAAAAAAAAGACAAGATCCTCTCTAACTTTGAGTCTGGACTAAGGAACTGAAAGGAAATCACTTGATATTAGACTTCTAGTAGGGGTATAAAAATGGAACAGCTCTGAGAGGTAACTAGGAGCCTGGTTATGTTAAGATTTATAAACAAGTAAAAGAACTTTAAATGGATTCTATATTGAATAGGCAGTATAACAGTATAATGTGTTATAGCATAGTGTAATATGGAAATGTGATGCTAAGAACTTAGATGTAAGGCAGGATAGGACCCAACTAGGTGTAGCATTGTTTTCATTGTGACTTGACCTTCCTAACATCTGGCTCAAGGGGTAACACACACACACACATCTTGATAAAGTTTCAGCTTTTTTCCTCCTTGTGTTTATTGTTCCACTATGTGTGTGCCATTGCGTGTTTGTGTGTGTGTATATACACATGGGTGCTTTGCAAGGAGTCTGTCAGGCATTTTACCAGGTTTCTGATGTGTTCAGCTCTTCTGTGTCCTGGCAATAATGAGAACAAGGGTTGCAATATGACACACCACTGCCACGACTGCTTCATTTACAAGTGAGAATAAACACACTGGGGGGTTTTTCTGCCCAATGTCAGAAATGAATTTAATGACAGTAGTTAATGTCATACAGAATGTATAAAGTAGCAGAGTCAAAATGAAATGTCCTTATTTGGTCATTATACAAGGCAGGAATGGGCTTTGTCAGAGCAGAGCATCTTAAGAGTGCTTTTCATATCTAATTTATGTTTAACAATAAAAAAAAGACCAATACCCCCACCTAATGGATGACATTTCTACAAAATATATACATTATTTATTCTAATGTACTGTATATAGTTTAGATGTCTTGGATGGACAGTTTAAGGTTTTTCCAGTGTTTCAGTTCGATTGTGTTAAGAACCCTAACTTGGCCGATCATTTTGTTGTTTATTTGATATACTTTAGTTTTATCTAATACTTATTTAATTTTTTCACTCTTTGCCATTTGCGAATAACACTATACGAATAACATGAATGATTAGACACAGTACATCTATAATCAACATTGTATAGAATAATATAACTGAATGTATTACAGCTTCACAGGACATGTGGTTAAGACTGCAATATTTATTTGGATCAGTCTCTTATATGGCAGAACTAAAAAGCCACACAGGAAGCAAATGTTGTTACAGTTTGCAGAACACTGACTTTAAACAAGCTGCCTGGTCCAATTTACAAGGTTCATTCATTCATCCTTAGATGCTGCCTGTTCTAGATTGTGTTCGTTTTATTCGACTGCTAGTTCGTTTATAATACAGAACCAACTGAAATCATAGACCTAAACTGAGGTTAAGGAACTGTTAGACGCAGTCAAAAACTTAGCTAAAAGTGCTGCTAATTTCCTATATTACTTTCTGTACCACAGGATAGCAGGAAACCTGGAGTTTATCTCAGGGAACTTGTGCACTTTGCAAGACACAATAACGCATACTGATTTATAGACAAGTTAAAAAATGCAGGCACCCTGGGGAACAAAGTGCACTGGTTTTAGGCTGATCGTCGGCTGTGGGACGGAATTAGTGCATTTCTTGTGCATCTTCTACATCCAAAGACTGAAAACTACATACAAAATAGCTTTAACAAAATATTAGGGGTATACACACACTTATGCATCCAGGTTAAATGTTAACAGTAAATATTAAAATATTACGCAAGAGAAATCACATCCACATGTTTGAATTACAAAGAAATGTCATGGTTATTCTAAACAAAGTTTAAGTAAGTCGTAAATGATTTAAAATTAAACTATCTCAATCTCTACATGGTTACACTTTAAAAAAAAAAATAATAATCATATTTTAAAAATATAAAACAATTTAAAAATGACTATATTCAAGATCAGCTATATGTAGAATGCTTACAACAATATAATATACATTTTACACTCCTAATAAACATAAAAATAGTAGTGATAACAATTAGGCTCAAACACAGGTTAATGCAATTAGCTTATCTGGGTAAAACAAATACAATCAGAATTCTGGAAAAACTAAAAGACTTTAATCTAAACTGAGAAATTTTACAGTTTTATGCACAAAATGAGCTCATTTCAAACTTGATGCCTGCTACAAGTTTCAAAAACCGCACTGTGGATGATAAGCTTTGCAAATCCTCTGCATTTTGACATTGAGGAACATTGTTTTTAAAGTATTCCACACTCTTTTTATGCACTTTTTCACAGATTGAAGTGTATCTGCCCATCTTTACTTTTCAGCGACTCTGCCTCTCTAAGACATCCCTTTTGTAGCTAATTATATTACAGACCTGATGTCAATCAACTTAATTAGCAAATGTTTTCCCAGCTGAATATTTTGTAAATGATAACTTTTTCAGCCCTTTGTTGCCTCTTTGCCAACTTTTTTGTGACCTGCAGTCGCCATCAAATTTAAAATAAGCTCATTAAGCCAATAAAAATGTAGAATTTCTTTGTTTAAATATGTGTTATGTTATCTACGTTCTATTGTAAATAAAATATTGGCTCATGTGATTCGAAAGTCTTTTAGTTTTCATTTTTCGGGTTGTAACTGCAGGTCAGTTCATGTTGACTCTCTTCCTGGTGTGAAGATTTTCAGGTACCCGAGATCTACTTGTTCTCCAGTCACAGATCTCTTCATAAACACACGATGTGCATTTCCAGCCCTCCTCTATATCTACTCCTTTGGGCTCTCTCTGTCCTTTCCAGTATTCCAGGTATCCCCGAAGCTCTGCCCGTAACTCAACCTCATCAAACTGTACCGAGACGCTGCCGATGAAGCTGCTAGAGCCCTGGTAACAGTACTCCAGCTGGAGCACGTCGACACATGGCAGATCAGAACAGGACAGGCTGAGGAGGAAAGCATCCAGCAGTTCATCAAAGGTAGCTACATTTATTCCAATGCCTGCAGCGTGAGTTTTGACCTCGGCTCCAAGGGTCAGGGAGGCTTTGAGCTTGAGGTGTTCCAGAATGTGCTCTTTCTTCACTTCCCCCCTCACCAGGGAATCAAACAGTAGCTTATACAAGCCCACCTAACACAAATGCACAAAAAAGATAATCAACACAGCAAACACAAGCATGAGCTCTCCTTAGCCCCTTCTTCGTGCTATTTTATTATTTCTGGTACATGTGGACTTCCCTTTTAAATCAGGTTTTTTTTTTTAAATCACACTGAGAAATGCTAACTTTTCCTTTCTTATCTTAATTAATTCTGTGATTCATTTCCTTTATTCCTTTCTGTGATTATATTGCAGAAAGATGTACCTATTGCCCTAGGTACAAACCAATCCAAAATCCAGAAAATCCAATCATACATACATTTATATTAATTATCTGGTTTTTTTATGTTGAAACTTTTTCCCAGGAGATTTTGGTGAGTGGGAACACTATTTTTTTTATTATGGAATTAAAGGTGCAGTAGGACATTATGTAAAATGCTAAGTGTACTGAAAAGTGCACCTCCCACCCTCATTGTGCACAGACTAGACGACCAGAGAAAACATTACTCAATCAACTACATTATTTACGCTGTTGCTGTAATTAAACTAATTCATAAAGGTACACAAACTGCATAAGAGTTTGGATGGGTTTCTATTAAAACACACCAAAATCCAATTATACCATTTTTCTACCTGTCCAAAAGAATAACTGCAACCATGACGTCATCTTTCAGACAGCGATATTATTTTGGGTTTTCACTTTGTTTTGATTCAGCCTTTTTTTGCACCATAAGTAATTGCACTGATGACGTATCCTATCCGTGTGTTGCCAATAAATATGTTGACAGGCAGGTAGGAAAGCCTATCATAATGTTCAGATCGAATATTTTCTTGGATGAACATTTCTTGGTCCTACGCCTTCCACAGAATATATAAATACAAAAAAAATAATTAGGACCATTTAACTTACTGATTGCTGTTGGGATGTAAAGATTTATTTATGGCGTATAGCAGACGCCCTTATTCAGAGAGACTTACATTTATCTCTCTTATACAACTAAACAGTTAGGGGTTAATTGCTCATGGGCCCAACAGTGACAGCTTGGTGGTACTGGGAATCAAATCCCAATCTTCCGAATAGCCGTCCAACAGCCGTTTTTTTCTGAAGACAATCCAATAACCCTTTTTTAAGGGTTGTCTATTTTGCTTCATACAGCTTGTTTGGAAGTAATATTTTTTAACCAGAGCGGAACAGAGGAAGGCTAAACATACTATATATAATGTTTATACCACATTTTTATAAACACATTTCTAAGTCTTTTAAGGGTGACTAGAACAGTGTAGAGTTTATAGTATTTAAAGCGCAAAAGATCATTTTAAATAGAAAGAAGTTTGTGACCGAGAAAGTATTTCACACACCTGAAAGCGGTGGCCAAGAGCCTGGGCAGCACCGGGCAAAGATTCGTGCTTACGAGTCTTTAGCTCCTTTAACACCAGCTCCCCCTTCTGGTTATAACTCAGCTCATCAATGATGCCCTTAAGATAGACACCCTCCACTACACCAAACACTGGAAACTCACGCACACACTGCCCTAAAAAAAACAAAAAAAAAATGATTTTTAACAAACAATGTACAAGATAGGAATCTATCCTGATCAATAGAATCTGCCATTCTTTTTTCCCCCTTTTTTCCTTTTGACATACCCGTTTCTAAAATCGGAATCATGTTCAACATGTTGATCAGACTATTTGCCACAGCATCCTCATGGGTCTGAATATTAATCTGTACAACGCCATGAACCTCCAACTCTGTGTGAAAACAAAAGTTCAGCATGGAATACACATACTACTCGACTAAGACAGTGTTACAGTTAATAGAAATTATGATAAAAAAAATTTTTGGTACTGCAATTTTCACCTCTTGCTAAATGAATGTTAGTTCCAGTCTGCACCTCAATACGCTGTTTATCTTTTTTCCTGATTTGGGGTTTCAGGATGCCATAAATAACTTTCTTCTCACACCAGGTCTGCTCAGACAGCAGGCTGACACCCAGGTAAAGTTTCCTGAAACGCAATGAAGGGATATGGCTTTCCTCAGCATCTCTCTTTCTCTTCACACCCGTCTCTTCATTCCTTTTAGGAGGACTCTGCTTTAACTGCTCCACAGTGCTGCAAACCAGGACAGAGACATGTTTAATATTTATCAAGCACTGTTGGGAAAGGGTGCTGTCTGCAAATAATAATAGTGCAAATTTTCACGCCATTCTTAAGCGAACAGTCTATGGTTGCATGCTGGCTTTTTTAGCGATATAAACTCACGTTATTACACCCCTAAAAATGGTGCTAAACAAAACAAACCGTAATTATTGCTTTAAATGCCAGTCGGATGCCCTTTAGTTCAGATCTTAGGCAAGAGTTCAGATCTTCTGGTGTCAGTCTGAAGCTTTGTCTATGCAAGAATAATGTGGAGCTAATGTCATGTTGCATTGTATTCTGGGTAATCTTGTTGGTACGCGTCTTACTGGAAGGATCACACTTCTTCTCTGCTAGTGTGTTCGATCCAGTATTATGACTTTCTTTTAGAGTTTTGGAAAATTTCACTAACGTATATCATTCTAGTTGCAATAAAAACTGCAATAGCAAGTCGCGCTTGTCACTGACTTATTTTTAAACATATCACTGCAAGATGTTTTCACTTATTACAGCTGGAACATGCAGTCTAGACTGGGACATTAGCCTGGGAGGCTGGGGTTAATGTGTGAGTGTATGAATGGGTAAAATCTGGCTAAAAACCAGACAAATGGAAAACCACAACATGCAGTTCCTCATGGCTTTGTAATAGTAGAACCATTTGGCACATTCTTTTTTTCTGTATAAGCACACAAAAACCACAGTAAAATTCGGTTTTTTTTGGTAGTATAACCTGACATGCTGTTGTAATGATGTCCAGAGATGTGAGTGAAAGCGGTGTTTCGAGATATTCCTACATTTCCTACATCTACGTTGTTAATTGTCTTTAATTATCCGTAATACAGTTGCTTCCCGTTTGACATTTAATTTGTTCCGTCTCACTTCTTTTAATTTGGTTTCTTGTTTAATTCCTTCTACATCAAATATTTAGTGCTTCACAAAATCATAACAAGGTGTTGGTATTTACACTAGCCGAGCATGCAGTGTGACGGGGTGAAGGTTTACATTCTCTATTTGCATTGCACTGCTGCTACGATTGGCTGATTAGATACCTGCGTGGAAGTGTACAGATGTTCCTGATGTGCTGACCAGAGCTCAGAGATTCTCGAATAATAATTTGAATTGGACCTTAAATGATCATGACTTACACGTGCTCTGATGTTGGGGACATGATGGAATTATTCATTCGAGTGTCTCCACTTGCTGTCCTGGAGCTGCATGGCTGAGAAGGTTCTTCTAAAATTTTACAAACAGAACTATGAAGAAAAACAGTACAAGCTTATTGGAGGTGCTGCATCTCACGAATATTCGGCAACGCTAAAATCCATACAAAGAAATCTGATTAAAATTCGATTGTCAAAGTGTTTTTACTTTAAGATTTCATAACGATCATGTGATTAGTTGTAGTAATTGGCAGAATAGCGCCATCTTGCGTTTAAATACAAGTATTGTATTATATACAGTGTATTCATGACGCAGAACTAAAATCCGCAATATTGCATGCCGTATATATTCCACAATATAAGGTATATATCAAATTCGCGTGAATTGTTAACATGCTGCAAATTTTAATAGTAAAAGCAAACTAGCAATTTTGTACAAAAATAAGAAACAGCGCTTAATGTAGACGGAGGATGTTTTTAACAGCACCTGTGCACTTCCGTATAAACAACGTACAGTTTATTTACCGCTGTAGAAATGTTCGGATTTCATCTCCAGGAGTTCAGAGTCGCTGATTTCGCCCCATTCTCCTTCCTGCTCCATTGCCACGGTGTTTACGACACAATAACACACACGCACTGGAATATAAACGATGCTTTGTGCATCTCACACAAAATGAGAATCCGCCATCGCTCTGATGTTTCAACTGTCTTGTGATTAAATGTTTCGATTTACACGCGACAACATCTGACCCATCGTTATTTTAGTGCGTTTACTCACATATTTACGCGGGGCTTTGTCCAGACTTATGTCCCGCTTAAGACCGCCCAGACACGTCCACGCCCGAGTTAAACGACACGCCCATGTACACTCTATGTACTTTAGGACACACCTTTGTACTTTAGGACACACACACGTACTTGAGGATACGCCCGTGTACTTTGGGACATGCCTATGTATTTTAGGACACATCCATGTACTTTAGGATACGACCGTGTACTTTAGGACACGCCTATGTACTTTAGGACACACCCGTGTACTTTAGGACACGCCTATGTACTTTAGGACACACCTATGTACTTTAGGACACGCCTATGTACTTTAGGACACACCTATGTACTTTAGGATACGCCCTTGTACTTTAGGACACGACTATGTACTTTAGGACCCATCTGTTATTTTAGTGCATGTACTCACATATTTACGCAGGGCTTGTCCAGACTTATCTCCCGTTTAAGACCCGCCCACAGAGTTAACGACACGCCCATGTACTTTAGGGCACGCCCATGTACTTTAGGACACGCCCATGTACTTTAGGACACGCCCATGTACTTTAGGGCACGCCCATGTACTTTAGGACATGGCCATGTACTTTAGGACACACCTATGTACTTTAGGACACGGCCATGTACTTTAGGACACACCTATGTACTTTAGGACACACCCATGTACTTTAGGACACGCCCATGTACTTTAGGACACGGCCATGTACTTTAGGACACACCTATGTACTTTAGGACACGGCCATGTACTTTAGGACACACCATGTACTTTATGACACATGTACTTCATGGTACTTTGATACTTTACTTTTGATACACACTTTGTACTTTAGCTATACCTGTGAATGTGTTTTTTTAAAAGTACACTATTAAGAATGCATGCAATAAAGACAGGAATAAAGACAGGACTGACCAAATTACAGCTAAGAGCAAATTCCAGTAGCCTGTCACATTTATGTGGAAGGCCAAAATGTTACAGGAAAATACACAAACGCTTCCGGATTATTAAAAACATGAACAGGGTTATAACTCTGCTTTTCTTGAGAAATTATGGCAAATTTAAAAAGAAGGATTAATATTTACAAAACAGGTAAATTATAGGCAACCAGTCTAAACATGTATTAACAATGCGATATGACTCTCATGCGTCATGTGTTAATATGCTAATAAAAAGATTGCTTATACTTTAAAAATTATGTTTTGCTAGCAGTCATAATGTCAGCTGTTAGTTATATAAGCACAGTTTATCCAGAACAGTACAGTCATAGTACAGTCACCTCACATATTTTAAAACCAACTAAGCAATTGAGGGTTCGAGGGCCTTACTAGGGGCCCGGCTCAGGGGCCCAGCATCAGCTTGTTACTACTGGAATTAAACCCACATAAGTCCAACACCTTAACTGTGGAACATCACACCTGGAAACCCACTGGGTTCTTGCATGGAAAAAGTACAGCACAAGAACACTTTGGTTCCAGGTGGACTGTAAAACAAAACATCATAATCCTGAAAATCCAGTAGAATCCAATTAATCATAAAGATGTGCAAAATCCTTAAATCATTTCCAGTTTTGCATGCCATAAGCATCAGACATCTGAGGCTGAGACTATGTTTCCCCAAAACTGGACAACTGAAGACTGAAGAAATGTCGCCTGCTTTGAAAAATCTCGAAATCGTATTTGACACCAAGTTGGACAATTCAACATGCTTTTAGTGGTGTGTGTTTTTACCTCTAGAGGGCGGTAAAGGGATTGAATTAAATTTATGTTTTGTATGCTAGAACCTTAATGTAAAAATATCCAATATAATTTATGTCAGAATTGTTCCTGGTTAGCTTTAAATCAAACATATTAAAACAGTTTAAATTAAACATACTAAAGTTTTGGTCTAAACTTGAAATAACTTTACAGATAAAAGATTTAAATCAATGCTGAACTTTATTGTTGCACATCTGAAGTACTTGTGTTGAGTACAATTTAATCTTAAAAAAGCTTTAAATAAATATACTGCAACAGTGACCTTTGCATCAATACGTGACAATAAGTGAAGTGCTGTATAATAGGGAAAGTCATAGTGGAAATAAACAAAACAACGGTGCCGTCTGAACCTTCTGCAATTCAGATTTGCGCAAATATTTAAAACAGTTTAGTTCCTCTTAGAACAAGTCTTTAACTTCCTAAAGATTAAAATGATATAAGGACAAAAACGAAACGCCTCAAAAAAGAATAAAGTGAATAAAACTAGTATCAAATAAATTTGCATGTGAATTTACAGTAGTAGACATAAACAACCTATTCGAATAGATCTTGTGTTCCATATTTCTGCTCTCACTTACATTACTGTGTAAAATGTCCCACAACATGAAAACCATGTACACCAAAGACATAAAAACTGAATTTTAAGGTTAGACCTCACCCAAAGGGCACTCAAATCCTAAACATTTTACATAGAATAAAATGGATTTTACAATCTTTCATTTCTTTTAACACTTTCCTTTTTCACTTACAGACTTTCTCCGCTTTTACTTTTCTATTAAGAACATTCGATACGTGACATCACTCAGCAGAATCTAAAAACCAAATGTTACGTAGCGTATGTAACACATTTGTACAGCAGTAACATTAAAAAAAAATCATCCACAACTTCCAGAATATTCCATCTGATAAGAACCATACCAAGTCAATCATTAACATACACAACCTGGCAATTCCACCCATCCATTGCTCAACAAGCTCAATGATGCATGTGCTTTAGGTCTTGGGTTTTTTTTTCCATTTGCATGTCTCCAATAAGTCCCTCTTTCTTCAACACTGATTGACCTTACAGTCAGACACCTCAAGTTCCACACTGGACAGAAAGCGCTTGGCCAGCTTGCGTCCATCGTAGCTTAGCTGTGTTGTGTACAGGGTCCTGGCGTGTTTGGGGTACACAATAGTGGTGCTACGAAAACGCTGTACTCGCTGCCGGGGCTCGAACTCCAACTGGGTCTTATATCTTCTCCATGTGCTCTCTGAGATAGCTATGATGGTCTGGCTGCACAACTCCAAGCCCAACCCTGTGGGCTGTAAACACACATCCTGGATGTAGTGGCGATCCGAGTCATAGCGCACCGACGATGTGTATCTGAAAACGATAAGATGCTGAATTAATTACACAATATGAAAGCGAAATAAAACAAAGCTGCAGTCAGATAAACTCTGATGATCACCTTAATTCTTTTGGAGGCAGTGGATCAAGTTCAATTCCTTCACCATAGGAAAATGGGTGCAATTGCAAAACACCTTTACCGGATTTTAATGGACCCTAAAGAAAAAGGGCAGAACATTTATTTCCATTTCAATAAGAAGTGTAGATAATTGTAGACATCTGTAGATACACCACAATATGTAGATAAAATGCTATTTGTCTAACAATAAAACAGTCTGCTGATTGAATTAGGAATGTCTCAAATGTAATTCAGCATTTATCCAGAATGATAATTTAGTTGAATTTGTGCAAGATAAACCGTATAATACTTTTACTAGTAATTTTTTACTATCCTTTGGAATATTATAGTCTGCATGATTCCAGCATCCAGGTGAAAATACCTAATAATTGTGTGAAACTTAGTATATCCATATTAGTACAACTAAATTCTCCAGGTAAAGGATGCATACAAAATATCTCAGAGGAACAAATGTCTTTATTTTGTTGCATTTACACTACAGCACAGAGAAATTTGCTTCTTCGCATATCCCGTCTTAAATGGTTGGGGTCAGAGCACAGGGTCAGCTATGATACAGTGCCCCTGGTGTAGGAAGGGTTATGGGTCTCGCTCAGGGACCCTGACAGTGTCAGACTGGCGGCGGTGGGACTTGAACCAGATCTTCCTGGACTTCTAATCAACAACTTATCACCATAGCCATTTGAGCCACCACTGCCTTAATTTTTCAAACAATTTTTGTTGGGAACTTTTTCTAAGACTGTACAGCAATTAATAAAATGTTTAGAACACTTTGATTAATGTTAAACTGAAAGGTTACAGTGCGGGTCATCACTAACAGTAACATAAAGAAGTGGTTAATATTGATGGATGTTTGAGGGTTTCAATCTGGATTTGGATCAGGGGATCATTTACACTGTGTGTTTGGTGTGTATAACTCACCGCAGCGGGGGTCGCAGCTCTGCTCTCATCCTCACACACAGAGCTGGCGGTGCTCCTGTCCCCGCTCCTGTCTCCATTCCTGTCCCCACTCAACCACGGACTGGGACTCACACTGGGGCTGGGGGGCAGACCAGAGTCCGGACTGTCCAGCAGTCTCTCAGCTTTCAGATTCATTTCCAGCAAGTCTTCATCACATACATTACGCAGACTGAGTCTCCCCACCATTGCCAAAAGCTGGAGATTATTCCTGAACACTCCACCAGATCGCAGTTCTTCTCTTCGTGGTTTCCTTTTAAAATCCACTCGTAAAGATTTGAAGGTGCAGAAGTCCTTTAAACCTGATCAGGATCACCAGGTAAATATTACACACATATAAATATCCCCACCTGGGTTTATTTGTAGTCTGGGCAATTAGGTACATCCGAAATGGTGCAGTATATACTAGGATTTACACTTGCCCTTCTTCAAAGACGCTCGTTGTTTTACCCTCAACAGGAGAAACGGAAACGCTTTTATAACAGCCTGCGCACGCCAGAGGTTCAGAAAAGCGGCATGCAGCACAAGCCACGCCCCATTCAGCCCCGCCCCTAACCCACAATCACACCAGCCCCGCCCCCTTCCCCACAATCACACCAGCCTACAGCGGAGTCCAAAGTCAAAGCTTGATTCAATTGCTGTCCTCTTTCTGGTTAAACATGTCCTCTGTGTATATACTTTATATCTCCTTCACTGATCACTCGTTCAATCAATCAAACATGATTATGCTGTAAATGTAAGGAATGTAGAACTGTGAGTACATTTTTCTTTTCAACTCGAACTTGGAATTACCACAAAAAAAACCTTCCCCTTTACTGTAAAACATCAACAACAAAAAAAGCTCTGGTTATATAAAACTGACTTATGGTGGCATTCACTTTATATATAATATATATATATATATATATATATATATATATATGTGTATGGTGTGTGTGTGTGTGTGTGGTGTGTGTGTGTGTGTGTGTGTGTGTGTGTGTGTGTGTGTGTGTGTGTGTAAAACTGAATTAATTAAAACAATTTTCAAAGAGAACTTTAATTCAGATTTTTTTTTTCAGAACTTTTAATTTATAAAAAAAAAAACTACCCAAAACTAGTAAACTGTACATTTCTTTGGTGCAGGATTGGTGGTAAGGGTTTTTTATTTTTACATTTATGGCATCTGGCAGAAACCCCTTACATTTATCTCTTTTATACAACCGAGGTTAAGGGCCTTGCGCTGGGACTCAGCTGATGTGATAGGAATCCAACCCCAATCTTAAAGATAGCAATCCAATCCAACCACTACGCTACCACTCCCCCATCATTTTTTTTACTGGAAATATAGATATAGCGTACTTGCAAAGCTGATTTGAGGTACGTAAAAGGAGTATAGCTAAAGTTATAAATAAAAATCATGTGCAAGCTTCTAGGTTACGGGGTCAATTAGTACAAAAACTGTATACTTGATAGTAAAACTATCACCAAGGTACAATTAAAGTCTTTTTTTCTGGAGTAAATGGTGTAGACACAAAGAAAGAAATCTGTCTGTTTCGAACTGATCAGATATAAATCGGTTATCACAAAACCTTAGGGAAGTGCCAGTAACCGGGAATTTCTTTCATTATGATCCAGTACTGAGAAACGTAATATTTTATATTTTCTTAAGAACAGCTGTGGTAAGACAATCTCTTATCCTGTTTTTTTTTGTTGTTGTTGACTGCATCAGTTTCTATTAAATTAAAAATGATAAAAATCTGTTCTATTTAATCATGCATTTAAAACATTCATTATATTGAAATGTTAAGTGAAAATTTGCTCAAAATAGTACAGCACAATCTGCTTTTTCTACCCTAAACCATTAGACATAGCACACATCTGGGGTCTCTAGCCAATGAGATCCAGAAACAAATTTTCTATTATCTTTTCTACCAAAGAAGCATAAAAACACATAATATTCATTGACACTATGACAACATATACTAGTCAACATTTAAAGTGGATCAAAACCTTTTATCAGAGTTGTCCTAAAACAAAAATAATTCCCGTTTCTTGTGTCAGGACAATTTTTAATTACATTTTTTGATCCACTTTAAACCCTGACTACGATACTGTATACAGCCGAATTCTGTATGCTGGCTTATCTGACGTGTATCTGTATATATGACATTGCTAAAATATCACTCACAATGTTGGGCGAGGAGGCCTGGGCTGCAGTCAGTATCTCAAACTATGCCAAAGGTGTTTAGTGAGGTTGAGGTCCTAAGTTTTTTTTTTTATATATATATACACCAACTGTATTTTGTGTACAAGGACATTGTTAAGCTGGAACGGTTTCAAACTCTGTGGTTTTAGTAAAGGAAAATGTGACGTTACAGCATAAAGACAGTTTAGAAAACTCTGTCTTTGTTGCAACAGTTTGGGGAAGAACCATTTATGGGTGGTGTTGACAGTATGTCACTCAGTGTATGTGTGATATATAACTGCTATTACAGCATGATGCATTTACACTATTTACTGTATCACACATTACATCAATTACAGTATAATTTAATGACATATCATTTTAATGACAATTGTATGATTGGAAGCAGTAGTCAAAGTACAAATAGCTACAGAGATGGCCAAAAACCCACCCAAATTGTACATAGTGAAAAATCTCTAGGCTTAAATCTATTAACAGGCAGGCACATACAGGAAGAAAGAAAAACCGTTTACATTTTAAACAAAAAAGAATAAGATTATCCAGTATACAGTTAACCAGAGGCCATATTGAAGTCCTTTTAGACATTATAGTTTAAAAAATGTACATAGAATCTGATTATAAACATCTTTGAACCTTTACAGTTTTGTCCATTCTAAAGGGGGGACTTGTTCGCGTCCCATTGAGAGACAGGAAACTCCTAGTTTCTGTGTGGCACAGAGCACCTAGGGCTCTATTCCTAAACCTGCAGACTGAATTACAGTCATACAATCAGTTACACACAATGCGCACACACCACTCCGCAACATGCCTCATGTTTACTGTAACGGTGAGGGTGAAGGGGACATTTAGAGAAAACTCGGTCTTTAAATCATTCTGATGTGCAGACTCCCCAAGCCAGTAGAATTTGTGCCAATGTAGCAGCAGGGTACTGTTCTGGACTGCTCTGCCCTCCACTTTAAGTGCAAACATATTACAGAGAAATGTGTAAATGACATGCATTGAGCTGCACTGAAAAGCCTGTGCATTAGTGTTGGGTAAAAAGATGGAAAAACTTAGAGACACAAGGGTAAATGACTCATACCTGCCAGCAACACAGCAATGTGTTACAGGAAAATTTAACAAACAACTTCTGAATGAGAGATTTTACATTCATTAACAGAATGAAAGTTTTTATGATTTTTAATGGGTTCCGGTACTAGAAAACCGATTCTTGTTAATATGGGAACGCTCTTTTTTTTAAACCAACCTAACACGTGCAAATGATGCCACTTTGAGCTTTGAATAAGTTAAGACACTGCATAATCACATAAAGCTTTAACGAGTCCTGTGTAGTACATGGATAAAGGAAAAGTCATTGTATTCGTTTTTTGATAAGTTTCTCCAGTTTGCGGATGCGTGAGGATTCCTGCTCGGGGGTTGGTGTGCTGAAAGACATTGAGGGTCCGGTGTCTGGTCCTGAGGGAGGAGTGGGTAACCTCTGTCTGAAAAGCTCTAGCATACTGCTCTGCTCACTGCGCTTCAATCCCTGAGGATGCACACAGATACACAGACACATAAATATAACACAAAGTCTACACAAGGCTCTTTAGGCAAGTTTTTTAGCTCTAAGTCTAATTTGTTTATTTAAAAAAATAATCAAAGAAAGTAAGCCTTAATATATTTTAAGAGAAAGAAAAAGTGCTCAGGTTGCAGACTGTATAAATAACTAAGCACACAATACATTTCGACAGCTACTTCAAAATGTATGTAACCATTAACAATGTCAAAAATATAATAAACAGCACAAGTGTGACTTGAGCAGTGGGTTACCTTCATATCGAGAATTTTTTGGAAAGTCTCTGGGTTGCCATCAGCAAGAAGCTTGATATAATTATCCACAAAGACCACCGACGGCTCATGAGGGGCCATGACCACCTGAAGACGAGAAAACTCTTTAACTGAAAACTGAAAAGTCCTTTGTCCTGTCTCAGTGCTTAAATGCTCCCATATGAACAGAGTATGGCAAGTAGGAGAATATTAGACAGTCAACAAATTGCAAACAAAGCAACACTCGGGGAGTTATATTTAGGACCTTTTTTTAACAGACCAATTTACTCTACGCTTGAACTGAGCTGAATTAGCCTCGCTGGTAATTGTTTTTGCTATAATGAGGGCGCCTGGGCAAATAAGCAGTTAAAAAATAAAAGATGTCTATGACATAGGCTCATCCTGTATTTAACCTTTTTTTTTTTTATTATTTTGAGAATAACTTTCTCACATATCATATTCCTAATAGAGCTGAAGAACACATGGTGTACAGACACTGCAAAAAAATATATGGAACAGCACCCCCAACATTTCTCCCCCTGCCAACCTCTATTACTACTTGTGTATGCCTAGAGGGACAAGGCTCCTAAATATGCACAAGTCAAAGTTGGAAAGGCAAATTTTAACTCTGTGGATTTTGTGGAATTTTAATGACAATCCCTCCCTACAACAAAGTGATTTACTCTGTGACTGTCTGGAGTAAGGCCAATGAAAAACCTTTAGGGAACTTGTTGTATTTAGCATGTTGTAAAGAGGAAAAAGAAAATAGAGAGTTAGGGATTGAGAGACAGACACGAAACAGATAGGGAGAGTTCTGACGTTCCATTTAGATTCCCACAACAGGGAGGGAGACTGTGGAAAACAGACACGTCTCACTGGCTGCATGCTTGGCCTGCAACACCTTTGTTAGCTGCTTGTCTCTACTGGGTCAGGAACAAACCGTTTCCCAGCATAAAGATCTAAGAACATCTTTAACAGATTATTCTCTGCGTTAGCTCTGTAATGAGCATCATAAGAACAGCCAAACACTCGCTTCCAACCACAGTGTGCTCACATTTCAACCCTAAACCAGTAAATGTGTCACGGAGGTAACAATGTTTCAAACAAGTAACTCACTGATACTTCGGAAAGACTAACACTGTGAAATAAAAACTGACAGCAGTTCCACAAAGCACAATATGCACCTAATTTTTTTTTTTTTTTTTAACCTATCAACTCCAAAGCCCCGCAAAAGGCAAAGTGGTGCAAAAGATGGAAGCAATTAGCCAGGAGGTACCTGGGGCAGTGCAAAGTTAATCATTAATGCCAAACAGATCTAAAGGTTCTTTGTATGCCATTATTCAGCTTGTCAATAGCAAAAGCAATGCACAAACATCCATGACCAGCACAAACAAGCGCAACATAGTTCTAATGCTAATCATAGCAATAATCTAATCAATAACTCAAATCAGGAAGCTAAAAAAAAAATACACAAACTAACTAAAATAGCCTTTGTAAATTTGTTTTTGTAATTTCTAATAATTATTTTGCTGCATTTTGACATATAGCAGTATTATAAAAGTTTTCCTTAAACAAATTTTTTACTTCTAAAATAAGATCTTCATGCATAGACCCTAATGACACAAGCTAAATATAAATCAGAACTTTGTATAACTACAGAAATATCACGTGTTTTACACACAAGTCAATTTTAATTAAAATGTTTTTGATGAAAAATAATATACATTCATAATTAGTCAACTCTAAGCATACCATAACAGCTGTGAAAACTACAGACCTGGCAACGCTCATACGTCAGCAGTTCCAGAGCGAACTGAACTCGGAAAATTAGCATTCCTAAAATAATCTGTCTGGGCTGATATTTTTTTTAAACGCATTCTAATATCAAGAGGTCACAGCTCACTAAATGTCTATCTGTCCATGCTGGTTTAAGAGTAGCTGATTAAGGCTAATCCAAGTCTGCTATTAGGAAGATCAAGGCAGATTTCAGGCAGATGAGAAAAACAGCAAGAAGTCCCAGGGGATCCTGGTGGGTGGCATGGGAACAGGGGTCAGGGAGAGGAGGAAAACAAAGTAGTGTGTAGGCTTGTCTCTACAGTAGATGATCCCTGACTGGGGTATCTATCCACCTGTTTTAATGTAAAATCGGCACAGTAGAAAACTGATAGCAAGTATTGGGATGTGTGTGTGGGTTTTTTTTTTTTTTTTGCAATGAGTGTTTTTTAAATCATAGTATGATATTATTACAGAAAGTAACAGACATTTTTCCCAGCAAACTAAACCAAGCCTTCGAACCATTTCCTTTGTTTATTCTAGAGGAATAACCAAACCTGGACTCACGCATGTTAAATTCCTCTGTCTCTGGGAGAAAGGGGCTGTGTGAGCAGCTGCTTTACTCTGTGCAGTGGCCTGCTGAGCTCAGGTACTTCCTGTCCTAAGCACATAGCTCATTAAAACACAAGGACGTAGCGGCGTGAGACGTTCCTTTGCAGTACGCAGCCTTAAGGCCCTTTATGAGACGCTCATAATGAAATACTTTTCTGCAGGGAGTCAAACCCTAAGTCGGAAGAGTGAGGCTGTTAAATGGGAATTCTTGGAAAATGAACTGTATTTCCAAATTGTAATTTTTTTTTTAAGTCATGTACATTATAGTTAGACACGCTAATAAATACATAAACCAGAGAGTTTTAAGAAGATTTAAGACATGTCGACCAGCCTTGTGCTGCCATCTGTTGGGGTGTCTTGCAAGTTTTTGATACCCCCCCTAAATAAACTTTTTATGCCTTTAGGACATTTTGTCTTTATACATGTATAAATTTACCACTTAAACAAAATGTAAATTCTTAAAACCTGGTCTATATGGAGTCTTTGGAGAAAATGGTTCATGCATGTCTGTTATCGCATGCATGTTTACCATCCTTATAATTATTAACATTAAATGTTTTACTCTTCTGTAAGCCGGTACATTCATATGATGTATATGTGAGCGAAATGAGGCATTTACCTTCAGAATCATCTCTGCCCGAGTCATTCCTTTGACCACTATTTTAGTATAACTTGCTGGAGCTTTGCGAAGGACTTGAGAGCCAATGGACGGGAGGTCTAACAAAACTGTCTTTAGAGAGTGCGTGTCCAGTAAAAGCTGCATTTAAATTAAATAAAAACAAAAAAAACCAGGAAGAAATAATATACAGTACCACATTTTATGGAGACCACTTAGTCAATAAGCAACAATCCTCTAATATTTAAAGTAACACTGGCTTTTGTTTACCTGCTCAGCTCCAACCATGCTGATGGGTTTACAACGGAACAGATGGTTGATGAACTTCGGGATAAAGGAACTGGAAAATAAATGATTATGGATTACACACACATATTCGTATTCCTAATGTAAACATATTAAAGTCATTTGATAGGGTTCAGTTACAGACTTGATGAACTTTATGCAGAACTGGGTAAAATATTTGCGGGTAGCAGCCAGGTTGTCTCTGATAATTGGTACATTCTGTTTGATATGCATGATGACCGAAGTGACGTATGGGCTTTGGTCACCAACATGCTCCACGCTCTGCCATGGCATCTGCTCACACACACACACACAGTAAGAACAAAGAATCAGACCAATATCGATCTGGCGTAAATATATCAGCTTTTACTATGGAGACTTGTCTTTAACACACCTTGCTCATGGCTGTGAGGGCCGGGTCACATGCGGCATCCAGATCTTGAACCAAAAGCTGAATGCTGTTGGAGATAACACTGCCAAAAAAAAAAAAAAAAAAAAAAAAAAAGGTTACAGCAAGACATGCAAATACTGACAAGCATGACATGTATTTGAGGCTTGTATGCCGTGTAAATTTAGTCAGTTACGTGCTGAAGGTGTCCATTTCTCCAGTTAGATTAATTCTGTCCATAAGCGGCTTGTCCACTTTCTCCTTTAGCTTTTCCTCCAGCTGTGGACAAAACAGCACACGAAGACCATTAAAAAAAAAATCCAACCATCAGTAACATTTTTGCTAAGTTGGAACTTCAACCCATGCTAAGTGCCAGCATCCATGACCAACAAAGAAGACAGTTCACTAAAATAAAACAGTAACAGACTGTGTTGAGTGAATAATGTATGAAAAGTTTCGGATTTTTTTTTTAATATTCCATTCTGTTCCACCGCTTTGTGGAATAATCTATTTCAATGGAATCCAGCAATGCATTTTTTAACATCGGAATGTTAGGACATACACATAATTTAAACTGATTTATTTATTTTTTTTGGTTGCCAATAACATACACAGAATGCTTATAAAATTGGCACAAGCTTTTTAAATGCCTAAAACATACCTGCCCTAGTGTCTCACTTCTTTAGCACTAAAACAATGTATGTTACATATATGTACAATATTAGGGAATAAAACTATAGACTGGATGTAATGACTTTTGACATACAATGTGCCCATTTATATGAGCTATTATTTATTAACGATTTCAGCTACATGATTTACTTGCTATATATAGACATTAAAATTCGTCGTGTTGTGTTTGTGCATTTGTGTCATGACCTGTTGAGTAGTAGCAAGACAGTATTCAGCAGTGCTGAGGATACTACATATAAGACATAGCTCTTCCGTGGTAAATTTGGCCGCCTCCGAACCTTCTTTTTCCTTCAACAGACTGCTTATGGTCAGACCTCCACTATTACTGTTTGTCCTGTAACAAACACAAAGACAAAATGAATTCAGACCTATTACATTCCCTATTCACAGAACCCACAAAATATCTCCTCAGCTAATCCGGTTTAGTTTGAATTCTGAATTATATTTACAGGGCGAGTTATCATTTTTGGAAATTGGTACTCATTCCCCCTGGCAGGGCAAGACAAAGGGTACTTTTCGGAATGGTTCCGTTCACAAAGCATTAGCTGTTACTAGCGCATAAATAGCTCCAGAGAGTACAAGGATCAAAAGCCAGTCATGAAAGCAAAAGAAGACTAAAAGCAAGTCCAAGTTAAACCATATGAGGGGCTGGGTGCAACGCTGTAGGCCATCGCTTACTTGGGCAGGTTCCCAGACAAGATCTTCCAGGCATACTCTCGCAGGTACTTCTGGAAGATGGTAGTGAGGGCAATCATAGGCTCGCCTGTGCTTAGCTGAGAGCACTGCACCATGCACTTTTTATAGTACACAAAGAGATCTGCACAGCTGGGCAACACAGCTCCCCCTTCTTCTGTGCCGGACTTAGGGGGACCTTGTGCACGGAAATCGGCCACAAAGCGGTCGATAAGCTCACCAAGGTTTCTGTTACAAAGAGAAAGAAAAAAACAGAGAGCTGAAACACCACCGATAATATGACTGGCAAAGGTGTGAAAACTAAGTGAAATAAAGAGCACATTGTCTGTTTCCATTACTGTGGGTCATCCAATTCAGCACTCAGTAACCAGATAGCAAATGCCCAACTAAGAATGTGGGCATTTCTCATGCCAAACAGGTCAGGCCTGCATGGAAATAAAGACGACCATTGTCAAGAAAAGGTCAGTCTACTTTAGCCAATGCACCACAACAAGAATCGACAAACCCCTCTTTAGAGATTCGGCTTTGCATGTTCTAGTGGGTAAGAACGAGGGCAATGGGGAGAAAATGAGCAAGAAGGAGAAATAAAAAATAATGGTTAATATACAAAACTCGCTTCAATAAACGAAAGAAAATGAAAGTAATAAAACATAAGGGAATGAGTGATAAAGGATTACTTAAGAGGGCACTTACAACATGTGCAGCACATTGACACAGACGTGCACAGCACCCACATTCAGAACATGAAAGCAAACAGTTTACACCAGTTTGGAAGTAAATAAAAGTCCAATTTACACTGTGATAAAAAAGTCCATTGTTGTAAATGTTTGGGTCACCTCATCCCTGTGTAATGGCTTGCACATTGCACTTACTTGTCCTGTGATTCAATGTAGACATAGAGATGAGGCTCGAAGCATTTGGAAACAATGCCATGAAACGGGTTCTCTGGGGGTTTAGGCTTTTTCGTCTGAAAGCAGAAAAGTGATTAGTCACTTAACACAAATTTCCTAAGAAACATCTTTAGAAAATATTTGATAAGGGAAAGAATACAGAAGGAAATTGCGTCGTTGGTACATGTGCAACCGCCGAAATTTAGAAATGCTAAGACATAATAAGTCCAAACAACATTAAAAAACACATTACAGTTTTATGCAAAAGTTTGGGCACCCCTAAAAATTATAATTTCAATTTATAATCAAAGCAATTATTAGACAAATCAACTTTATTTGGATATAATTTATAGCAACATTTCAGTTCTGAACTAACATTTATTTAATCAACAGATACAATGCAATAACAACAGGTGCAAAAATTTGGGCACCCCTATGAAATAATGACATCAATACTTTTGCTGAAATAATAGCATGTAGACGCTTCTTACAGCCAGTAATAAGTCCTTGAAGTACTTGCCTGCAGGTATTTTGGACCTCTTTGCAAAATTTCTCTAGTTCAGGCAGGTTTAATGGCTGGCGAGCATGGACAGCCCTTTTCAAATCAATCCATCAATTAATTTTCAATGATGTTCAAGTCTGGGGACTGTGATGGCCATTCAAGAACCTTGCATCTGTGTCTGTGCATGAATTTCTTGTTAGATTTGAAACAATGCTTTGGGTCATTGTCCTGCTAAAAGAAAGATGTGGCAAAAAAAAAAAGAAAGATATCTGAAAGGCAAAGTCGAAGAATGCTTAGAATGGTCACGGTCAACCCACAAACCAACTCCAAAGAGCTCCAAGAACATTTTTCTGCTGACGATGTCAATGTACATCGCTCTAGTGTACAGTCCAGCGAACTTTGCACAAGGAACAGCTCAATGGAAGGGTGATGCGGAAAAAGCCTTTTTTTGCATACTGTCAACAAGCAGAGTCGTTTAAGGTATGCAAAGGCTCATCTGGAAAAGCCAGAATTGTTTTGGAATATTTCCTTTGGACAGATAAAACCAGAACTGAGTTATTTCACAACCACAGGCGCTTTGCATGGCGGAAAAAGAACACAGTATTCCAGGGAAAGAACCTTCTCCCTTCTGTAAAACTTGGTGGAGGGTCTATCAGGCCTATTCATTAGAAGCGCCTACAGGCTGTTATTTCAGCAAAAGGTGTCTCTACTATATATAGATGTCATTATTTTATTGGGGTGCCCAAATATTTTGCACCTGTCTGTTTTTGTTATGATTTACATAGCTTTGCATCTGTTGATTCCAAAAATGTTATATCAGAACTAAAATGTTGCTGTTTTCATAAGCTATAAATTATATCCCAATGAAGTTGCTAATTTGGATACCCAGCAGATTATACATTGATATCATTTTCAGAGGTGCCTAAACTTTTGCATAAAGCTGTATCTAAATTCACTTTGTCATGCAAAACTGCAAGACACACAAAAAATGGACTTCCTACTGTTTCACCACCAAGTTGTGAAATTAAACTGTTTTATGAAGACGTTAGTTACATTCAGAGAAGTAATGAAAACAGATTTTACTCATTTATCAGACTTTTATAAGTGAAACCTGAACACCACATGGAGAATGTTGATTCTAGAAGTGGTTTCTATAAATTCCTCAGCCCCAACTGACCTTCTCACAAATGCTTTAACAATCTTGGTTTTGTTTACTGCAGTTCAATCTCGAAATCTTAACTCAAGCTTTGACAATTGACAAACTCTGCTGAATGTAATCCATTAGGACCGGAGAAGGACACTCAATAACCTCACCCTGACCTCTTCATCCTTTTCAGAAATGCTGTCCTCTCCTGACTCATCCTCCAGAAAAGGGTTAGTAGGTTCCAAGGGTGTCTCAGGTTTTTTCTGCAAACAAAGGCACATTAATCTAACAAGTGAAATCTTGATCTCTCAGTCTCATTCACTCTGATTGAACCCTTCAGAATGCCACCAAGTCATGGATAGGAGAGCCAGGAACATCCTGCTGAACTTACCACTGGGCCGTCGCTCAAGGTGCTGCCTGAGAAACGCTTAGCCAGCAGCCCCTCGAAATTGGTGGTTCTCTGAATAGCAAAGAGCAAAAGTTTGACCTCAATCTCCCTGGCCCGAGCTCGCATCAGTTTGGCCAGCTCAGTCCTGGAACAAAAAACACAAACTGTGATCAGCAAGACCTCACATGTGGAGTGGAGCTTCAGGTCAGGCAGTTTATAGTGTGTAGCTGACTGTAGGAACCACGACTGCATTTTAAGGTGAAAAATCAGTCAGGTTAAAAAAAAAAAAAAAAAAAGCTCCACCTGTTTTAGGTTTTATAAATGAAGCCTGACTGAATAAAATGAATATAGCTTGTGCTGATCAAAAGGGAAGTGAAGAAATGTGAAAATTACATTGGAACAAAATCAAACATTCCTTCCACTGACTCTCTGGTAAAAAAAAAAAAGAATAGTATTTTTTTGGTTACTTGTCATTTTCTTGCGTATATATGTGCAGGGCATCATTTTCAGAACTGGTGTAAAGTTTGGGTACCTGGTGATATGGCAGAACTCCACAGCGATACGTTCGGTCATGCACCACTCTTCAGGAAACATGCGGCCATACTTCTCCTCATAGTCCACTAGCTGACGCTTGATCCACGCATAGCGCCGGTCAATCTTATCTAACCATGCCACCTGCAATCAGGATACGACTGTTAGAATCCAGATCCACACATTTACACTGGCAGAGTGATTGTGACAGCATACTGTAAACCATACTAACATCCTGGTTCTCTTGAAAGAGCACGAGGTACTCGGAGAGGTGCTGCCTGATAAACTTCTTGATTATTTCCTGCTTGATACGAGGATCCAGAACATTGGCCACCAAACAGGCATCTCTAAGCACATTGCTAGGGCCTCCAGGTCTCTATTAGAGTTATTGTACAGTTTATAAAAATAAATAATTTGTTAACAGTGTAAAAAAGAGCAGAATTATAACTGTTATATCTTAGACATTTTATAGAACATTAGAAATAATGTTCTTTATAATACATACAGCTGGTTTTTTTAGTTACCTTTGAGCCCTGTGCAGGAAAAGCCTCATCAAAATCAGCCAAAATCTGTGTGCCTAGTTCACTTTGTGCTGCTTTCACTCTGTGAAAGGAAACAAAAGACACAAATGTAGAAGCCCCACAGGCACAGCCTAGAATTCCCCATACCGGAAAGGCCACTCTCTATCCGATCCTTTTCCTAAATCTCAGAATTAAAGATCGGCATAAAATATTACAGGAATGAAACAGAATAATAAAAATGTATTACATACATTTTTTATTAAAGTTATTGAGAATTAATTAGTTGCACGAATTTAACTGCAGAAACACGAATCTTTACTAAGGTATTTTTACACATAATTAGATCTTTGTAGCTAAGATATGACTGCCAACAGTTTTTTTCTTCAGAAAACAAGCAAAATCTAATCTGATATTAAGAACACCTCTTCAGGCCAATATTAAGTTGACACTGATGTTCTGCAAGCTCTGGCTGGAGAGTGCACACTTAATTTTTTGTATGCAATGAATATTAATGATAATTCTTCTATAAGTCATCCTGTCCTATTATTGCATGTTTATTTACTTGTTGCATGAGAAATATCTACAAAAAAGGTTTCTTTCCCCTGGCTTTTCCTGCTTACCACAGAACAATTTAAAACAATGAGAAAAATGTAAGAAAATCAGAAATAAGCAATATCTGTATATAAAATGGTGCCGTATTTGTCTGATTACAGCACTTTTGTGGTGCAATGGGGAAAGGTTTATGGTAATTTAACAACGACATAAAAAAAGAAAAAGGATCAACATATCAAATAAGGCGTTCATTTAAAATTCGCCTTGGTGCCAGATTCCATCTCTGGAACAAAAAGTGCCTTCCAGAATAAACAAGAATTGAGAAAAAAAGATGAGCCCACAGTCTTCTGCCAGACACCGCTTAAACTTCAATTGGGCAAGTGTCTTCTCAAATACTCTCAAGACTCAGCAGTGTTTGAAGTGTGGCAGAACTCACAGCTGCTGTTTCTGACCAAATGTCTTTACCACACCTTCGTCCATTTCTTTTTACGGAGGCACAACAACTCAGAATAAAACAAAAAAAAATTAAAAAAAAAAGAAATTATTTATTCCATTTCTGGACTGGAAGAAATAATAGTAAGAAATAAAAAGCAGCTTCCATCCATCGCTATTTCACCGCAAGCATTCAAAACCTTATTGTGCTCTCACTAAAGCACTAAAGGGGGCTAATATGCTTACGTTGTCACTAAAGTCACAACGAAGCCAGGCAGACCAGCTGGAATTTACAGTATCTGAAGTGACTTCTGGGGTGGGGAGGGATAACTATAGGAGCAGAAAAGGGCAACCAAAGCTACAAGCTTTTCCAGATAAACATAAAGGCACTGGAACATTTTATGGACTAACTTTCCAAATGAAAACACCCTTTCTTGCCCCTGACTTATGAAACAACAACCTTATCACCAAGTGTCTACCAAGAGGCAAAGTGGCAAGCACGGACAATTAGTATTAGATACATGAATGAACTAAGCTCTCACAGTCTTTACTACGGATTTAGTCTTCATAGGTCTGCAGGGCCGGAGACTATACCACACAACCACAGAATGAGCCTGAAAAAAAACCCCCACTGAAATAATAAAAGACCAAGTGGAACAGATTTCCTTCCTGTGTTGCATCTGTGGTAAACATAAACAGGAACCTCAACATCATTTAATTTAGCGAATTACACCAAAAAATTAGTCACATAAACACTGATTGCACTTTAGCTCATTTAGATAACATGCTGATTGTCTGAGTATACAGTCTCCCAACACATGCTTAAGCGTATTTGGGTGTTTATTTTGTAAAAAAATGTAGGTCAGACTGCAGCGTATTTACAATTTTAATTTAATTACTTCAAAGCGGGTTCAAATGAGTTGAAAACAGCTGAAGAACCCGCTCACCGTTCAGACAGCTGGCGGATCTGAGGGATGCCCATATACTTTTGGAAGTGTTCCAACACGTTGACTACTCCCTGGAGCAAGTTGGCCACCTCCCCATACTGCCTCTTGCGTGTCATGGCCCTGAAAGATAGCTAGTGCAATTAAAAAGGCATTTTGAAACTTTACATAACTGACCAAACAGAACATGTGCCTCTATCTTTGGCCTGTAGATATCAAACAGTAAGGCAACTTACTCCAGAGAGTCCACCCCTCCTGCTAGCATGTGCAGGTGATTAAGGGTAGTAATAGACGTGGTTAGGTTACGCTTTGCATGGTCCAGCTGCTTGATGTCCCGGGTAATCTCTTTTACCTGGGCAGGAGAACAAACATCTCAGAGTTAATGGCTTCAGCATATCCAGACCTAGGCAGTTTCCTATTGTCCCACTAGTCCAGATAGCCATACCCTGCCCTTCCTCTGACCTGTTCAGGACTGCTAACATGCAAATGGCTACAAATAACTGGAGGATTTAAAAAGGCTGCAGCATAGGGAGGATGCAGGATGTCACAATTTCCTGCCTAGTTAGCCAGAGTGTTGGGAGACGTTATGTATATTTTGATCAGACCGGATTCCTGTCTGCAAAGCGTATTTTTACTCACCATTTGCTCTGATTTTTCCGCTTTGTCCTTGATGTCTTTAATTTTCCCAAACAGTTGCTGAATGGCTATTTGAGCTTCCTCCAGGGCCTGGAACAGAGGCAGAAATTTTGAGACCTGGCGTCTGTGATCACACTTAGCCCAAAGTGCTATAATGGTTTTACTGCTGTCAAAATAATATCAGTGAAGGTTTTAAGGGTGAAATCTAATGCACATTAAAGCCTTTATTAAACATATATGCGATCATAATTTAATGTTTTATACATAAAAAAACTTATACACCACATTTGCCATACATAGTGTTTGTGATTTTAGAGACTTTCTCGATCAAAGATCAGAAACAAAAAACATAATGATGGTAACGATATTGTTTTCGTCCATTTTTCTCCTCCTACTCCATTCACAATTTTTAGTGACTTTTAGTGAAATAAAAAGCAAATTAAAAGACTTGATGAAAAATCCTCACTTAGAGTTGGTCCTTACATTGTACAAGTGTACAGCAGATGCATTGAGGCCTGCCACATGTTCGCCCACCTAACCCGCTGGTATGGACCAAGCACCTCTCCTAGCCCTGAAGTGGGCTGACCTTCACACCAACAGTTATAAACTAAACCTTTACAACACTATTCGAAATCCTGCAACACATCCCTGCTAGTTTTTATTAGTGGTAGTCCCTGCTGGTATTTTTTCAGGTCCAGGGCTAGACTGACCAGGAGTAGGATGGTTGGCTTTCACTCACTCTTGGGGAGATGGAATGCTAACAGCCGGCACCAGCTGCCCCGTGGAATTTACCACTTTTAAAATCCTCCTCAGAATACAGGCAGACGCTGCCTTACACTGTCGCCTATGCAGTTGACAGAACATTTTCGAAAGAGCAACATAGCTTAAAACAATCTGAGGGCTTTCCGGACACCTCCCAGTAAAATGTTTTAACTCAGCTGTCTCGTTATGGCTCTGTTGTCATGCCTGATAAAGGCCACAGAGGAGAGTAACTGAGAAGCAATTTTCCAACCACAGTGAAGTGTATCACTGCAGATATGCTGACAGACGGATGAGGAGGGGTCCGCCATTTCAAATGGTTTCTTTCCAGAGTAGCAGGCTGAATGATGGGTGTGGACCTTCCTTCCTTATCTATGGCCAAAATGTTGCTGGCTGATAAAATCAGGTGTAAATAAGATTTGAGAATGGCTGAAGCCAGGAGACCAAATAAAATTTGTCTATAACCACTAGTGACATTGTGGAGATTTATTTATATTTATATATATTATATATATATATATATATATATATATATATATATATATATATATATATATATATATATAGATATATATATATTCATATATGATATATTTATATATATATATATATATATAAAATATGACATTATGACAAACAGCTGCATTGCACAAAAAAATAAATTGATTTTTTCGGATGGTTGGGGTGCAGCAGCACCTGCTCCATCACCACAAAACGTTACATTGAATGTACTATTGTTTGCTGAAAAATCGAACAAATAATCATTTTAACTTAATAACTAAGGTTATTTAACTCTGACAGACAAACTTTATTATTAAATACAGATACAATATTATATATGAGTAAAACATGTAATTAAAATAACTTTTTTCTTTGGCATTTTTCAGAGAGCCAGTCCAAATGTGTGGGTGGGTCTTACTTTGGTGACCTCAGGGTTAACGAGATGGTCAAATTGACTAATGTGAATGCAATCATAAACCATTCGCTGTTTAAATACCGTGCTAATAAACGAATGATCGATTGATCTTTATTATTTTAGTCAGAGATAAATAGCTTTAAAATGTTTATGCGCATTTTCAGCCAGCAGAAGTTTCTCAGGATCTTGGAGCCATTCGCTCAGAAAAAACAGGCAAGTTCACTGTCCATCTTGTCAATTACTTAACTGGGAAATCAGACATGAAAGCACACATTGTGAGTTTTAATAATCCACAAGCAAAACTGTGTTCTGACTGTGCGTTATAGATAACTATATAAAACAAGTGTCTATAAATGAGTGTCCATTCACATCCATGCGATCGCATTCTTCCTTCAGGGACTTCATATATATTTATTTATCAAGTAGCTTGTTCGTTCTGACACACTGAAAAAAAAAAAAACACACACAAGCCATACACACATTTATGCATTCATATAATGTTAAGATTAGTCTTTGTCAGCATTCCTAATAAGCAGCTCCACATGCCAGAAACTAGATGAGACATCCTGATCCCAGTTCACTCTGTGTCGGCCATAAAAATTCTTATATAGAGCCCCTACCCCCAATCCCATCTGGGAACACAATACAGCAAGCTTTTATATGGAATTTCAAACTGCATCAAAGAAAATAATACACATTACAGTTATGGCTGGGTTAAACAAGAGCCAAAACTGTGAGACCAATGGGAGTGACCAGTGACAGCACTAAATGGCACCAAATGCTTTGGCATATTGGAATATTCAAGGAGGAAGGAGGAAGTGATGCTTATTATACCAGGTGGATCAAACCTATAAAGGTGCTTAGCAAACGGTGTGGTGTAATCTTTGAAGACAAAGATTGTAATTATCAATCAAGAAAAAAGGAGGTGTGCAACCTTTTACAGAAACAAATCCAGTGTATCTATAGTATGTCTTCAAAACAAGTCGTTTAGTGAATCAGCTTCTTCCTGGGGTGCACAGCTGCCCATAACGTCCACAGATTGATTCTTCTCAGCAAGCAGACAAACACTGTTTCTTTTTTCTCCTTCCAATATGTCCACAAGGCATTTAAACATCTGTGAAGTGACTGTGAAACATCTCTGGAGTCACTGCTTATCTGGCTGTGACCTCCAACTTGATATGAAGCTTCTGACTTACTCATCAACATCTCCTGACCGAACGTTGGAGAATGAGCTTTTAGAAACACTTCAAAGACGCGTGTTTTCCCACCACCCCCACACAGCTAGAATAATCATCACGCAGCCCCTCCGAGACTGTGATTCAGGAGCATGTCTCCACCCCAATGATAAATATTTCTCAGACTAAACAAAGAACAAGCTGGTGTGTTTTCCATTTCTTCTTTATCAGCCCCCGGCCTCTACATCTGTAATCCAGCATTTCCATCTGCAGAAGGGATTTTCCTTTTGCTCGGTGGAAACATCTCTGAGGGATATCGGCCCTGAGACTCCAAATCCTGACTTTCCACATCTCTGAGTACGGTGGTTATGGGACGACCACCAGGTCCCTCTCAGTCTTCGCCTGCACCGGCTCATACCTCACAATTAGGTGTCACATTTCACCTCTGCCTGCTGCTCTGATTGAGCATGGATCTGTGTTGAATCAGGGTTTTCCACCAGCTCCAAGAAGCAGCGGGACACCAAACCACAATGTGGAATGCTAGCATAGCTAAAAACAGGGGGGATGAACTGTGCTTTCTGGTCCAGAAAGGGAAAGAGAGAGAGAACGGTGGCGTGGAGTGAAGTGGGGGTCTAGGAACGGGGCAGCTTTGTCTAATCCAAGCTTTGATGAAATCCAGGAACAGAAAAAAAAAAAATTAAATATCATTGAAAAAAAAATAAAGAAATGAGATATTTGATGTCTGCTTAGGAAAAAAAGTCATGTGAGTGTCAAACACAGAAGTCAAACCCAGACTATGATATTTGAGTGTGAGCAGACAGACAAAGTTGCGGCAGCTCACCAGGATCTGGTTACACATCCAACTCTACAGACCAAAGCAGCTTTCCGTATTCATACCGTATCCCTCATGCACGCTTCTCTGACAGTTTTCTGCTACTCCAATTTATCATTTACTTCCCTCCCAACAACAATCCATCATCTTACACAAACATTCTCTGTCAAGGCCTCTTCCCATAAACTCTTTCAGATGAGAACTGAAAGTACACCTCAACAAGTCCATTATTTACTTGTCGCTGCACAGGGATTATACACAAATCTTTTATTACTTTAGACTGATGATATGGGGACATGACACCCACCTGTCTGCCATCCTGTCCTACATTAGTTTGTCCCCTCACCACCGTCCTGATGTTATCATCCAGGCGTCTGGTTAAAAGAAATAAAGGGAAAAATGTAAAAAATTAAAAATTAAAAAAAAGGCACCACAACATGTGGGCTAGGACATGGTCATCATAAGCATTTTAGATGGCAAATAAAAGATGTACCTGATTTTCAGACGAATCTTATTTACCACTTCATCTATATTTGCCAGTGACTGTTAAAAGCAAAAATCAGGAAATTAAAAGCAGACTTCAGATTAATACTTATTGCATAATTAATGCAATTACCATAAATCCCCTGAAACCTTATTAAACACTGGCCTCCCAAAAAGGACACAGGATTATAGCACAACCTAGTGGTTAAAAAAGTAAGGATAGCATATACAATGTGGTGTAATTCGTAAAAACAAACCAGGCTTCGAATAAGGGTGTCTGCCAAATGCTGTAAATGTAAAATGTAAATATTAACCTGGGCAAAGCATGTTGTCATGGAGGAGAAGGCTGTTGCCATGCTAGAAAAGGGTTCGGGACCTTTTTATTCAATCCAAAGGAAATTGTTATTGTTTAGTAAAATTAGACATATTGGTGTAACGGTCCACAAACATTTGACCATAAGTGTGTCAGTGTGTCTGCTCAAAATGATATGAGAAAATTAAAAAAATGTTCATATGGCAACCTAAAGTAAAGGATATATATCGCGATCAGTGTCAGGCCACTAAATTTAAAGTCAGATTCTTCTCAAAGTTACTTTATTTTACTTTATTTATTTAGCATCACAAAAAGTATTATAAGTATAATAAGTATAAGTATTATTATTTATGTCCTTTTAAAATGCTGATATTCATCCCTACATTTACAGCCAATTATTCACTGATGCATAAGGTCTTTAACCCTCAACTACCTTTGCTCAGGTGGTGCTGGGAATTGAACCCACAATCTTCTAACTGTGCGGCGGCCCCACACCTTAATCACTGTGTTTTCACTTTTCTTTCTCTAAAGTATCTCTAAATCTTGGTTTTAAAGTAAAATATCAGCAGACGAATGTTATTTACAAGCTGTCAGACGGAGACGATCACGTGACCCACCTGCTCAGTCGGAAACAACGTGTTGATGTATTCAACTGCATTGAAATCTGCTCGATCGAGTGGATCCTGACTGGGAAACACCTAAAAATAAAGATGTAAAATAAGATTTAAATGATTTCGAGTAATTATTCCTGCTAATTAATCCGACTTGCAGCACTGATTATAACCGGATTTAAAAAGCAGCTATTTCCATGTCTTTTTATGGACTATGTGTTTTAAATGTGCAAGAAAAAGTCGCCCCCCCCCCCCCCAAGTCGTTTCTGTCAAAATTTGGACAGGTAATAATAGCAATATAATAACAAATTAGCTGGCTAGTTTTGAAGCTACACAGCAACTACAGCTAGGACACTTATTTAACTAACGTATTTATATTTGGTTTATAACGAATTTATTTAGGGTATTTCATCAAACCCTTGGTTTTTTATTACTCTTTAATGTAATAAACAAATTAAAAGTGATAAACAAGCTGACAGAAACTAGCTAGTGATTAAACCTGTTCCTCTGGAGTAGCAGCTAGCTTAGCCTAGCCAGGGAGCCTGTAGTTACAGATCCGGAAGCAGTGTGACACATAACTACATACCTGTTCGATGGCAAGCTGCACTTCAGGGGTAAGGTGTAAAATTGCGTCTAAATCCTCCACAAATTCTAATTCTTCCTCATCCATCATTGTATTAAATTAACCGGGTGACAGTTAGCTATGCAGTGATGCTGGAGAGCCGCTACTGCTTAGGAATCATCCCAACTGCAAACACTACCCCCTACAGGAGCGGAGCCAATGGACCGTCTTTCAGCTTTCAGTAGTAACATGCAGAAAGTCCACCCACCCACACACACATACACACACACACACACACACACACACACACACACACACACAGACTTGTGGCAAACAGTCAGCAGGGTATTTTTTAAACAATGAACGCGAAAAGGCAGTTACATGTCAGTTATATCAACTTATGCAAACATACATTTGTATCCCTCTTATCATATACTGTACATTCAGTGCATTTGTACTGTCATGCAACGGTTACATTTAAGGCATTGCAATAACTTATATAGTTTTTGCTTTATATATCTTTTATTGTATGTTAACAGGGCATTTTATATTTAAAAGTGCGTACTTTACATACTTTTGCATTTAAGTCATACTCAAAATAAATCACTCTTTAAGCACAGACCTGAAACGAAAAAAGGGCCTTAACACTTACAACTGTAAAAGTAGCATATAAAAGATATGTTACACAGCCTACAACAGTTACAATGGTTTAATGTCAAACCATTTTCTAAACACCTGATGCATATGACACACAAAACTGGAAATGCTTTCATAATTTAAAAAAAATGTGATTGGTTGGATTAATGCTTTTGAGGTTTATCTTAACTTTGGCTTGCCCATTGATGTAAAGTTTATTTTACAGACTTTTTTTAATGATGAAATTATGCTGGTCCACCTTTACAGACATCAACATTAATTATCCATGCCTCTAACCTTGAAACGTAACAAAGCAAGCTGTCATTGGTTTTCTTATATATCAGTCACATGCCCTTTAATCCAATAACAGCCGATATATAGTGCAGAACTGTTACCTGCCTGAAGGTCTTTCTGTGTGAGACTTCACAGTAAATGATTCACTTTTTTTTTTCGTTGAGATATGGCAACACATTCTGTAAGAAGATACACTGGCTGACAGAAGGTCATTTCAGGGACTGAGTTAGAACAGCGGGAAGGCAAAGATGAGTCATGAGCACCATGAATCAATCTGTGAAAAGATCTCAAAAGAAGTGAAACATATCAAATGGCGGGAAATCTTCACATGGTGAGCGAGGAACTGTCCTCACTATTACCCGTTTTCTTTCCATGTTAACAAAGGATCTTTTCTAGCTGATTTACTGATTACATGAGTAATTGTAAATGTCAAGTGTGTATCAAAGTGCACTTGAGCTCGAACAAATGTATATTAATAATCCACAGAGTTGCAGCAAGTAAGCAATGCCCAGTATTAGAAAACCTTAGATACTTCTATCTCTGGGACTGTATTATTAAGTTAATACTTTTATAACTTAAGTATATTTACTGCATATATTTTTACCTGGAATTGTTCCTGTATTTTATTTTTAAGCCTTCACTTTATACATGAATGATAGTATTTTTATGGAACCTTTTCAAAAGTATATACCATCAAATCCATATGTGTTTTTAACATCCTATTCCAGATTCAGTCTCACTCGTTCTCTTTTAATAACCTCCCCACCTGCATAGATTTTTTTATAAACAATATAGTGCGATCAGATGCTAATCAAATGTTAAGTACAGTCAGTGTTCCAGTCCACCCCAAAGATTTTCAGTTAAAGTCAAACTCTTTGCCAAACAACTTGGTACTTTGTGCACAGGGACATTGTCATGCTGGAATAATGTTTGGGATTATTGGTTTTAGTGGAGGAATAATATAATGCTCAGCATGCACTTGCTGCAACATGCACTTGCTGCAACAAGACATTTTTGGCAACTTTGTGCTTTCAACTTTGTAGAAACATCCGGGGAAAAGACAGTTATCTGTGTGTGTGCTGGTAAAGTGTCCACAAACTTTTGGCCATGAAATGTTTGCTCACTTCTTTCCACTGACAAAGATTTATATACAAATTAACTTTTTTTTTGTTATAGGAAGCTCCTTAAAACGCTGGTCATGGGTCAGGGTCTCTCAGCAATGATTTGTGGGACTGCTGTCACATCTCAATATCTGGCCACAGAATTTCACCTGGATGTGCCAGCGCTCCAGAGCTTCATCAATTACACACTTCTATGCCTTACCTACACTACTGCTCTGTGTTTCACAAAAGGTTGTGTTTTTTACTTCAGATTGTTTTTTCAAATAAACATTGTAGTGTTTTTTCAACCTAAACTCTATCTACTTTATATAACCATGAAAAATATTTCCTTTACAAGTACAGAGAAAAAAAACATGTGTTATCAAAACAGTGTATACAGTCTTGTTAAACTTAAGATATCATGAATATAAAAAACCTACACACTTCTGTTTAAATGGCAGGATATTATAATCTAACAAAAAAAAAATGTTAAAACAACCAAAAAACTTCAGAAAACTAATCAGATTACTAGTTAATAGTTAACAAATTGTCTATTGTACATTAATTAGCTGCAAACGTACATAGCCCATAAAAAGCAAATAGAGTTTGGGCTGAAAAAACAAGTAATACTATAAGAAGGAATGCCATGTTTTGTTTAGTTTAATATATAAATCTTGTTTTTTGTGTGTTTTTTTTATACTATAGGCAGTCGAAATTTTCTGCAGATTTTAAGGTCCAAATGGTGGAAATATCTATTGTTGGGGCTGGCAGATGTGGAGGCAAATTATGCAGTGGTGAAGGCTTACCAGTATACCACATTAACCAGCATACAGGTAAACAGACTATTCTCTAGACACATTTTAATCTCATGGAGAGGATTAGGCGTTATTTTATATGTGCGTTTGTATGTGCCTACAAATAATTGACAGACATGTTAACACTGCTGCATGACTGTCCTAACTTATTGACTGTGTTCCAGCTTTTGGACTGCTTTATTCTCCCGGTGCTTCTGATTCTGTCCCGGATCTTTCTCAAGACACGCTACAGAATCATTCACTATGTAGCTGTGTGTGTGTGTCTGGCTGGTGTAGGAGCCATGGTAGGAGCAGATCTAGTCTCAGGCAGAGATCAAGGATCAAGTAAGAAGAATTGTGTAATGACTTCTATCTAATTGCAGAACATGTTGTGAAGATGTTGTGATTTTGAGGCACACAGTTGTCTAGAAGCCCCTGAGCTCAATGAAGACTTAATGTATATCGTTAGTGTGTATAAACATAACTGTTCTGCACAGACCCCACCTAAGAGAACATCCTACACCTCCCTATTCAATGTTGTTGCCCTTACTAACGTGTAAAGGTTATTATAGGGGTAAAAAGAAAACTAAATCCGAAATAGGATGTTAAATACACATATGAATGTGATGGTCAGGTGTCCTATAAAGTTATATTATATTGTATATGATAATTATAACCAGTTTATTATTAGTTTATAACCAGTTTATTGAATTATCGAATACTACAAACTGTATATGAGCATTGAACTCCTTTGGCGTTTTATTTACAGTAACTGCTGCCAGTGGCAGACTGGCCGTTTGACAAGTAGGGCAATTTACCAGTGGGACAGTGTACTTTTTGGGCTAATGAATCTCATAATTGTTTTGTCTGGTCGGCCTATAAAACTCTCATTAGCCGATTTTTTTTACCCCTTAATCAGATGATAGTGCTTGGATCTTTGCGGCAGTGTAATGTATTTATCAATTTATCAAAGTGCAGCCCATGAGACATTTAAACAAGAACCCATTAGTTCTTTTTATAATTGACAATGAGCTGACCCAATCACATCTTTAAACAATTCCCCTTTTGTGTCAGCATGCAAAATCTGTCAAAATAGTCAGAGAGATGAAGAAAAAACACACGGGAGACAAATAGAAACAGGCCCTTCAGACAGCTGCTGCAAGTATTGTGATGTATGTAGTGGGCTGGTCTGGTCTGATATATGTTTACAAATCAAAACATCCCAACCTGCACTGCGTTAGAAGCTATCTTAAAGTGTATTGTAATTGCTGTTTGCACAATTTTGTGTTGTATTTATTTACCCCTTCTCCTTAATTCTGTGTTGTTTTATGTAGCTATATGGTTCATATGAGCATCATAGACAAGGAGGAAATAGGTTTCAATTTAATTTAATCGTCAAAATGATTATTACCACTGCTGTAAATTACATGTAACAGACATGTATCCTACTGTTATGTCAGTATGTCAATGTTACATACGCTGTTACATACATAACATTCTGAATGCTACATCATGTCTTTAACAGGCAGTAACATTCTCCTGGGAGATGGCCTGGTTATCATCAGCGCCACTCTGTATGCAGTCTCCAACCTCTGTCAGGAGTACATTGTGAAGAACGAGAGCCGATTGGAGTTTCTAGGGATGATCGGCCTCTTCGGAGAACTGATCAGCGGGATACAGCTGTGAGACTCTTTTGAAGGTTACGTTTGCATGCTGATCATTAATCAGCCATGTCATTTTGACAAAATAAAAAAGGACTAAACAAGTAGAGTACGTGAACAATTAAGAACATAAAAGTAGACTAACAGAACCTGACCTAACAAAAATAGGCCATGAACAAAAACTTGAAAACATAACAATACAAAGAAACCCACTGGGACACGCAACGAAGCAAGACGACGTCAGACCGAAACACGGGGGTATAAATACCTAAGCTAATGGGGGCAACAATTAACTAAACAAGAAACACCTGAAAACAATAAGGAACACATGACCAAAACAAACCAATGAAAACATGACAAATAGACAAGGGAAACACATGACAAGACATAAACAAACATAGAGCACATGGAGTAAAACATAAACAAAGGAAAGTCTCTCTATTGCCCTCCAGTGGGCTGCCAAAGTCCTGACACCATGCAAATTCTGTTTTAATTTAATTTTTAAGTTTGCATAATACTGTGCCAGTCATCTTATTGAAGTGCTTTTTTACTTTTAAGACAAGTTATGCATTGATATTTTTTTTTGCAGAGGTATTTTAGAACATACGGAGGTAGCAAATATTCAGTGGACGTGGCAAATAGGTAAGAAACAAGCAATTAGATTGTTTGCATTAAATTGTTACAAGTAATACAGTCTATTATTGTTTATTAAGGATATATTTTTGCCTTTATTGAGTGGTTGGGACAGTAAATAAAGTGTGTGTTTGAAAGGTTTTTTTAGTGTTTGCACTGCATTAGTCTCCTAGTTTGTCTCTCTGACTGTCTCCTCAGCTCTGCTCCTGTGTGGTTTTTCTCTGTGTATGTACACACTGTACAGCTGCATGCCTGTGGTGATCAACCTGACCAGCGCCACAGCAGTTAACCTTTCTATGCTCACATCTGATATCTTCAGCCTCTTCTTCGGCCTTTACTTATTCCAGTACACTGTGAGCACTGACACCACCAGCCTGTGCACATGCAGACACACGCCCTGCAGGACACATTACAAGCTTTGAACTTTATTGGTTATAATCACTGATCTTATGGACAATAATCTGCTTTGTAGATAACTTATTCATGGGTCACAGTAACCTGCTTGCGGTTGATAAATAAATGCCTTCAATCAAATCAGTTACACTTTAGAATAATGGTAACTATGCCCGAAGAAACCGGTAGAACTATATTAACACTTAATACTGATATCTAATATATAAATAAAATTAATTTTAAATAAAGGTAGTTTCATATTACTTATTCAATAATATCATTTATTCATTCATTTTCTATACCCGCTTATTCCCTAATTCGGGGTCACAGGGATCTGCTGGAGCCCATCCCAGCCGCCTCTTGCAAGGGCGAAGGGCAGGAGGGGTACACCCTGGACAGGTCGCCAGTCCATCGCAGGGCCACACATACACACACTCAGTCACTCCTATGGGCAATTTAGAATCTTCAATAATATCTAAATAAAAATTATTGTAATTGAGAACAACTTGTGAAATATGACCAAGTAATAAAGAATAACCAATTAATTAATAATCACAACAGTAACCACCCCCTTTAATAAATCAGATATAGAGTGAAATGATCGAATAACTAATATGGAACTACCTTTGTCCTGAATCAGCTATTACTTACTGCTCAGTTAATCTTGTTTCTATATTAGTTATTAGTATTAGGTGTTAATGCGGTCCTACATATTACTTCCGGTGTAGTTATTTATTAACAACCAACCATTATTTTAAAGTGTATCAAATATCTGAATATAAAACGAAGTGAATTCCTGATTTATTGTGAGTGATGTAGTTTCTTCTATTCAGTTTTCAGGCCTCTATGTTGTGTCTCTGATGGTGATCATGCTGGGTTTTATCATGTTCAACGCCTTTCCTACACTAAACCAAACACCAGAACCAGCACCTGAGGACAGAGGACACGACAATCCGGCTGCTGAGCTCGATGAGCAGAGACTCGAGGGTGCTGAGGATAGAAATCAAGAAAAAGGTGGGATCGATTGCAGAGAAAAGAGAAAGAGTCTTCCAGCTGAAAATGGACAGGGGTGTGTTTTAAGCAGTGCTAAAATGTAAGCAACTCAACATGTACATAATTTACTTCAGTCTGACGAAATTAACATTGTTCTGATGTTGACTTACTTTTCATATATATTTTTAATGCCTGTGCTTGGGTGACAGTTGGTTTTTGGTCACATTTAAGAGTCTGTTGGATTATTTCATATTAAATAGTGGCTGTTTAGTGGCTGTTGTGTGACAGTCCTGTGGGGAAGTGGAAGCGCATTGGTTAAGTTGTTGGACTACCAACTTGAGGACCCGGGTTCGATTCCCAGCCCCACCAAGCCACCACTGCTGGGCCCCTAAGCAAGGCCCTTAACCCTCAGTTGTATAACAAGGAATGTTGTAAGTCGCTCTGGCTAAGGGCGTCTGCCAAATAATGCAAATGTAAATTAACAGTTTCTGAAATACTCAACCAGCCACCACGCACCAACAATGATACCACAACCAAACTCACTGTGTTTTTATTTTAATGCCATCTAATTTTAACAGTTCTTAATTAGCATTGTTTTTTTGCATTCTGATGTTGTTATATGATTGGATGTTTCCATCTGGATAAATGCAATGTATAATCAAGAAAAAACTTCATGTAAAAACATCTCCACTCGGGCCTTTAAACTGTTACAGGTCTGAGAAAATTCACTGTTAAAGATTTGAGGACTTTTAATGGTTAATCCCACTGACAGGCCCTGTATACTCTAACTTTACAAAGAATAGACTTAGAAATACTGCAAGTGGTTTCACGAAATATTTTAACCAGAATCATGTTGTTGCCTTGTGTAATCTGTGAGAAAAGGCCTCAGAAGGATCCAATAAAGGTAAAATCTCTGGCTTTGGGGCGGTCTGTTAGTGAACAGACAGCTGTTTTTTCAGTTCTGATCTGTTTATAAAGTATTGTTTGAAGGTCTGATTGTATCATTCATTGTAAAGTATAAACTTCATTTAGTTTAGAATTAAAGTAAGTCCACTTTATGTATACAGCCTATTTCACTACAGGGTAGAACTGTACAGCACCCCAATAATACAAATATACTAAAAAAATAAAGACAACCTTAAAGAAAAGAAATCTATTTACATCTTTTTAAAAAATCAAACAATTAAAAGCCATCGAAAACAAGTATATCTTCACAATCTGATATCAGGTGGAAGGTCATTCCACAGTTTTGTGTGACCAAAGTTCATATGAATTAAGTCTGTAATATAATCTGGGGTCATATCATGGACAGATATTTAACCGGAAACCAATGCTGAGTTTAAAAAACTCCCATTTTCTTTGTGTTAGTAAGGAGCCTCGAGGCTACAATCTGGACAAGGCACTATTTTAACATAAAATTTAGGCTTAGTCTTAAATAAAGTGCATTACAACAGTCTAAACAAGAGGAGGAGATAAAGGCATGAATTATTATATAGAACCACAGTATTTACCTGTAAGGACAAAATGACTCCAAAAACAGTGAAAAAAGGTAACAGGATTGTATTTATTCCAACATTTGTTCTAGTTTTGCTCTTCCTCTTCATTTAGAACTTGAACATGATGGACAGTTCAATCTGTGCAGCCCCAAATGTACAGGATTTATAGACAACATAAACTTTCTCCATAGGGAAAAACACACTTTTTGTATATATAATATTTTCTGTGGACGGAGGTCAGAAAGGTTGGCCTAGAGTATACAATATTGTACATGGTCCCCTTACACAGTTTTCAAGTTATTCATGTACAAACCAAACATGTTAACCTAGAAAAGGTGTTTCAGCTGGTGAACATGTGCATCCTTGGGTGTGTAAACACAAAAACTATAATTAGATTTTAGTAAAAATTAGGTTTCAACTCATTCACAAAGCATAGAAATGAATGAACGAAGGGACTTCTTATTCAAGTACTTAGTAATAACCATGTTGTAAACCTGTGGGCCACATGATATATCACAATATCACAGTGTTTGTCACAGAGGTTTGTGAGTAAAATCTCAGAGACGTTGCGGGTCTGTCGAGCGTTCCGTGTATAGCAGTAAAACACTCAGGTGTGTGGATTGAAGTATTTAAAATATTTTTCTGAATTTACACTCCTACAGAATCTATTGAAAGGATCTATGAGCTTTGTTTTCACTGAAGCTTTCGATGATCTACTGTATCTCTTCCATGCGATTTCACTGTGTACTACTAGTCACAATCACACTCTCCAACACACAAATTAATTAACTGGATGTTGATAAAATAAAATTCACCCCCTGCCACACACCACACACACACAAATAACAATGATTACACACTCCTGCCAAACATAAAGCTTACGTTTATCGGCTTTAACATGATGAAGGCATTGAATGAGTTTCACCCGACTGCAGAAAAAGTACATTCACATAAAGTTCAGAATTTTATATTTAATTTATTTAATATATACTATAAATAGCACAGTGATGGCTATAGAACGGTGACCTCGTGTTTTGCTGGCTAGGCTAGGCAGTTGCACAGAATCAGAGTTCTGCAGCTAGTGTGTTCGCTGAGAGTGCAGTTACAAAGAGAGGACACCAGAGGACGTCTGTGCAGCATCAAGGACATCTGCAGTGCCACAAAGGCACAGTTAGAAGGCACAGAGGATTTCCACTCGGTTCCAAAACGAATGACATACAATCAAAAAGCAATAATGCTGACACCCTGACAGCTGGATAGGAAGGATGAAGGAAAGCATTCTAAAAAAAAAAAACCCGGCATGATGGATTTTTGTAAAGATACCGATACGTTCTGATAAGTGTAGATTAAAAAGTGTTACAAAATTGATATTTCAATTTCAAACTTGATCGCATTTACTAAAACCTGACGAGATCGTCATGGTTACCACAAAGTAATGTCAGAGATAAATTATGGTCCACTGGATTTATTTTATGACAACAATCTTATTATTACTTTTAATTGTAGTTCCAATTTTATTTAGATTCTGTAGTTTTTGACTATTTTCCGGCACTTTATGGGCACACGGAAATATGATGCTGGAAATGATTACCTGTTAAACTGTCTGTATATTGCATGATATTTTTGCTATATTATTTATCTTTCAATTTCTTACACACACACATAGTAGCAGCAAGAAAGAGGACATCTATTTTCTCCACACAAAAGAATTTTTCAGTTAACCATACAACATACCTATATATAAATCTGATAAATTCATTTTAGACTTTAGATTCATAGACCTTTTTTTGTTATATTTGGAATGTACGGTTGTCTGCTTTAATGCTGGATGTGACTAACAGGAGCTTGTGCCAATAAGTTCGGTGCCCACGTCAGCCTGCTCCATCATGCCAGTTTCAGAGTGCTGACGGGGAACGAGGGCATGGTCACCATGGTAACTGGGTTGAGGACAGTCTGGCCCACCAGCTGTGGGTGATGTGTGATGACCTGATGCCCGATAGGTGCCTGTTTGGCCAACACTGGGGTGCTGTTGACCTGGCCATGTGAAAGGGTGTGTGAGATGGTGACTGGTTGTTGATATAGTGTGGGAAGCTGTGTTACTGGGTGTACCGTGATGTGCCCAATGGTCTGAGGTCCAGGTGCCAGCTGTATGGTGCTGGTGGAAGAGGACGGAGAAGAAGTGGAGGATGGGGCGATGTGGGCTACGTGCTTGGTGGCCGTCTGGGTGATATGACTGACAGCCTGGATAACAGAAGCGTGTGAAGAAGCATGTGTTATTACTGTTGGCTGGATGCTAGGAGTGGCTAGAATATGCCCAAATGCCAGGCTCTGTGGTGCCACAATGGCCTGGGGTTGATGGGTCACTGTGGCCTGTGCAGGGGGAAAGGAGAGTGAGGGGGAGGATGGCTGGGCAGCGGCTGAAACAGAGGATGCAGTAGCAGTTGGTGGGTGGATGGAGGCTTGTGATGGGACAGAAGGAGTTTGGGGCAGAGATGGAGATGTCTTCCTGAGCAGTGACTGAGGCACTCTGGGTAAGGAGCGAGGCGAGGTCAGCGTGCCCTCTTCTTCCATGACCTCGTCCATGTTATCTTCGCCTTCTTAAAACGCAAAAGACAAACAGAGACAAGGCTGCATTGATCTGAAATATAGTTACAGCTTATTTGCTGACTTGATTTCATATTTAAAGATTTTATAAATTGCATGTACAGATGAGTTGGCTCACCTGAAGCTGTGGAAGTGGATGCTTGGTCATCTTCAGGTTGGACTGTCTGACGCAGCAGCCGCTCAACCTCGATCATGTCCATCCATTGGCTGAGATCATTCTTTAACTCAGCCAGTCTCTGCTGGGTGGAGATCTTCTCACGGGCCAGGCGTTCCATCTCATGCTCATACTCTTTCTCTTTTCGTTTCAGACTCTGTGGAAAAAAAAAACAGAGTAAATACTTTCTCTTTCTCCCACACACATATAAAAGTGTAGAGCATGCAGGGCATAAATCAACTACATTACTAAGGTTCAATTAAAAAGCTGGGGCATCCTAAAATGTCTTAAAACCTTTTGGTACTCTTTGTTACCCTTTGACTCACCTGACCTTAGCAAATCGCTGTCAGACACCAAAACATAAAGAGAAGACATGGAATTATTGATTAAAATGCTGATTCAAATAAAGCTTCAAAATGGAAATATAGGTTTGGTGATAAATTGAGGTGCACCAACTAAAAAAAAAACAAAACAACAACACATTTTACTGCTGTATATATAAAAAAAGTAACGCAAACAGAAAAAAGCCATGCGCTGTCATGGTTGAAGACTGTAATGCTTTGGATTGCAACACCCACAGAAACTGAGAATGCTCACATGAGATACTTTGCAAGCTAGTTTGATTAATGCAGCTATTAAATGACCCACATTACACTAACAATTGGTGAATATTTTTATCCAACATTCTATATAAAACAGTGCAATGTACCACAAGCTGACAAGGATGTGTAAAGTAAATGGTACATATCAATTATACTTTTACACAAATACACACACACAATTAATAAATTGGGTAGGAGATTTCCCCCAGAACCAGACACACAACCTTTCATCTCTAGTGCATCTTTGGACGTCACAAGCCTCCTTAATACTCTCTTAAGCAGAGTATTAATGTCATGGAGAGTGGAAAAAAGACTTTTTCTGTATCAGCTGAAAACAGGTCACCAGGGTCTAAGATTAGCATTTATGTGTCTGCTTCTCCTGACCTCAATTTCTTTACACAACACTGTACCAGAGCTTTAACTGTGTGTATTAGGGTTGACTGAGTACAACCAGTTTTATTTCGAGCAGCAACGCTATTTGGCCGCTTCTTCGTTACCTCTTAGAATTGCAAAGATAGTTGTATTATAGAACAAAAGCAAGTCTGTGTATGCGGAATTAGTCATGCTTCCTCATATAGGCCACTGTTTATGCCTTTTCACAAAGCTCTCCCGTTTCTGGTTGGCAGTCCATGCTTGTGCTGTGCTGTGAAGCCCAACCCATTTCTGGGAAGGGGGCAGTTACACTAGCTCTGCATGAGTAAACAGGTTCAGTCAGTGCAGCAGTGTGGTGGGTGGAGCTTAAGGGATGGGAGTTGAGCCAATCAGAAGTGGACATCTGGGCAGACAGAACTGAGTCAGAGGCCTCATGTATACTAGTGCATACTAGCGCTCCACCCACCTCATTAACAGACACGGGAACACAGCATTCCTGTTTTCATCCACAATAGCAGAGTAACAGCGAGAGAGGGGTGGTCGGCTGGGGTGTATGTTAAACACTGGGCTGTGACTTAGTGACCCAGATACATGGTTTAGTCAGCAAATGCAGGATACCCCTGCTGGCAATAAGAGCACAGGACTAAGTTCTTGTAAAGAGCTTTAAGGAGGAAGGATAAAGATTAAAATGTCTGTACAAACCGAGCAGCCTGGTGATTTCATTATTGATCACAAACACAGTGGTGGCTTTTGTTTCTCATTGTATAAAACTGTGATCATTAAGATACTCAAACCTATGAGGTAAAGTGTGCTGCATTCAGCAAATCTGTGCAATGAGATGCCAAAAAAAAAAAATTAATATGCCAACATCAATATGAAACCAACCAGACAATCGTACTGAGGACCTAAATTCTATAGCCGGGATCTCTTACATCATGTTTAAGATTAATTATTATTATTACAATACAATTAATGTGTAGCAGGATTTATAATCATGTAGGAATAATGAAATGACTTAACATTTCTGCTTGAATGGTGTAACATTATCGTCTGCAGGGCTAAACAGGGCTCGGTCTTTTAAGCGCCATCTAAAGCTGCACCTGTCTGAGGCTTTCATCCTGGATTAAAAACTCAGTCTGTGATCTTTCATGTCCATATATAGCACAATAAACATAGATGGACTCACTTCCAGAACCACGACTAAACCAAAGTAAAGTTTAGTACACATAGACAACAGAATACACAGCTTATATATACACACATCCACTCAGCCAAGAGAACTAAATCTATGACAAATAAAAGAAATTTGTGTATACAGTATATATGACACACACACTGTTAAAAATAATAGCATTATTTAAGATATTAGCATTGTAATTGCTTTAAACAGTTTTAGTTAAGGTATTGTCTGCTTATATGCACTAATTCTCATTAGCTGTTGTGCCAATCACGGTAAAGGTGCTAATTATGATAATGATAAAATTTAATGTATAATATATTTATTATTTCTTTGCAAAGATGTAAAATTAGCAACCATGTGCTGCTGGTTGTACAAACTAGACAAACAAGAGCGCGCCACTAATTTGACTACCTGCTAAACAATATTCATTTCCGTGACCAAGTATCGTCATTAGGGTTGTGTAAAAACATTGATACAGCTAAAAGCTAATTGCAATAGTTTGGTAGTCTATCAATATTTAAACCTCTAGAATTTATACATATTTAAGTTCTGTTTTAACCCGATTTAAATTAATATTTAATAAATTCTCTCAACGCTAGTCAAACGACTTCCTCCTCTGCTATTGTATTTGTCGCTGAAACATACGTCCGCAGGCATGGCGGAAAAAATAAGGCCGTCCCTGGCTTGTTATTTGTTGTATTTTTAGCAATCTGTTTTACATTCAATTTTTATTGAGATGTTTTATTGAACTGTATTGCAATATATTGTATCGTGACCCATGTATCAATATATAAACAGCATATATAATCACCACATATGGGGTGTTGTCATAAAAACTATTTAGTATGACTCAGTGTTTTCCTAAAAGCATTTAGAACGAGTACACAAAAAAAAAAATCCAGATTTTTGTAGAAACCTTTGCACATCCAAATACTTAAACTGAAATAACATAATTGTCAAAAAATGTCTTTCTATGTAGTAGTATTACATTTTTTTTTTCCCTGGAAAGAAGAGACCAAACACTGTTCCAGCATGGAAATGCCACTGTGCACAAAGCCCATGAGCTCTAAAATAGAACGGTGTGTTATGATTGAAGTGGAAGAACTTCACTAAGCCCTGCATTTTGGAAGGATCTGGAATGCTGACTACACTCCAGACCTCTTTACTGATTCCATTAATACTATTGGGGCTAAAAAAGCAACGCCCACAGCTCTGCTCCACAATCTAGTGGAAAGACTTTCCAGAAGTGTGGGGGGTATTATAGAAGTAGGAGTAAAATAGGATGTTCTAAAAATCCAGGTGGGCAGGTGTCCCAATACTTTTGGCCACACTTTGTTTTACAATCCAGTACAAGAGCATTTACTGTATATATAAAAACTATAACTCAGTCAGCATCCAGCAGCTACAGCAAGGGTTCCTCCCTATTCTGAATTGACCAATATGATGGTATTCCCTGTCGTTGTCAAGACCACAGTGGTGGGGAAAATTTTACACTTTCTTTTTGTTAACCAGACACCTGATGAAACCTGACAGTCAGTCCGGCGACAAAGTGAAGGCTTGTCTGGCTGTACTAATCACAGGATTCTCCACACAGTGAAGTTCATCCAGCATCACTAACCACAAATTACTGAACTCTTAAAACGCTTTTAAAACACATTCTACTCAGCAGCTGTGGTCTAAACTGTAAACAACACATGCTCATAAATGCTCATAAAGCAACTTTAAAAGCAGTTCAGTTCCACAAAATGCCACTAAAACAAATAGTAAACTTCTGGTTATGTGTTGTAGGTGTGGATAAAAATGTGATTAGTTTCTTGAAGACTGTAAAATAACCAGAGAGTGCATTTTAATAATTAAATGGGGGGAAAAATACTGCTAATAGCACATAAGTGGTTTTTTTTGTGATTTGAAAACAAGGCTCCGGTGTGTTCCAAAGGGTTAAAACCTGCGTCACCAAACTCAGGTTTGAGAATTTACCTCCAATACTAATCAAACACACCTTAACCGACTAATCAAGGTCGTCTAATCTAAACTAATCAAAACATTTCCTGTGTGTTAGCATCGCCTCTGAAATGGTGTAGGTCTTAACATTGACCCGAGGTAACGTTGTTCTCTAACAACAAGTGCAATAATTGTAATAATTACCAATGAGAAGAAATTCCTCTACCAGAAACTTTTTCATCAGGTTCCTAATCTTTCTACCAACCAAAATTGTTTAAAGCTAACTTATAGCTGCTGCTTTAGCTTTTATGCTAGTATTAACATTTGAAAGAAAAACACTTCTCAATGAATAAACAAACACATTTTGTGGCCTTCCGGTATACTAGCTATAGTCAGTAATACATGACAAGTCAGTTATTAATATAAGGTTCTGTGCTCACTTCAGACTATGCTATGATGGACTAAAACATGCTCTATGCTCCACGAAGACTAAAAATCTGAGTAGCTGAGTAGCTAAAAAAAAAAGATTTTTTGCTGTTAAACACATTACTATAATCGGTAAAATTTTCAGTTTTTCAATGTTTAAGTTGTGATACTAGTGTGTAGCATCATGTTTGTGTTGCTAGTTTATAGCATGTTTACTAGCAAACCAAAGGAGGACACGTATCAAGTTGGACATGGATTCGCTTGCTTAATTAGTGAAACAGAGCATCTAAGTAAAAAAAGAAGTGAGTTTTAGCATATCCATAAAAAATACATTGTCAGATGAACACAGAAACAGCTATTTTCTGAGAGGGGGGTGTGAATGTTGCTAAAGAACCTGTTGCTTATTCCAGGAAAAAGAAGGTTGTAACTCCCCTAGTATGAACCCTCAACATCACTCCCTTCCCCGTCTAGACTCAAAGCCTTCGGCCCCACCTGTGTGCTCTTAAGTGGAGCAGGTCATGTTGTGTATAGAAGGTTTCTTGGCTGTAGTCACATGCAATGCGAGTGAGAAGCACATGGCAAGAGCCAAGAGGCGGGACCGGCCTCCACTGACTCGACTCTGCGGGGTGCTGACTGACTCAAAGCAGGTCGAGGGCAGCATGTAAGAGTGGCAGCATGTACAGCCATGTTGCAGACATTCCCCACAGAACCCCAACTGTTTGAAGTGGAGACATTTGTAATACGCTTTACCTACGTTATTACCTAAAACTAAAGTGAAAAAAATTGTCTGCTAAATATCAGAAGTACTAAATATCAGCTTAAGAACAAAATGGCATTACGTGGCACATCATTTTTATAGGTAAGAAAGTAGAAAAAAGCTCACAGGCCATTATTGTGCCCATAAAAGGTGAGCACATAAGCTGGGGGCAGCAATTACTATCTGGTATGAGGTGAAAATAACAGTGAATAAGTCAAACATTCTCGCTTTTATTTTTTTCCCCTCACCAAGGCTGTAAGGCTTTTGTTAGAGATACAGACCTGCTGTGATGCATGTTAACAGCCAAACCTACCAGAGAACACCGATTTATATAGCCAGTTTGTCTGCCAATCTCTGTAACAGCCGAGGTCGAGCCCCAAAGATGAACAATGGAGTAAGAGCTTCCTCATTTGAGAATTATGACTCAATGTTATCGAAACAACTGGCCAACTGACTAGTATTCCTAGATAGATTAATGCCCTGAGTATCACTATGATTACTCAACAATATGACAAACCCTAACTAAAGGGAAGCGCACACATTTAAAAAAAAAAGGTAGGTACATGGTTAGGGCTGAAAAACTACTATGTTTGGCAGTCTGCAGGAATGTAAGCTGTGAATGCTGACAGAACACATGGCATCTGATTGGCTGCCACCCATGACTGGTTAACACAACACTGACTAAATATTTATAAAACTACAAAACATGTGGCTTTCAGTAGCACAGTGATCTCTCAGCCTTGAAGCAAAATATTTTACACACACACACAAAAGTCTGACCACAAGATATAATACCACATGATATTCTTAAAGCAAGGTATGATTTTTCCCGTCAGTGTTGGTACACATAATCTGAGTCTCTGCAGGTGCTGACAATCTTAGCTGTAGCTCATGCACTAAATGCATCCGTAGCAGCATGGCTGAGCACCGGATCACAGGGGTGGTGGTGAAGGAGGGCTGACGTCACATGTCTCAGGCTAGCCATGTGCTCAGCCCTCATGTGGCCAGGACAAAAACGAGGCAGAAACCGGATGAGCGAGGCGAAAAGAAAGGAAGGGAGGGAGGAAGGGAGGGAGGGAGGAAGGGCTAGAGCGCTTGACAGAAATTAATTACGTTTTAAAGCAACATTTACAAACGTGCGTTGGCAATCATGAATTAAAAACAGCATTTGTGCTAAAGGGGAATTCACATATTTTTGAATACAATCATAAAAATAATAATCTGTTGTTACACATTAGCTGGCTTTTATCCGAAATGTTCACAAAAAGTGAACTCGAGTTTAGAGCATGTGGTCTCTTGGAGCAAAAGAGTAACTGAGTATAAACCAAAGAGCAGATCATTAAAGATTTTTAAAAAATAATAATAAAAAATAATAATTATTCTTTAATAAAAGAATTTAAAGCCTTTAATAGGCGTTTCGGACCAATGAAGAAAAAGACTTTGACACCTGAACCAACTTGCACTGGTTACACATACTGTTACACAACAGAAACCATCAATATAAAACTATAAAACTACACCAACACACACCAGTGTACAGAGCAGTACGCGGCACCACTCTCTCGTCACACACACACATGCAATCATCTGCATGCACAGACTGAGTGAGAGTCATTCTGTCAAAAAAAAAAAAACATGGCTCAAATGTCGGTTTAATAAACCTGCCATCTGCTTCACCTTTAAAGGAGACTTTAACACAACGGTGGCTGCAGTCTACCAAAAGAGAAGTGACAAGACATGCAGTGAACAGCCAGAAAAGAACATATTCAAATTGACGAGATAATTATTTAGTAATAAATTCTCTTATAATAACATTTAACAGTCGGTGGTGCAACCTACATTCCATTACGATGTTTAATTGTACCATTTTCGAGGGATTGTTTGTATATAAAAACTCACGTGTATATGTATGCTATCATGTCACAGCTCACATGTGCTCTAATGTCTTCACTCCCGCTGGCAGTCGATAAACTTATGAAACCAGTTGGTTTAAAGCTACATTTTTTCTCAACATGGCGCTGAACCAGAATCACTGGACGTTTCCGGAAAATGAAATGTTGCTGCTCTCTGTATGAGTAAATTCAGCATTAGGCTCTTTTTTTTTAATAGTATTTTAGCACTTACCACACTATGCCCCTTAAAATTTTTGCAGAAATTGGCATTCACTTTATCATTTTAACTAATAAGTAAAAATTTGTTAATGGAAAAAATTGTTATGGAAACGCATGTCAGTGCCCACAGGAAAGGAACTGATACTGTATTGTTATGTCATGTTGTGGACTACAAAGCTTGCTGCAGTAGACATATGTGAGGGACACTTGTTTTTGACAGCCGAGTACTTAAAGAACAGCCTTAAATGTGAGAGAGAGAGAGAGAGAGAGAGAGAGAGAGAGAGAGAGAGAGAGACCCTCTGTTCACGCTGCCTTAACTAAACTTTCAATTTCAGGGTTTACACACATTTTTCCCGCTACCCCGATGTATCCAGTAACTGATGATGACTCAAAACTCATTAACTTTCCATTCCGAGCACAAAGACACTGCAGGGGGGTGGGATGATTTGTAAATCCTGAACTATACACTTTTGTTTGGTTTTTCTCCCTCCTCCGTCGGCTTCAGGCACCTCGAGGGATCAAAGCAGCTTAGAAGGTTTGTCCTGACTACTTGTTGTCTCAGGTCAGATCATTATGATGATCAGGATATATGTGGGCTGAGAAACCACACACAGTGCTGTGCTGTCATCCTCCAATTCAGCCTATTTTTAACCAGTGCCATCAGCAACTTGCATTTAAGACCCCAAAATCACGGATCACTATACAATCACAGCAAACATTAATCTTACAATAAAACACACGATGCCTATACATTAATAAAAGCTGGTTATTTTATAACTTCCTATTAGCAAAAGTCAAACCAGTACCACAGTTCTAAACGACACAGAATTTCCAAATCAATTCTTGACTCATGTCTTATGAATCAGATTCAGAAATAAACCTCTAATGAACGGTTCAAAATATCAAATTTTATTTTAATGACTGCAATTGCTCGACTTGACTGTAATAACCGGGTAATAACTACATTAGTATTTGATTTGAATATCACCACCACTGGGTCATTAATCCTAGAGAGTAAATAAGTAATCTATCTGGCTACACGTTGTGGGGGTTCCCAGGTCCCACAGCTAAAAAGCATGGATTTTAAGTCATATAAGGGAAAATCCACAACAAATCCTATATGCCAGGACCGAATCACATCGATTAAAAGATATAACAAGAAGCCAAATCTACCTGAATGTATCTCAGGGCACTTCTTAGCACACTCAGATTGGAGGTTTTCTTTTCATCCACGTTAGGAATGTTCTTCTTGAGGGTTTCGAAGCATTCCTTCAAGTGTGCACGTCTGTCAAAAACACCACCTAAGTCAGTTCAAACTGGCCTCAAAACAGCTGAGATATTTGAGAAAAAATGTGAACTTCGTTGCAGCAACAACCCCCCCTTTAGGAGGACACCAACATACACGTAATCTCTAAAAGGTTGAACAAAAAGAACCCAGATAAATAAACTCACCTGTTTTTTTCAAGTTTGTTATGTACTTCTCTTGTTCCAGCCCTGAATACAAACACACACACACACACAAGTATTATTCCTCAAACGAGAAAAAAAGCCCAGCACTTTTACAACATTTGAATGACTTATTCAAAACAGTGACAATTGTACACAAATAAGCACTCATACAGGATACATAACTTAGAATAGAATCCCTGACTTACCCTCCAGGTCTTTTCTTGCCGTCCAGGCCGCGGTTATCATCAGCAAAGTTAGATTTGGCCAAGGGGCTTGGCTGTGCTGGTGTGTTTGCTGGCTGGGGAAGCAAAGCGTGCTGGGAAGCTCGAACAATGGAACCAGGATATAGTTGCAGAGGCTGGGCCAGTTTTGGGCCATTAGTCTGAGATGGTAGAGCTGTATGTTGGGGCAGTGCATGCTGAGATGGGGGGGAGTGGGTGTCTTTTTTGGGAACACTAATGTGTGGGGATGCAGGTGATGTAGTCAGGTTGGCTGACACCACAGGGATGGGGATGACTGTGATAGGAATAGAGGGAGCAGGATGAGGAGAAGGAGAAGAAAGAGGCAGAGGCGGAGGAGAGGACAGTGCTGGTAGAGGGGCCTGGTACCGCTCTGGATTTAACTCCTCCCTTGAGGTTAGGTGATTGGCATGTGTAGCTTGACTGCAGGGGGGTGCTTCCGTTTTTTGCTTTCCTGTGTCCTGTTTGAGCTGCAGTCTCTCCCAAAGCTCGTTCTCCTCTACAGGAAAGAGTTAGAGAGATTGTTTAATGTCACATATCAGTGAAAACGAACACTATTTCAATTTCTTCTGCCAATGACAATGACAGACAGTTTTTGAAAGTGGAGAGGCCTGACTTTTATTGAAGATTAACATTAGGGGGGGGGGACAGTGAAAAGAATTATGACTGGCGGGGTTCTATTAGGAGATTGTGTGTGCATTACAAATTACAGTCACTAATATCTAGGACAAAAAATAATCATGATCCAGTGTGCACTTAGCTTTCAGATATAAATGTTAAGGCTGGAAGGTAAAGTTATTCCTCCTGCCTCTAACAGACTACTCAATCATCAGCTTACAACTAACAAACACAAGGTTAGCTGCTGGACCTTTACCAAACTCTTAAGGCTTTCCACACAATTCGAGACCTGATAAAAAAACTGGCTAAAGGGTGTGTGTAGGAGGTGAGTGCGCTCCTTAAATCCAATGAAAAACAAACTGAAAAGAAAAAAAAGGGAATGCATACATTTTCTTTTGATATTTCTACGGTTCGTTATTGGGCGGGATATGGAAAAGTCTGCGAGCCAGGCTTCAAACTGAGGATATACCATGACGTGATACCCACCGCACAGACACAATCTTTTTCCCTTATAATTTCAAGCAAACATATAAAATTGCTTTTCATTGTATTGTCTGAGAAGAATAGCGGGTAGAGGTGTGTATTGTGACTTTCCTGAAAAAAACAGCAGAAGAAAATGGAAGGATATTTACTATTATGTCAAGTCAAGACTCGCTATTAATGGTTTATCGCCATTTTGACCAAATATGACAGCTGAAATTAAACAATGTTCCTTCAGGACCACATACAACCGACTCTGATGACGACTGATGAAGAGGGCGTATTTAAAATGAGCAAAGCATCTTCGTTACCCTTAGTTATAACAATCATTATTTAAAAGCGCATTTCCTCATGTGGAAACACCACTGAGGTAAAATCAGTCATTTTGACATGTTCAGTTAACTGCAGTCAGTCAATCAGGTGTCATAATGAGAACTGCAAATTTTTTATCGACAATTTTAATCTTGTGCTTGTGAATTACTCAACGATTACGTCAGAGGCTTATATACAGTGACAGGTCATAATGCATCTTAATGTGTGTGATGAAGTCACACTTCCTTTTCCATTTTGCCTATTATGGGTGTGGATTGGAAAATTTCGACTGGGTGCTTCCTCATTACACTTGGTACCAAAACGTCACTGACAATTCACTACATTCAGAGTCTAGCTAAAAGTGTGTGTACCTACAGCAAAGTGGCTTTAACAGGTTATGAAAGAACAAGCAGATACTGTTATAGCACAATGTCAATAAAATGTCACAATATAAGTACGTGCTATTGTGCTCCATCCTAAATCGCACGCTACTAATGTACATGCTACATTAGGGTTAGTATGTACCTCCTTGACATTAAAAACGCATGTTCTATTTAGTATGTTTTTCCCCCAAGAGCTGATTATTGCCATGTCGTGCCATCTCTCCTGTGGACATAATTTACTCAAGGAATAGTAAAGTGTCCATCGTACGCATACTTCAGAATCCAGGCATAAATAGTCCAACCTCTGAGAATTACAGACTGTTTTAATTCTCTCTATAATTCTGTCTATAGTACGCTGTCTCTGATTAACGTATTTAGCTACCAATGCAGAACAAAGTGATTCTGTGAATCCGTTATGTCATCGTATGATGGCGCTTTAGTTGGAACCCAATTCAGGAATATTTAATGTGTTTTTGTTAAAACATTTTAGTATGACGGCATGACTGATCCCTATAAGACACTTGTGATGCTACACCAGTGGCCTACAAGTTACAGCAGCTGACCATAAAGCCACCCACCCCCAACCAGGCAGCAGGATGCTCCTCTAACAAGCAGGCGGATACCAAGCAAGTGCGTGGGGGAAGGCTGTCCAGTTACCATAGCAACCTACTTGTAGGCAACAGGAAATAGCTGACATTAATGCAGAAACATGATCGTTCTTTTAGTCTTCACATTGCACAAAAAAAAATTGCTCTGTCCATCAGCCCACTCACTCAAAGACACCATCACATAATTAATACTTAATTAATGTCACATAATAATAGTTTTTTTTTTTACTATATTGAACTCCAAAAGTTAAAACAATGTTTTACATTAAAACTCACACTGACCAAACTAAATGTACTTCTTTAACATATATTCAAAACTCTGTATGGCCTACAGAGTGCACGCGCTTCTCCGCCAGGCACATGGCTGTGGAGGGCGGAGTTTGTACCACGCGGACTCTACTACGAGGGCGTGGTTACACGTATACGTCACAACCAGGAACGGCCCTGTTCCGCGTCAGACCGATCAAGCACGAGTCAAAACAGAAGTGTGTGTGTGTCAACCAGGAATTTTATTTAGCAACTAAAGTTAAATATCAGACGAGAGTTTTAATACAGAACGAAAATAATTCTTTACGGCAGGGATGTGCGAAAGCAGGAGCAGTTTTAAAACGCGTAATACGACACCACGGCAATGACAAGTCATTATGTAAAAACGCAACTGGCGCGCGCACACACACACACACACACGCACGTAGCTCGCAGTCAGTCGCCACCGCCCTTAAGAGCAATGCAGATGTGTTTGAACTGAACTATGTCAAGAAAAGATTTAATAGTATACATTAAACATTTTATTTTATCCCAAATGTATTATCACAGCTATTTTACAAGAATGCAACAAGCGGTAAAACATTTTACAGGCGCCAAGAGTCAAATTACTCAAGGGTTTAAATCCACTGCACATTTTAGTCGAATTGCACTTTTTTTTAATTAACCCGAACATCATTAGAAATGTAAATGATCTATTCTTCCTAATCAGCGTTATAACCTCTGGTTATTTTGCCAGTGGTTAGGATTCTAACTGGACTGATCAGTAAGTAAGTAATGTGAAAGGTTAAGATGCAGCAGTGTCCAGATTCCCTTCCGCACACATACAGTCCCACACATAAGTACACTCTTTCTTACCACGTGTTTTCTGTTGTTGCTCGGCTTGCAATTCTAAAAACTTCGCTGCCTCCAAAAGCGTCTCGATACTCATCTCTGTTGGGTTATTTTAGTTCCTTAATGATAAAATAGATGAACAGTTCCTGCTTTGGAGTAATTAAAAATATCTTCGTTTGGCACCCTGGATTTCCACTTAAAAGGAAGGGGAGGAAAAAAAAAAAAAAAAAAAAGAAAAGACGCAACTTGAGCCCCCCCCTTGTAAGAACTCTTACACACGTAGTAAAGCCGCAACAAGATGGCGCGATCACTGGACGCATAGGGCCACGGCACAACCCGCGAGACGGTAGCCACGCCCACAATTCCGCCCATGCGGTGTAGAACTCCGCCCAGTCTGTGCAGAACTCCGCCCAATCATGATACAATCAAAACCCGAAGCAGATATTCAGCAAAATACAGTATTTTATTGTTTTTACAGTCTATATGCGTCATCCAAAAATACTCATACACTCTACTATAATATAATCATGGAAAAAAAATAACACAAACCCAAATAACACTTAAACTGCTGATGTCGTCCTGAAAACGAAAACCGAAACTTCCCGAGTCTTGCACAATTTAGGGTAGATTTTTTTTTTTTAGGAATAAAAAAAAAAAAAAAAAAGTAAAAAGAAATTATATTTTAAAGCCATAATCCTTTATCAAACTTAAATATTATTTGTTTTAGTTTGTGATGTTAAACTTTGATTTTTTAAATGTTATATGGTTTGATAATTCTGTATTGTTTATTTGATGACAATTAATATTTTTACTTGTATTATTTTGTATATTGTATTCTCAATGTATCTGTTTTGTATGTTGTTAATAAATAAAGCATTAAAAAAAAGCTACAAATCGACCAGTCATTAACAGATCTACATTCTTTCTTACGTCAGTCCGGGTTTTACCCAAGATAGTTGCGCAGTCATGCGTGTCCATAATAAATAAAAGGGCCGTTTGGATTAGCCAATAGGAGAAGAGAACAGACGGCATGGTAACGGCTCACGTGGGCGACATTCGGCGGGTTTGACGTCTACAGACCGGACGGCTCGATCAGTAAAATCCCTCAGAACAGAAGTCACAAACCGGTCCTGACACTGCAGCACGTTTTATTTACACAAATACAAAAAAAAAGTAATAGGAATGAAATGTAACTCAACAATCTAATAAATAAATAAACTAATAAATTTATTTATTTATGAGCAGCTGGAAAGATTCTGCTGATTTTAGAATAAAACTCATGGTTATGTGTTACATAACATGCGGCGAAAAGCTTTTCTACGACGGACCGTGTTTAATAAGAATAAAGATATAAACAACATTGACAGTGGAAACGAGATTAAAATATAAGTTAATAAAACTATGATAGCAAGAGAAAATAGTCATGGATAAAGGGAGTATGGGGAAAAGTTCAGGTGCTGTCATATTTAACTCTTATTTGTATTTGACTCAAACCAGCTATACAAAACATAAATATAAAAAAAAGTCAAGTTTATTATTAGAGTTAAAATATATTTATATGCCATTTTATTTATACTTGATTTTACTAATGGGCAAACCTGTGGCAAATGTGGCCAGGAAAAACTCCCTTTAATGGTATGAGGAAAAGGAATTTGGAAGAAACCAAACCCAAGAGGGAACCCATCCTCATTTGGGTGACACCAGAGAGTGATTATGAATCATTTTAGCTTTCATAAACACTAGAGAATGTAATTATTTTCGATTGTAGAAACATTATTTATAGTCTCTTGGAGTGAAAAGTTTACAAGCAGCTTATGAATTAGCTCAACTGGTGCTGGGTGGTTTATCAGTTTATATTTCTCAGGATCCTTCTATAATTTACCAGTCTATCCTGCTGTCATCCTGTGCAAATAGTTTCCCATTTTATTCCGTATTTTTAATCTTTCTATAAACATTGAATGGATGTAACTTCATGAATTTAAATCCCATTGTTGACAGGTATAAAGCTCCCAAGGCAAGTGTAATAACAGATTTCATATCACGCCAATACTTTTTTTAATTGTTTACATTAGATTTTATATGCTGCCTATTTGTTATGACTCTAGAAAAAGTGGTAGCGCATGTGTTTGCCTGCTAACCACAAGATTTGAGGGTTCAATTCCCAGCACCACCAAGTGGCCACTGCTGGACTCCCGAGCAAGGGCCTTAACCGGCAATTGCTCAGTTGTATAAATGTCAATCATGCCAAATGTCTGAATGTAAATGAATCACATCACTACATTATAATATAATTTATTTATTACGACTGAGGTGGACAGTCAGGCACATAAGCATTAATTTAATAAGTGTTAAGAGAGACATAATAAAATATGTTGCATATGTAATGTAATCAACCATAAGGTTATTCTATGTTATTATTAATGCACACCTTTTTATTTATTAGTTTACATTTTATTTTTGCAATCTACCTAAGCACGCCGTTCAGTTGTTTAAGAAGTCTAAAGTTCAAGTTAAAGAAGAAGGGGATTGTTCACATTGTGTAGTTGCCAGATGCTGTACAAAAGACAAAAAAAAAGGTTTCGCATGCATTCTGATTCCTTCACTTCGTTAGAATCATGAGTGCCACCTCTTTGTAAACACCATCGTTTTTTGTGGGGCCTTGCACATAAGCTTAAAATTTAGGTTTGTCAAATACGCAACATTAACTCCTCCATGCTCCATGCCATCTTTTCTGTAAAGTTTTTCATGAAGCAAAATCCAACTGGAGCCGGTACATCTTTAGATGTCTTGGGATCTTTTTTTGGGGGGGATGCGCCTGTCGACATCTTTATGACTGAAATCTTAGTGAAGTGGAACACAGTCTTATGGGTCTTATTTTTTTTTTTTACAGGAAGGAGGTCCAGAAGGAAGTCCAGGCTCTAGGCGTTCTGATTGAATGTCCAGATGCCTTCAAGAAGCTGAAAAGCTTCCCTGAGCAAATAAAAGCTAAATGGTGCATCATTAACAATATAAAACAAATGATGATTTAGTCAGGAAAGAAATAATGACAACTTTTCTCAGCTTAGACGTGTCAATCATCATATGCCTCATCAGCTGACAGGAAGAACATTTACTTTGTGCCAAAGCCAATCAGGAAAGAGAAAAAGCAAGCAAACACAGAAGATACTTATCAGATCAGATATTCAAGTAAATCATTGGGCATGATTGGGTTTGGTTTACTACACTTTATGGTGGATGTAGCTCACGTGTTAAGGGGTTGGACGGCTGCTCAGAGGATTGTGGGTTCTCAGCACCACAAAGCTGCCCTAAGGAAGACTCTCAACTCTCAAGTGCTTAGAAGAAAACAAATAAATCTAAGTCACTCTGTCTAAGGAAATCTGCCAAATGCCAGAAATGTAAATGTGAATGCAAATGTTAGGACAGAGTGGCGTTAGAGAATTGTGTGTATGGTGGTGTTTAACACCTCTGAAAATGTGCAGTGATTCAAAAAAGCCCCTACATGTAGCCTGTGCTATTGATACACACAGTGAAGAACAACCCACAGCACCAAATGATTTCTGTTAGTAGATTGCAAAGCATATGCTTTTTTTTCCAGAGCAATATACAAAAGTGCTGGGAAGTCCCTATGTATAAAAACTAAAATTCTAGTTTGCAAGAATACCAAAGAATACCAACATTTAAAGTCTAAAAATGTATTAGAAGAAAATACAGAAAGAGCAGCAATTATTTAGCATGTTAATTAATTATGATCAAATTAAAGTGAAATAAAAATTGTAGCAATACGCGATTCCTACATGCCACCACAAGCTTTAGCAAGTATGTTTAGTTTAAGTAAGCACATTCTTTTCTTTTAATGTCACATGATTTTTACAAGTTTTACAAATGAGGGCAAAGTCCTTGTAACAGAATATGCTTAAACCAGAATAAGCACAGTAGATGATTTATCTTCAAGATCAGAAAACTTCACATGACCCACCACTCTGGAAAAATGCCACTGCTTCCCACACTTACTTCCTTGACTGCTGCTGTCTTCCTGTTATCCATGCCAGCCCTGCTTAGGACTTCAGTCTGCAGTCCCAGATTTCCTACTGGGAAACCACAGAGGTATTCTAGAGACAGGAAATGCCTCTTTGCACAAACATCTTCACAAAAAAAAAATTAAAATCAAATTAGTTAAGCACAACGGGATACTAGGAATTATGCAATCCTTATGAAGTGGGTTAAATTTTACACTTACCAGTCATGATTAAGGAAACTGAAACCACAGAGAAAAAAACATGAGAAACATGTCCATGAGAGGACCAAGATATCAGTGCTGAGGTAAAAAATCATGGGATTTAATTACAAACTAAATGTCCTTTCCTTTTTTAATAGTTCACATAAACAAATCTAGCATACAAAATATGCGACCGGCACCAGTTAGTCTAAACAAAAGCGAGCGTAGACAACACAATGCAGGACAAAAGAACAAATCCAAGGTTTTTAATCAAAGAAAGAGTCCAAGCTGCCACCATTAAAAATTTATTACAAATGTAAGAAAGCCAAACAAATATTTATTAATAAAACAAATTTCGCCACTTCTTCTGGTGCTGCATTGTACTGACATTAAGATACCTCATAACCTCAACTTGATCTCTATTAATAAAATAATTTGTTGAAAACACAAAGCTGAAAAGGTGTTAAAATTGTGGCTTTAAATGTTCTCGGCTACTTGGCGAAAGAGCGAGTTTTTAATGCATGTGCACAGCTGGTTCAATAGATCTTTAGTCTTACCCTCCACCCAATGCATCTCAACCAATACATCCTGTACATCACTGTCTTCCACCTTCACATTCATCAAGCACTTAAACAGGAAATTGTGGACTGAGGTGGCGCTTGGGGAAATAGTAGACACACTGGACCCCTGTTCCTGTGTGCTGGAGGTCTTACAGGGAACATCTGTATCCCTTTTAGAGTCCTGTTTCGCCTTTAATTCATCCCCATTCCTGTGAGGGTCGGTACTGTCTGGTGTGGGTGTTTGATCAATGCTCTCAGCAGCGGGAGTGTCAGGTTCTGGGACTGTGGGTAGCTCACGAAGCTGTCGATTCTGTTTCCGGCGTTTCTGCCGAGCGTGGACCCAGGTGTTCTCCACAGCAGTGAGAAAGAGGCTGAGTTCAGATTCACAGGAGGGCACGCGGTTGTGCAACACCTGAGGACAAAGCGCAACATGGTTATACTATACATTTATACAATATATGACTGCTCTAGTTTTTTTTTTTATTCCAAAAAAATATCACTGATTTAATAAAATATCACTGATTGACATTTATTCAGCGATTCTTAAAATGATGTCAAAGAAGCAAAAACCCGAAAAAAAAAAAAAAAAAAAATTAGCCTAGTATTATTAAAGACATCATTAGTAATTATAATATATATATATATATATTTATTGTTTGATTTTTTCAAAGGCTTTTTAATAGGGGTGCAGTTATTCTATTAATTAATCAGTAGTATTTTATTAACAATTAAAATAAAAATATGAAGTATACATATTTATACTAACAAAACAAAAGAAATCAATTATATTACTGTTATTTATTGTGAATTACATTACCTATTTAAATAATGTGAATGATATGTAAAATGTGTGTATTGGGATGTACCTTCAGGTCTGTCAGAATGCTCTCCAGCCAGTAGGTGACACTCTCCAAGTTGCTGGTGTGTGTTTGGCCGATGGCAAGTGCCTGAGAGTGCAGTGCTGCTGCAGTGGCTTCTACCACAGTGAAGGTCAAAGGCTTATGTGCTTTCTCCAGTTTACGCTTCTTGTTTGGCGGAGACTGAAACGCAGACCAAGCAAAACAATTTGCAATCTGACTGGTACCCAAACTATAGAAAACTGCAGTTATGTTTGGTCCAAATATGAATCCTGAACGCATGAATGGGCACAGACTAAGCAATTAGAGACAACATCACTACATTATGTGTCATTCACATGTAATAAAACTTTACAGTACCTGTGCTAAACGCTTTAGAGGTAAGCTAATTAGTAAGAAACACAAACTACCAATTACTTACCTGACCAAAAAAAATTCTGCAACCATGGTATCATCTTTCAGACCCTTTGATTCCTGTAGTTGACTCCAGCATTAAAACTAAGAAAAGCCTATCATAATTTTAAGATCAAACATTTCGATTGGACGAACATTTCTTGGTCCTACGCGTTCCACCCAATATTCAAATACATTTAGGTCACCTAACTTAATGATGTATATTCCGATGTGAAGAGACTTTTAACGAACAATAAAGGTTTCTGAGGACAATCGAATATAATACCTTTAACGGTCAGAATTTCAGCATAGCTTCGACAAAGACAAAGGTTTTTCAATTGTAAGAAAAAAATAGAACCTATCCTGAGGTACAAATATAAAAGGGGAACTATTGTGATAAGAAAACATTATTTAAATGAGAAGAGGTGGCTTAGTGGTTAAGATATTAGCCCACTATCCAGGAGGTTGGAAGTTCAAAAGCCAGGACCACCACGCTGCCACTGCCTGGCCCTTAACCCTAATCTGCTCTGTTAAATAAAAGAAATGAGATAATTGCAAGTTACTCTGTGTAAGAGTCTGCTAAATGCTGTTATTAATTCATTCATTATTAATTAAATTCCTAAAAATAAATCTGAGCCATAACTTCAATAGAACAACTATATAACTAAAATCCTATTCTAGCCTCTCTGTTATTTTTGTTTATTTAGGAAACTAACTACGCGCTTTATTGGATACAAATGCATCTGCATACGGAAAACTTTAAGCATTAAATATTTAAATGTAACCTGCCATCACAATGATCTGTAAGTAAGAGGACACCAGCAGGGGGCAGCAATGTACAACTGAGGATTTAAAGGTGTGGCTGCTCCTCCTGTTCCTGACATTGGCTTCCAGTTGAGAGAATATACCATCACTGACTGTGATCTGTGTGAACCATACGTCAAGTGTCTAACACACAGGGACATGACCAGAGATATCTAGACTAGACATCAGACAGGATTTCTTGGGGGAAAAAAAATCATTAAATGTCATACATCCTATACCTTACAGTTATGATGATACTTTTATTTTTGTCGGCAGACTTTCTATCCTACTTTCGGTCCAGTGTCTGTCTGTCTCACTCTGTCTCTCGCGGTGTACCTCTCTTTCTGTCTGTCTGTCTGTCTCACAGTACCACTAGCTGGACTCTTACAGATTTACAGATTTATCTTACAGATAAAAAGCATAAGAATCAACTGATGCCAGCTATTTTCCAGAAATACAAAACAACAAAACCTGTGCTTTTATTCAAGTGTACTTTTGTGCCTAATGGTTTGATTTTTTCTTTTAAAGTTCTTTTGCAATATGACTGAGAACATGCCTGTTACTGAGAACATTGCTGTATTTCACACAATTCTGGAGTTGCGTTACAGATCATTTAGCATATTAGGCTAAAAGTTTACCCAAAATGGAGAATAAGTTAAAAGGGACACGACTGTCAATGATGAGCCGCATGTGTCTACAGTCAAGGAAGGAAAGAAATCAGTTTCAGCTAAACTACTGCATGTAATTCGGTGTATTTTTCATTTTGTACAATCACACAATTTGTCCATCACGATCATACACATCTGTTGATATTAACACCCCAACAATTACATTTATGAGTCTCTGAATAATGAGGTCAGGACACGAGCGGCCATGTGACACAGTATATATCCATAGCAAGCATTCCACAGATCAGAGACGAGGACACTAAACTACAACACAAACTACAGCATCTAATGCATGTGCAAGCTATGCTCAAATACAAGTTAAAAAAAGACAGGATTCTTTTCTTAGACATTTTTTTGCTGGTCTTATTAGCAGACTGCACAGCCCACAGAGGAGCAGAAGAGATGAGTTAGAGTGATTCAGCCTCAGAGTTACAATCTTCACACCAGCAGAATATTTGCAGTTATTAAAGAAAAAACAATCATCTGGATGAGTTAAAGTGCAAACATTTTTGGCTAAAAACAAAAAAAACACCCTGGAATTCAGTCAACACAAGACACTCATAAGCAAAAGCTTCAGGCTTTCTTTCACAAGATCCTTTCGTAGTGTCATATGATCATCAGCAGCAGATATTAATGACTCCAGAAGAATCTGCATCAAAATCATACCAAACCTTTAGTAAATTTAAAATGGTGGTATCTAGCCCTGTAAACAATAGCGCCATATAGTCAGCGTCTGGTTAATTTCCTCTGCTCACCTCCAGCTAGTTTTAATCAAAAGTGACTCACACAGTTTTATGACAGAATATAGGGTTAATCTTTGTGCAAATCAGCCCAAAAGTATAAGTAATAAGTATATTCAATTAATTGTCATAGTGCAAGGTACATGTACAGAGCCAATGAAATGCATTTTTTCGCATATCCCATCTTAGTAGGTTGGGGTCAGAGCGCGGGGTCAGCTATGATACAGCGCCCCTGGAGCAGGAGGGGTTAAGGGTCTTGCTCAAGGACCCAACAGTGGTTGACTTGCCCGAAGTGGGGCTTGAACCCAGGTGATTCTGGTCTTCAGATTAACAACTCAGCACCTTAACCATTTGAGCCACCCTGCCCCCTAAAAGCAGTAGCAGGTATTAAATATAAACTGCTCTTTTAACAGGGACAGAGAGCCAGACAGAGATTTTTCTCACTTAAACAAATACAAATATAAAAGTAAAAAGCCATAAAGACCTTAAAAACAAACATATGCAAATAATATAATTCATACTCAACAGACCAGGCTGAAACTGCTGGGCACTTGAGCAGGGCCGTTAACCCACGACTACCAAATGCCACAATTGTATATGTTATAGGCTGTGTCCAAAATCGCATACTTGCATACTAGATATTCTTAATATGTGAAAGACCTCCTACTACCTCTGCCTAGATTTTGAAGTATGTGTCTGATTGACATTTTACTATCCTATGAGCCCAAATGAAAGACGACTCGAAAATACTGAAGGTAGCAATTTTTAAGTGTTTACAGTAGCTATAAGTACTTCAGGAATATAAACAGTGTTCCTTGTGGTTAAATTGCACTTGTTAATCATCATCCAACGTTAATTTCGCGCTGCTGTGAAGATGTTGGGCATGTGACTATATTAAAATGTCGGATGTATAACATCCGAATTTCATTCATACTACACAGTTAGACTTTATAGCACTAGTGCTGCACAATATTTCGACTCAGAATCGACATCACAATGTGTGTATCTGTAACAGTCACATCACAGGATGTTCAACATGGGGATTATAATTAACTGCATCACAGTTCAGAACACATGTGATTTGTGAATTAATTGCACAGTTTAATAATCGAGTGAAAGTTTAACATTTGCACATTGTTTTAAGGTTTGTTACTGTGTACAACATTTCAAGCAAGTTTACCAGTCACTTTTGTAGCTTTAACAAAGATTAATTGTGCTAATTTATTCGGTGAAAACGCTACAGTTTGATTTAACATTTGATTAATCAATATCTGTATCTGAATCTCCAGAAAAAAACTAAAAAAAAATGTTCTATTTCCATCTTGGTTCTATTGTATTTATCTATCCTTATAATTTGTGTATTATATTTTATGCAGATGTGCTACAAAAATCACCACAATCACTCTAAAATAATAAATTCCATCCAAAGAGTCTCATTCATGTCATCTAGGGAATTTTTTCATATTGTAAAATATATAACAGAAAAACTAAATATAGCAATAGTTTTTTCCCCAATATCATGCAGCCCTTGGAGAGCTTCCTTTTTTTAATGGTTAGGAAGTACCTACTGATGCAAATGCAGTACTTATTTATGTAATACCGTAAGTCATTTCAGTTGCAGCAATAGTTATACATTTGTACAAAAAACTGCACTTTACACAAGCTATAATTGACATTTCCATATTCAATGGTGTTCAGGCGACATCGTTAACAGCAATAGTAAATAAACCTGTGCGATTAATATGTAAATGAAAGAACAATTGTTCATTATATGATAGAAAACTCATCAATTCTAACAAGGCAATTAAAATGTGGACCAGCTGCCAGCTCATGCTGAAAACATCTCACATGGGGCAGAATCTCCTGTACCGGCTTAATAAGAAATAGTGGCTGTGCAAGGTTTTTCTCCATTATATAAAAGAAAATCTGTATTGGTCTCCAAGTGTGAGTGGACTGTGAACTGAGTGGGACTGAATAATGAGGTATAACGTATGGCACTGAAAGCAAACTTTCAGCACTCCTAATGGAATTCACCATACATACCACAGTGCACAGATTTGATTTGTATTAAGCATTAAAGGTCAACAGAAATAACCGTAGGAGGAATTCTATAGGGAGCAGGCAACAGTAGGATAAATACAGGATTGTTAATGCCTCTGAACGTCATGCAAGATAATATCAAAGTGTTAGCAGTCACACTGATCCACTGCTAATTTGCATTTGTATATACATTTTACTCCAAACTGTTTTTTTTCCAGATCTGTAACTTTCTTTTTTTGATGTAATTTTAGTGAAATTCCATTTTTGGTATTTTTTATTTTCCTTTTTCCGCTATACTTATCGATTCCATCTAATGTTGAAGCTAGACTATAAAGCACTTTTCGCTGACATCATAATGTGTATGCTTGTGTTTGTGACAAATTAAAATTGATATGATCCGGAGATATCTTTTAGACCAACATTGGGCATTTAGCCTGCTTTCTTTATTATCTGCCTCATTGTTTTTCCACAGCACATAATAGTCCACCTCCCCACAGCAGCCAAAAGGAAATGCATAAACTAGTCTGTCATTTTTAGGAATCTAATCTAGAAATACACACCTATAGTGCAGCAGGGGGAGACATTCTATGCCTCTTGATCACAAAATTACAAAAAAAAAAAAACACTGTGCCACCGGCAGGAAAGAATCCATCTATCCATCTGACGATATTGCACAAATGCTCTGTATTCAACAGAACTGTTTGCCAAGGCTTGTGTTAAAAATCCCAAAACTGTGAACATAAAGATTAATGACTCGTACACACAGCAACACACGATCTATTGATTGATAGTACAGCAGGCGGATTCAGTGCATCTCATTTTATTGTGGCTGCAGGATTTTGCACCATATTAAAAAATTCAATGCTTAAAAAAAAACAACCGGCATTAGGATCATTAAAATTGATCAAGTGAGAAAGTGTAGTGTGCATGGGTTTACACACAGACAGAGCTGTGTCACTCTTCTTTTGTTTCATGTTTTTACTCAATTTCTATTCATTTCCCTTTCTGAACTGACTAAGCAAGACAAACTAAAGGAAGAGCATTTAAATGGCTGCTACTCTGGTTTACTTTAGCATCTCTGCAGACCGAAAAGTTCAACATATTAATTACTGCAGACACACAGATGCGACTGAGCGATCAGAGGTTAAACACTGAACCTAAAAACAGGACCGTTAAAAAACCCTCAACCCTCCCAGAACACTGCTTCCCTCTAATGCCTGACAATCCTGACCTCTGACCTTTCCAACAACACATATGCCATAAATCTACTTTTCCCACAGCACGTGTTAGACGAGCAGACAGGAAAGCACACCTTGCTTCCCCATGCTCCCTACCTCTCTCTCTCTGTGGGTGTGTGTGTGTGTAACAGTGTCTCACTTTCGTCTGGTAAAAGAAGGATTGTATTCGGTCCCGTGATCCTGCCACACTTTTTATGATCTCATGTCTGGATGAAAAACCAAACTGTCGATAAGACTGATCTAGTTTCTGGAATGCGACTCAGCTGGGCTCAGTGACAATGGATCAACATACACATACACATACACATACACAGGCTGTTTGTGCATGAGTGTGTGTGAGAGTTGACAGGGGGATTGAGTTGGGATAAGATTCATCGGTATCACATGACTATCTTTCCATCTAGTTACTTATTTTTAAATACATGAAGAAGAAACATCGAACAAGTGTACAAACGTGTCTAAATAAACCAAATGTGTACACTGATCCTTGGTGTGTGTTGTGTCTCATGGTGTGTGATAAGGAGAAGATTGGAATGCAGACAGAAATGTGGGCCAGTCTTTCTGCTCAAGTGCTCTCCACAAAGGCATGTGGGCAAGTTGGTAAAAAAGCCTGGAAGCATGACACCTCCAGCTCCTTTCACTATGCCTTACTTTCTCTCTCTCTCTTTTTGACTCTCCCACTCACTTCCTCTCTTTTTACAAGAGCATGGTTTTGCAGCCACAGCTCTGCTGCCCTGGAGACCGTTGCCAGGCTACGGCGACTGAGGGGGGAAAAAAAAGCCGGGCTGGAGGGAGCAGTCAGAGTGCGTCTAATGGAATGGACCGTGTTTGCATTATTAACACAGGCACCGATCTGGAGCCGCATGACTATTCTGTCATGTGGCTTTCCCCTCAGCTGAACCTAGCTACACACACAGAACTCCCAATTAGCTTAGAGAGTCACAGCAGGACCTTTTCCACAAAGTCACAGAAGGTAAAGCACAGAAATTAAACTTACTGGCATGGTCACATCCTCATAGAAGCTCCAAGCCAGAGCCCAGCGCATGGTACGCCCCTGACAGAACTCAGTGTGTGTTACCTTGGAGACCTGTTTAGACAAAAGTGGGAAATAAGAGCTGTGCTCAACAAAAGAGCAGGAACATTTTATTTTACTCCACTTATAAAGAATTAAGAAAAAAGGCAAGTTGAATGCCCAGGAAAATTAAAGAGCATGAAAAATGTATTTTTCATACTCTTAGCAAATTATACATACAGTCAAAATAAAAACACACAATTTATGAACAAGATCACAGGCAATAAAACACTGATTTACTCTAGTAGACAGATTTTTTTGTGATTGTTGCTTGTCACACTGTACGAACATGAACCCCATGTCACACTATAGGATCTTAGTTCTCAGTTGATTTTTCCAAAGTTTTACCACGTCAATATGTGACGTGTTCAGTAACCCACAATCTCTGGCTAAAAGCTGTAGCTTTAATTGTGTTTCTTGTCCTGCCGTTCTAGACTCTTGTCAACAATTTTCTGAGGTGGTTTGCGTCACCTATTGGTTTCTTGGTTTGGTAAATATTCTGACAGAAGTTCATTGAAGAAAAAAAATTATAAATCAATGACCGTCAGCAGACGGCCGCCGGCGAACAGGTTGATCGAAGACAACAGATTTTAGTGTAGGATTATAAGAAAATCTAGGATTTCAAAATTTGTCTCAGACGACCAGATTGTGTCCAAAATCACAGTGTGCCGGCAATAAGGAAGCGTTTAAACGATGTATTAACACGTGTCTCAGGTGAACCAACAACAAACGAACTTAATTTTAATGCAGCTACAGAGACTAAACACAGTTTTTTCGCTCTGGAAAACCAGTATTTTGAGTGCTTGACAACATTGAGATGACGAGTTTAGTCAGGAAATGTGATTACATACATCAAAGTTTCACTTTACATGAAGGATGTGATGTTAACTAATTGTCATTCTAAATCCTAATCATTTCTGCCGTGTTTATGGACTGTTTCTCTTTGTGTCTGCAAAGATTATGCCAAATTTTACTTTCTATAAACTGAGCAGTAGAAATATCCCCATGTAATACAGCATACACCTACATGCACCTTAGCTGAACTAACCTGATGGTAACAATCCTGTTAAAGACTTTGCAAGGTTTTTTTTTTTTCTTACACCACAAATACTCGGAGCTACACACTTTTCTATCCTGACAAAACCAATACAAAAATCCCTGGTGACGTTTAACACAGCACAATAAAGTATGATGAGATTTAAAATAATTATCAGAGAAATGAGTTTCCTGAAAATGTATAGTCTGCATTTATGTCAAGATCATGTGATCTATAAGTGATCAATCACACCTTGGTCTCATACACCACAGCAGATGCGCATAAGGAGGCTTAAAATAATCATTGTAAGCTAATGTGTGGTATGTGTAGTACACGCAGAATTTTTTAGTGCGATGAACACACGTACATTGTAAAAACGGCGGCGATTTATACAGACATGGCTAATCCTGTGTGATTTAATCCTGAGTATTAAAGAAATTTTCCATAAACATAACTTAAACATGATGGATTGTGCATCCTAGTTAGAAGGACTGTACTAAAAAAAATACTTTAATTACATAGATAAGAATTAGGGCTGACATCAACACAGCTCTAGTCTATATCTAAAGAGCTAGCCAGCTTGGAGGCCCTCTGAGGACTACCTTAAACTGTGTTTGGAAATCTCATTACTTTAAATAACTTAAGAGAAAATTCCGGTCAAAAATAATTTAAAAGACCACAAACCATGGGTTAATCTCTATTCTCAAGAGACCTAAAAGACCTGCTATTTTCTAACTGGCTGCAGAAGGCACACGTGAAGTTAAGTAGCAGAGTCAGGCAGCATTTCAGCAGTTTGCAAGGTGTGAAATGGTGCACTTCTACATGTTTACAACAGATCGTGTCTGCATAAACAGAACAGGAAATAACTCCACTCACTTTCTAATAAGTCTTCACACTATTACATAAAGCAGATTATAAAAATAGGATGTAGTTAGACCATTATGTGACCTCCAAAAGGGTGATGGCTACTCAAAGTAGAGATAAAGTCTAAAAGGAGAAGAACAGGAAATGAGAAGGTGGAGGAGAGAAAGTGTCATTAGCATATTAATTAGAGCCCCATTAGTTGGCTACAGGGCAGATTGGAGTTATCAGGCTTGAGTGTTGGAACACAGCCAAGTGCACCATCCCTCTGATGAGAGGTGACAGCACTCTGACACCTCCAGATGAAGGTGGGTGGGGGAGACGGATACCATCCTAATAACCCGTAAACATGGAGAACAGCTTGCAGTCACAGCTATTAGAGAGTCTCGCACAAAGCCAAGCCGGGGGCTTATTTGTTCATGGGGGGAGGGGGCAGCAGCTAATGACTGCTAATGAACTAATGAAATCCAGCCTATCATAGCTGTTTCACGGGGCATTTTTAGGGACACTTGAGGAAAGCTGATTTAGATCAATTAACCCGCAGATTCTTTCAGCACATTTACTCATTCAATCTGGAGAGGATTAATGAAAAACGCTGCACACGGTTGTCTACATGTGGACATACGTGGTACGACTCACCCCCTGTTTTCTCAGCTCCTCCTTCAAAGGTGCCAGACTACACTTTTTCCCCAGCATGCAGCTGTACCATCTGCAAAACACAACACAGTGGCTGTGGTTACATGCACAGATATTTGTTAATCCAAATTGACGGCAAAATTGTAAAAATGCTTAAAAGAGCAATTTTTAACAAATGCACTGATTGTTGGGAAAATATGTGCAATATTTTAATTATATACTTATTCGTTGTATTTTAAGTAATTTACTTAATTAACAATTTACTTAAAAATGAACAATCACAGCTATTCTGAGCTCTAGTTACTGTTAGTTACAGTCAATGTACTGCATGTGTCCATGTGGGTTTCCTAACAGCTCTCGGTTTCTACAGTTACGGTCATGTGCACTGGAAACAATTCTTTCTCTCTCAAGCTGTAAATGTCCCCAAACGTCAATTCATCAGCAAGACCAAAACACGGGTAAACACAGGTATGAATGTATAATGCCCTGAAATGAAATCCCGTTCCACCCAGGGTGTATTCCCCCTTTCCCCCCGGTTTCATAATAATTAATAAATGATCAGTTTAAAGGTAACAAAGAAGGAATTCTTTTTAAAAAATGGTTAACTGTGATTTAAAAAAATTTTGTTATTCAGCTTTTTCCAGAGCAACTTACATTTATCTCATTTATACAAGTGAGCCTTGCTGGGCCTTGCTCAGGGGCCCAGCGGTGGTGGCTTGGTGGAGCTGGGAATCAAACCCACAATCTTCGTGTTGGTAATCCAACACCTTGGCCATGAGCCACCGCTTCCCCACCATTACAAATTCCCTGAAACTAAAAAACCTTTTATAGCATGACAATGCCTCTGTGCACAAAGCAAGCTTCATAAAGGCTTGGTTTGCTAACAATGGAGTAGAATATGTGTCCTGCACAAAGCCCTGCGCTTAACTATCACTAAACAACCTTCGAGAAGAACTGGAACTCTGACTGCACCCCAGACCTCCTCACCTGACATTAGTGCCTGATCTTTGCCTCATGGGTTTGTGTATGGTTTGTTGGACATTGTTTTGATCGCAACTCCAACTTGATTCCAACACCGGAGCTGGGTGAGGACAGGATAAAACAGCTTGCATCATACCCAACCAGGCTCAGGTCTTTTAAAGTCACGCAGCAGAGAGAGAAAAATCAATTCTTATACTACACAGTAAAATCCGAGCCTTCATCAGCCATCACTGGCCTCAAAAACACAGGAGAAAGAAAATCTATCTGTAACGGACTAGTACATGCAGCGCTTAATAACTACAGCCCTCAAGGACTAAAGAATCCATACAAATAATTGCCATCAAAGAGAGCATCTATCAGTTTAAGAGAAGACAGGAGCAGTGGGAAGCAAGGCTGGCACTGTGTTTAGCTAAAATCCTACTGAGGGCGTACTCCTTAGGGTATGTACAAGCCCGAAAAACCTGCAGGGCTACAGCATCCATTTTTTTCTTAGGATAAAATATTAAAGAATCCTAATATCCAAAAAATAAAAGCTCTTAATTCTGTTGAAAACCTACTAGCACTTAAGAAGCTGAACTGATTGCAGATAATAATCAAACTGCATAGGCAACAAAAATTAGAGATGTTCATCTCACTCTGAGAAGGAAGCAATTAAAATGTCAATAATAAGAAGCTCTTGGCAATTTGTGAAATTAGATCATGTATTTTGTGTGGAGTTTTGGACAGAGAGACTGAGAGCGTAAAAGAAAACGAGAGAGAGCGAAAGGGAGAAGACTGGTTCTAATGGCCGATCGATGGATTTAGAGAGGAAGCGCAATCTGTATCCAGCTGGGTGTCTGGCAGTCAGTCTACAGACACCTGCCAGCAAAGAAGAAAGAAAAACACACGTGCATAGATAACAGTAGTGTGCTGGTTCTGATGTCTAATATGGAACGTTTCCACCTGTTTTTTCACTGAAAAAAAGCACAAAATCACTGCTGCTTAAAAAACTTAGAACCTCATCCTATGTGCTTGAGTCTTAAACATTGCTATGACAACAACTGGACAAGTATTTACAGGACTACTTTAATCAATTTGTTTTTAATTGTTGATAAATAAGTAAAACTGGTTTTTTTTGTTTGTTCTGAGGTGAAAATAATTTCTTTGGCAACCCCATGCCTTCCTAATACCATACTCTACTTAAAATGAAAGTGACATTCCATGATTTATCATCTGAATGCAACAAAGTATGTTTTTTTGCATTTAGTGGCAGTTCCACATCCCTAAACATGACGCGGCACTAAACAAAACATCGATGGTTGCTTTAGCTCTCAGTTGTGCGTCCTCTTGGACGGGCCTTAGTAAAGCAGCCAATGTTCCCAGACCTTCTGCAGTCATTCAGTCTAAAGGTCTGGATACGTAAAACTGGCTGCATAAGGAGAACAGCCCAACATCCAGCCTTGTGCTGCCATCTGTTGGCATGTCTCGAAATTTTTTGATAGCTCATAAACATTTGAAATGAAAAATAAAGCATCGTATGTTTTACAGGTATTACCAACCATCTTTATTATTTTTGTGGTATGCATCATGCAACGTAAATGCAAGGTGCAGCCTAATTATGTTAACAAAAATTTGCAAAATTGCTTTACTTGCAGCAATCTACATTTGCAATAAAAAAGGATACACAATAAAAAAAACGTCATTTTTTGTGTAATTATTTAATCTGCAGTCAGCAGATGTGCTGTAAATAACCAATTGAGAGATAACTGAAAGAACCTGTCTGTGAAAGCACTGAATAACAGCATAATTCTGAAATGCATCACAAGCAAAAAAAAAAAACAAACCCTGCAGTACAGTCCTCTCTTTCTCACACACACACACACACACACACACACACACACACACACACACACACACACACACACATACACACATACACACATACACACATACACACATACACACATACACACTTACAGAAGTGCTCCCCTGAGGCTTTCAGGTGTGCCTTTGTTAATCATGTCTAATGTGCGGTGCCATGCGCACACACACACACACACACACACACACACACACACACACACACATCTGCTCCCATCGGACACGCGGGATACTGGGATGGGAAATCGTTTGCTTTTTCTGCCAATTAATTAAACAAACTCTGGATGACAGTTCCATCTCTGCATCCATCTGCTGTGCCCTGTCATCAGGACCGCCTTTTCCCTCTGCACCTTCACAGGAGCTGGGACTAACCCACCATAACATCAACTGCAGGGGGAAAAGATTGGGTAAAGGTTTTTTTCATCTGAATTAAAGACAGCCAGTCCTATTTTTGCACCCTGTCTTTCTCCAGTATGCATGAATCCAAACATATTTTTTTCCCTAATACTTTCCACTGAATATTGTTAAACAGCTCAACATGTTGAGGCAAGTATACTAATTACTCGAATCTGGCAAATAGACTGCAATCAAAACATCTTCGGACCTCATGCCTAAGTGAAACTGGGATTTAAACAGGTCTAATGCCTCTTTATTGCAGTACATATTCCACCCAAAAGCTTCCCAAACCCCTGTGCGCTGTACCATGTAATTTAAGCCGGGATACAAAATCAGATCTAAAAATACTACAGGCAATTGACTAGTACTTTAATTGCATTTTTGCCCGACAGCATTCTAATGTAACATTGCGGGGTTATTTTCTCATTCCAAATGCTAATTTTCTGTAGCAAAACTACTTTATAATTTAGTACCATGTTGATTCAGCAAGTGTTCTAGTCACTGATTTTCATCTCATTTTTGCAGTTCTTTCTCTCGTTTATGATTCAGAACGTCTCTATATGCTTCAGATTAGATTAAACTTTGACTGAAAAGAATCACACAATTACACCCCACATTTTAGCTAAAAGCATTTTTACAATTATAGAGGTTATTATAAGCGAGCAATAGTGAGATTACATCTAAATTAAAATCGTCAAAAAAGACTGCACTCTAGTCTCAGTCATCACACCCATGGACCGGTCGCTGAACGTCTGATGCATACGGCACACTTCACATTTCAAAGTCAACCTCTGAATAGTTGAAGTGTAAAGGATTTCCAGGAGACGCATGTTTTGCGTTGTTTACCGGTCACCTGGAAACAACCCACAGCTGACTGATCTAAGAAATAAGTTGTTGTGTTTACATAGGCAGTGATTGAATTTATGGACATATAAGGACCTGATGGAAGTCCCGATAATGTGTAACTACCTTTACATTGTCTTTAACAACATAAAACATTTCTGCATTTCAATATTGACAAATTCAAACATTAACAATCAGCAAAGTGTGAATTCGGGCAGTTTTTTTAAAACTAAGAATAAGTATTACCCTTAGCTGTATGTGGCCGTGGCTAATACTACCTGCTTATAATTTATCACACATTTTAACAAACTATTTGAGTACTCAGTTAGTGAATCATAGACACCATCCTATACAGTCCTCCATGTCTATAGACGTCGATACGTCCATGTCGATCATTACGCATTACGTGCAGTAATTTCACCACATGCGTGTCGATATATATGTGTGTGTTTATGTGCACCTGAGCCTCCTCTTAAGCTGTACACTGTCATGGATAATCCTTTTTACAAACTCCAGCTCTCCACCTTCTGCCATGATTTCAGTCACTCCTCCTGTGTTGACGGAGCTGGGTGGGGGTCTGCGCGAGTTCCTCGAGTTGACCCCCTAATGGATTTAATGAAAGACAAGCCGCACAACAATCGGATGGTTATTAGCCGCTTACACATAGACACAAAGTATCAGATTCTGCCAAAAGACTGTTATACATGAATGTATTTCACATGCATTCAACATAATATATGGAGAAAAATGGGCTGATGTTTACATGTAAGATGGAGGAAACACTGTTACCTTAGCCTCTAAGTGGTTAGCAAAGAAAGGAGGATTGCACATGCAGAAATCGTACACTATCGACTCTTCCTTTAGGGCATCCATTAGCAAGGTCTTCTGGGGCACCTTCACCACTGCAGAGCGTGCACACACACACACACACACACATACAATATAAGATCACTCAAATCCCATACGGTCTTAGATCAAAGTCAACCTGAACCCCTGATCAGTAAATGTATGCACACACCTTTTATCAGGTCTGCCATATTGTTTTGTTCGACGTTCTTTTTTGCAAAATTATAGCAGATATCATCCACTTCTGTAGCGAGAAAGTACCAGCCATTCATTGAGGCTCCCAACAGGGGGTAAATACAGGAGGCTCCTGTACCTGCGCACACACACACGCACACACAAAAGAAGACAAAGAGCTTACACGCTGTTCCACACCATTTCAAATTTGCAGTCTCAATAATATTTTAATTTCACACACAATTGCAATTGGAAAAACACAATGAAGTGGAACTTCATAAACGATAGATCAGCCAATAGCTTCATTTCATTAATACTGTTGTTAAATTTACACGCGCTGTTTTTAGTCGCTGTCGCATTAGTAAACAGGAGAGAAGAAATAAGACGACTTTAGACGAAACTCATTGCAAGTATTAGGAATTAAGCAAAAATAAATAAATAATAATTTTGTAGTTACCATATAAAAACCTTTAGTCAAAAGATGGTTATAGTTTCCTTCAGTGTGCTTCTCAAAAACTACTGATGTACCTGTGCGCTATATCATATAATCTGAGCCAGGATACACAATCCGAGTTAAAAATAGGGAAGGAAATTGACTAGTATCCAAATTGCTTTTCTGCCCAACAGCCTTTTAGAGTATTACTGTAGGCTTTCTTTCTCATGTTCTAAGAGCTGTGAAAAATATTACAATTTTATCACATAATCTACTAATATGAATCTCCAGTGTTTTGTCACTCTATGTGTTTACACGCACCCACTTAATTTGATTATAATGAGATTTATGGCAATACTGCGAATAAACTTCCACCTAAATAAAGCGATGAAGCTCATAATCTCAGCAAGCAATATTGTGTTAACATAGGTGGCGTATGCCAATTTCAGGTATAATACACAGCCATGTAAACACCTCAACTGATGATGTAAATAGTGTTGCCACCCTAGAGAATTCTGAATCAATACTGGCCAGCGTTTGTCCCGTATTTTCAAGTTGCAGTGTGCAGCATTCATTTTGTGGCGACTCGTACTATGTTTCCTCTGGGTAGTACTCGCTGCCATCATCAGTGATTAGTTTATTAATACCATCAGGTTCAGGCAAAAGCCAATCTGAGTCAAGGCAAGGGGGGAGGCAGATCTCGAGGCAGTGATGCTTGGCCGCTCTGGCAAGAGAATCAATTTGAAAGGCGGGTCTCAGCTAAAAGATGTGTGTCCAAGTTTCACTGCTGAAACGAAATCTAATGCAAAAGTACAGACAAGAGGGGGAGAAACAAATACATGACTGAAAATTCCTACGCAGGGGTCTGTCAGACGTGCTGTGTCGGTAAAGCAAAATGACCGCAATGCTAGATCTCAGCGCACCACCTCACAATTCCTTGTGCATTTATTAATAATAATAATAATAATAATAATGACAGATAAATAATAACAGTTTTTTAATCACCACAATAATTTTCAAAATGTTTGCATTCGATTTTATACACTGTGTATATGTTAAATAATGATGTGTTTATGATATGATATAATTTCTTTGTTAAGGTTGAGGTGTGCAATCAGACACATGCACTAATTGTGGCAGGTGTCCCTTATTTTTTTTTGTAATGCATTTTTTTTTTACCCATGATTCATATAGATTGTACTATTCTGAAATTATGATAAAACTGTTGCCACAAAATTGGAAGCACACAGTTGTATAGATTGTCTCTAAGTTATAGCATTAAGGTCAAAACTGGAAAGCTGAAACAGGGACAAATTTAATTAAATATTAATATAAATCAGTTGAAAATGTAATTTAAGTGTGTATGGAAATATATTGCAATAGTTAGCTGTCATTACTTTTTACGCAGCGCTAAGTTTCGATATGTGACACATCAGTCAGTAACAGTGCATGCTAACAAGTTGACCAGAACCAACAGACGCCTCACCAAAATGACAGATCGGGTCTCTAATGCAATAAATGTGCGTCAAGCAACCTCCAACTCATCCATTATTTACTCTCCCACACCTGCTACTCTGTGGATGCTTCACAGACAAAACAGCATCTCAAGCCCGAGTTAAACAATCACACCGAGACAGTCTGTCATGTGTGGGACAGTAAAACCAACAATCAACACAAATAACTCGATAACATCGTCTTAATTTAATAACGCTCGCTAAAAACCGGGGACAAAAAAAGATCAACACATGGACAGCTGGGTAAGGATTTTAACACACAAAAGCAGAACAGTGACAAGGACAAGTGGCTATAGTTCCTCAGAATAAGAGAGGTAGCAGGTGATATGGAGAGAGAGAAAGGGGGGAGGGGGAGGATTTATAGGAGCTTTATCTTGTCTAGAATTCCCTACCAGACAGCTGCCTATTAGTAAAGCTACTGGCACTGCTGGCACAGTGTGAGAACCAGGGCTTTTCGCTCAGCATGTGACACACCGCACACTGCCCGCTCTTTCTCTCCATCTGCTTCCTGTATGACAAGTCACAATTCTGCAGCTTAGATTAGCAGGTGAAAAAACGCTTGTGTGTCGTATGTGGTAATGATTTCAGAAAAAAACTAAATCAGAGGAAGAGCTTGTTTAATGCCATCTTACAATAAAAAACTAGCCCAACTAGCCTAAAAACTAGCTAGCTAGCATTCTGTGATCTTGATCGCTAATTTACATAATAGTTAATATTAGAGTTTATATTAGTGTCACTTAAGTTTTTTTTTGCTGGTTTATGCAATATATGGCTAATTTACATTTACATTTATGGCATCTGGTAGACGCCCTTATCCAAAGCGACTTACATTCATCTCTTTTATACCAGTGAGCATTTGAAAGGGTTAAGGGCCTTGCTTAGGGCCCCAGCAGTGGAAACTTGGTGGTGCTGGGATTCGAACCTCGATCTTCCAATTAGTAGTTTAACACCTCAACCACTGTGCTACCATTTGCCCATGTGATTACCATTTTTTGCTAATAATTTTGCTATTACTGCCAGCATACCTATCTAATAGATATACTAATATAATATATATACTAATAAGTTGGCCTGCTAGCTGTCTATAATACTGCTTTAAAACAATTAGCTTAATCTTATTGAGTTTTTTAGTAGCCAGTTTTTACTACATTCCTACTGATACATAAAATTAATTTCAATTGAGGGGAAATGGAAGCTTTAGTTTTAAAACATTAAACTACTGATTAATGCAAAACGCTCACTGGTTCAGGTGAATAAATTACATAAATTTAAGTCGTCCTGCATAAGGGCATCTGCTCAATGCTGCTTAAACCTATTAACAACATATTAAAAGAAGAATTTAGTTAAAAAGTGCACATTACAATACATATGTGAAGGGAATATTACTTAAACCTGTTTATCGTGCTTCATAATTTCATCAGGAGAAATAAATTCTTGGTGTAAAACCTGTTTAAAATATGCTTAAGTTGGGAAATGGGAAACTCTTACATTATACTCACCCTTTACCCTTTATACTGAACAAAGAAAAAACTAATTCAACCACAAAAGCCCAATGTGCTGTTGAGAGAAGTGGGGATGTGATATTGCATTCAAGAACTTGTGTAAACTGTACCAATATCGATGCCCCTGCGGGGACTGCCCTGCCCTCCAGTCAGATCCTCCACCCAGTGGATGTAGTTGAGGCGCAGGGGGACGGTGGGGATAAGCCGCTCCAGAGGAATCTCGATAGTCAGACCAAAGTCTTCCTTCAGCAGCGTGCATGTGAGAGCACGCACCGCCTCAGGGTCCTTGAAATTCAGCCTGCAGGTCAGAGAGGAGCGTGAGAGGAAATGTAGAGCAAGAATTAATTCTTTTTTTCGGACTATATCTTAGATAATGTGAAGCTGGGCATTTATCGCAATAAACTGCCAAAATGCCAAATAGTTTGTTGTGCAATAAGATGCACTAACAGACTGGGCTATGCTTCTACAGGGTCCTGTCCGAAAAAAGAACCCCCAAGATAGGAGGACTTTCAGAAGTAAGCTCACTTAAACAATATAATTATTATTGTAATTTTAGCCATAAATAATCTTTTAACATGGTTTGTGGAGGCAATCACTCAACTACAGTGGTCTTGACTTAGTTAAGGAATTACACTAATGGTTTGCTAAAGTTAAAGTTGAGTTGCTGTTAGACGTAACAAACAGACATAATAAACTGAAAATGCAAATCACATTGCACATTTTGATTTGATCATATGTCGCACTAGGACAATATATTATTCATGTGTTCAGACTTCGGTCGTTTTTCAGTAAAAAAAAAAAAAATCTTTAATAAGATAGAATTATCTTAAGGGGTTCTTTAAAAGACAGATCTGGCCGGGACCTGCCAGTTAAAATATAGCGTTGGGTGCTGTTATTTCATAGCAACTGCACAAAACTTGCAGTTTTTCGCACTGACAAGTGATCCAAATAATCATAGCTTGAAATAGAAGAAAATTTGACCAGCTTGTGCTGCATTTCCACAAAGATCCCGGTGTAAACGTCACACTGAAAATTATTAATTGGGGTGTGACGAGACACTTGTTCTAAAAGATGAGACGAGACACGAGACTGCATTTAAGAGAACAAGACGAGACATGATTTCTTTTTTTAAATAACGCCTTAATGATGGGAAATATTTAGGGAAAATTGTCTTTAATTAATTGAAAAACACAAAATGCAAAAAATGTAGATGAAATCAGATAAAATTACTCTTCTTTGTTAATAAATTGCGTAGAGTAATAAAAAACATGCAAACGCATTTTGTCATAAAATGATTTGCTTAAAATTGATTAATAATATAATTAAAAATTAGGTGTAGCTTTTAGTAAGGAGATGTGGTTGTCTTCTAAATGCTCTTGCATAGTGCTTGTGTTAGCAGAGGTGTACGGTAATAATGTCTTACAATGTTTGCATACTGTCTTTGTCCTTTCTGTCTTTCTTTTGCAGTTTATTATTTTCCACCAAGGAACCAAAATATTGCCACACAAACCACTGAAATGTGGCGGTAGCATCTTCTATCTTTACTTCTCTCTCACACTCTAACACGGCAGTTGTGAAAGAAAAGTGTCACGGTCTTCTGAGATCAGTTGGATCTCAAGGGACACACAAGATCTTGTTACACCTTTAATGTCAATTTTCATGTTTCATGCAGCAGACGAAAGGAAAAGAGACAGGAGACATTTGTGGAGCATCCAAAAAAATCAATCTCTCCTCAGTTCTAATGTGTGTCACTAAAACGCACAATAAAGTGGCTTTCATTTCGTTACTCCTGATCTCTCTGACGCCTACACTGATGGAGAACCACAACCGATTCACATTTCTCCATTTTCACTGGCTACCCGATAGCGTGTGCATTAACACCACCAGAAACCCCCCTCGTTATCCCGCACCACTCCAATTCTAATGCATTCTGCAGCCCAAACAGCACGTGTGGAGCAAAAAGAAGATCGGTGTAATTAGGGCGACTTCATTCACACCTCCCAATATGTAATTAGATGCTTCCTTGTGAGGAGGGGAGTTTGGCACATCTTGGACAAAAAAAAGGGGGTCTGCATGTGTGTGTTTTGTGTGCGTCTCAGCGTGAAAGCTTACAATCGAGTCTCGACATGTAAAACGCTGTGGTGTCTTCGAGTCATCAGCCTGCAGTGCACTCTTAAAAACACCTGCAGTGAGCTGCTAAGCACCGCGGTTACTCACACAAAGAAGCTATTGCTACACAATACGCATTAAATACTACACTAACATACACACCGGTAGACAGCATCATATGATTGCTGGGGTTCATTACAACACGCATATAAACACTACGAACGTTTGCATTTTATTGTCTGTGCTAAAGCTAATATCACACAAACGATTCAGGAATGATACTGAACTGAACAGCGCTGACTAAAGAGATTACACTCACACAGATATTTGCAAGCGTTTTTAAAAAAGAAAATAAACGCAGCAGAATTTGCAAGTAGTGCTGCATAGAGCCATGATTTCTGGTTCCATCCTGAGCTCGGGTTAATAAACCCTCTTTATTTTGGCAAAAAATGCTGGTACGGTTAACAATTACTACCAGATTATTGCTCAACTGTGAACGAATATATACATGTTTGCGAAGAACCTGGATTCCTGTCCTATGTCAATTTCTCTATTACAACCAAAGATTCCACAAGAGAGAGAGAGAGAGAGAGAGAGACAGACAGATAAAGACACAAAGGAAAGGGAGACAGAGATAAATAAAAAAAAGGAAAACATTTAAAGACAGACAAAGAGATATAAAGAGATACAAAGACAGACAGACAGACATGAAAACAGAAGAGAAGGAGATACAAAAAGAATTCATTTAAATTTATATATCTATAAAGTAAAGTAATTTAGATTATCATCTCCACATTCCTATTTTAATTCTTGTACATCTATTCATGACAACGCTCACCGACACAGACAAAGAGAGTTCGTGAATAATATGACAAAATAAAACCAATTACACTATTGATAAAAACCAAATAAATTCTTTATATTAAATAAATAATAAATAAAGAAATTACATGGTGGGTAAAATAACACGGGAGGGAAGTGGTAGCTCAGTGTCTGAGGTGTTGAACTGCTAATTAGAAGATTATATCACATATACAGGCTTTGCAAAGCTCCTTCACTTAACAAATCCCAATTTATCCCCTGATTATTACTATGTATAAGTATAAGTAAACATGTTGAAGTAGACACAGTCACAGGGGCCACATTTACACTGCATGTATCAAGTGACCAGATACCGTTTTTTTTCCTCCAGTGTGTGGGATATGACGTATGATCGCGGAAGCAGGAAGAAGCACATGGATTCTAATATTTTCAGATCGGATTCAGGCCTCATTCATGTGTGGAAATAAACCGGATAGGAATCAGATACGTGCAGTAGCGTCTGCCATGTAAGTAGACAGATCGGATTCTCACCCATCAATGTGAGTCGAACGTCAATAAATATTGAATAAGCGACAATAGACTTCAACTCAGATGGTCACCAGCAGAGATATCTACAACTTAGCACAGCTGCGTATTTTAATATTTATTAAACATGATAATAGTAAATATTATAATATAAATGTTTATTTCTTATTTTTGGCACTATTGTGTTCCGGACGTCCCGGATTCAAGTCTGGCTAGAGGTTATTCGGTCCAACCTCCTCCCTCTATTTTACTATCCTGTCAATAAAGGCTATGAAAAGCCCAAAAAAGAAGCTTAAACAAAATCAAACATCAAGATCTGCAGTGTAAATGAGGCCTGTGTGTATGATCTCATCTTGTTTATTAAAATGATTTTTAGTCACTCTTATTTTTTACAACGCTATTAATTTTTGGTTATTTGTATGCATAGTGTAGGGGGCGCAAGCTGGGTCCTTATCAAGTTGTATACTGCTTCAAGTTGTATACTGTTTATAACTCTATATGTCACAATATAGTGCTTATTCTCTAAACATCAGCTTCAAATTTCCTAAAAATCAATTAAAAAGCATGTGACAGCATTTTGCAAAAACCCTGAAGCTGCTTTGGGTGGAAACAGCAATTCTGTAACATCAGCTTTACCTGAATATTGATTTTTTTTTTTTTTATATTCTTCGTCTCTTCTAACAGATTATAGACCTCTCACACCACAACAATGAAAACAGCAGCTATGAAGAGGAAGGTCATTTTTGTTTGAGCCTCAATATTTATTGTGGTCAGCGGGTTACAGTGTTATTATACAGTGCGGATAGCGCTGTCTGACTCTCCAAGGGGCAAAGCCATTAAAGAAACACCCGGAGATAAGCAAAAACCACCGCCAAACAGAAAAGTTCTCCTTTAACGTTATAAAAACGTTTAAAAAAAAGGGAAAACATGCACAGAGTGTAAGTGCGCACACTTGAGTAAGGATTTGTCCAGGAGAACAAGACATTTTCAAAGCGTTATTACATTTTAACGCCATCTTAAGATGATTTCAGTGAATAAAAAGCAATTTCACTTTAAAATGACAACCACATTAACTCTAATTAACCCAGCGTTTTAACCAGGTCTGCTAATCCATTAAACGTGACCTTGAGGTTGACAGTTATATTAAATATGAATTTGGTTGTAATAGATGGTTTCTATGACTACGGCTTAATTGGGTCACCTATATTGATGAGAAAATTAGGGGGCAAAAAAGAAAAGTCAATATGATGAAATAGTCACAAAGAGCGTTAAAAACCAGAAGAGAACAAGAAGTAGACAAAGAGCTGTCGTCTGACTCTAATCTAAAATAACAGCCATAAAAGTATTTAAAAAATGTTTGTTCTTGAACAGGAACAGCAACACTTGTTCTTTATTGCGTTGATTTTGTTTACTTGTTTAGTCTATGTGCCTTGTCATCTGTACAGTGGATTACGGAGCACACTTTTCAATAAAAAAACAAATTTTTATTGTTGAATAGTTGTTTGATCCTATTAAAGGTTCTGCAAGAGCCTGCAATAGCACGGTATATCCAGTGAGGCGCTGTAGCACAAAACTGTAATTAGTGCTTAAGCACTCATGCAATAGAAGAAAACACAGTGCTTATGAGAAAACACTTTGGAATAAGATGGATGTATGGATGGATGGATGTATGGCTGGATGGATGCTGTAACTCCAGCTGCTATCTGTGAGCCTGTTGTTTATTTTGGCTGCTAATGAATGGAGAAAAAAGGTGAAAGCTTCAGGCCTGAGCATCACTGTGTGAGATGAGCAAGTGAGATGTGTGATGCTGACAGGAGCGGTGATGATGATGTGCACGTGTGTGTGTGTGTGTGTGTGTGTGTGTAGTGCTGACATGGTATTGGTGTTCTTTCTGCTGTGGGACCACAAGAGAAAGAAAAGCTTTATGACAGAAATATTGCCAAATATGCTGATGCAACAGAATTCTAATGGTTTAAACCAATATAGAGCAGCAACGCTCAGTGTACAAACACACACCCACAACAGCGCAGTAAGAAAGGAAGCAGGATGGAAAAGATTTTCATAATAAGATGAGCAGAAATTTCAGGGGAAAATGCTACAGGAACTAGGGCACGGTTTTGAGTTTTGACAATTATAACAAGGTGACAGAAGAAGTCAGCAAGAGAGAGAGAGAGAAAGACAGACAGAAAGAGAGAGAGAGAGAGAGAGAGAGAGAGAGAGAGAGAGAGTGAAAAAGAGAAAAGCGAGAATGAGAGAGTAAAAGAGAGCGAATGAATTGGAGAGAGACTGAGAGAGAAAATGAGACGGCGAGAGAAAGTGAGAGAGAGAGAAATGACAGAAAGAGAGATGGTGGTAATTTAAAAAGAAGAATGCGTAAGATGGGGGTGTGTAAGTGTGAGAGACGGTGTGAATGAGAAGAAGAGAAACACACATATCTTTGCACTTGCTGTGCTCTCATACACACCTCATTAAGTTTTCCTGTCACGCCGAATCATGTGGTATTGACTGAACACAACTCCGACTTCAGCTTCACCTGGCACAAGGTCACCTTCAGACACTGTTAAAAACCTTCTCATGAATACCACAGGCGTTTTCCTAACTGTCCAAAGGAAGCTCACTAATGCCAAATGCAGATGCACTCTCTCCATTTATACTTTGTATGATGATCCGTTGATCAACAGCACATATAAAACACAATGAGAGTATTATAAATATGAATTCTCTAACAATCCGCTCACTCACTTGCTCGCCCGCTTATCTGCCGCCCGCGAAGCCGCCCGCCCACCCACTCGCTCACTCACTCACCCATATTCCACCCACCCACTCACTCACCCCACTTACTCACAAAAATAATGCTAGCCATCAGTTTATGACTTAATTCACTGGACTCGTTTCCACTGTTTCCTGAGGTGGTTTAAAGTTGCTGTGGTAATTGCGTCATCAGGTTCGATGCTACTTTTGTTATGACGGTTGTTGTAGGAGAAATCACAGACATGACAGTGACAGAATCTGTGAAATAAACTGAACGCAATTAATAGGCTGTTGATGAACATGTCTAACTAGCCATCAAAGACAATAGGTTTTAGTGTAGCATCAGAGAAATCTTAGGATTTCAAAATTCATCTGTGACGACCAAATCATGGCTAAAATCACAGTTTAAACCTACAGACACACACACTCAAATGTGATACATAAACTAATATAGCAGTAGTATTGCGTTTTGGATCAGGGCATTTTCCAATTACTGTAAATATAAACGTAACAGACCAAGAATCCTAACGCAACTGTTTGCACATGACCAACAGTTTCATTCTGAATGTTGAGCATCTAAGACATTTCCAATTTGCGGTGTACTGTATGATCAGAAATCTAAAGTACAATTATGTCCAGGTTTTTCAGAATCCCTACAAATAAAATCAGAATTTAAAAATATCCTCGTATTTTACAACATTTCCTTTCCTTTAATTGGTTCATTCACTCTTTTAAAACACTACACAAATCAACGGAGGCTGTTGGTTAATCTCTGTTCTTAACAGGATCATCCTGCATTAGAGCGTTCTCATAAACACCTGATCTCTGGAAATCCAGACAATCTTTAGCTCAGACGCTCTGCTTTTGTCTTTACCGCAATTAAATCACTGAAAGGAAATGACATACTATTAGCCACAAGCTCATGAGCAAATTACAGATAATAACAGAGTGCACACCGTTACTGCACAAACCTAATACCAATGTCGCTTTATGTGTAAAACCACACCATTACAGAAAGATATGAACACGCTGGAACCCTCCAGTGTCCTGTGGAGAATATACGGGCCTGGGAGTAGGCTTGTAAAATTACAGGAATTTTAAGACTGGAAGCTTTCCAAAGTAACTAGCATATATAGGAGAATTACAGTGAATATATGAAAGAATTACTACAAATATGAAAAATTACAGTGACTATATGGGAGAATTATCGTGAATGTGTGGAAATTACCCTCAATATATGAGAATTTTTGGAAACATATGGGAATTACTATTAATATATGGGAAATACATGAGGGAATTAAGATAATTAAGATATAGAAACATAGAACAAAGAAATTAAAATGACTATATGGAAATTACCATAACTTCATAGGGAATGACTAGGAATATATAGGAAATACTGTGACTTACCGGAAATATATAGGAAGTAATGTGACTATACGGAAGAATTACCGTGACTACATGGGAATTACCGTGACTACATGGGAATTACCGTGAAAATATATGGTAATTACCATGAACAATTACTGTGAATATATAATTACAGTAAATATATGGGGATATGAAAGCATAAAATATTTTCCATATTTCCAAGATGACAGTCCTATGAAAATTTACCAAAAATCTTCCGACCCTTTGCAACCCTATTTCGAAGATCCCTGGAAGACCCCCTGACTGCTGTGCGGATGATTTATAAATGGGCTCAGGCTAAACACCAGAATTAATCCTCTTATGTGAGATGAGGGTCCTCAGTATTAATAATGCAGCTCCCAGTGGTGGCAGGCTGTGGAGATTAATACAGCTCTTATCAATTGAGCTGCTGAAGTTACTTCCGTGGGGGAAAGAAGACAACAACACAAAATGTCACCACATTGGATTTTTTTTATATCCTTCAAGGCGCTCTGTCCAGGTTCCCCAGGACACCCATGATGAATGTATGTGTCTGCTTAAAGTCTTCTAAACCTGCACACACACACACACACACCCTTTCTGTCTTGCCTTATTTTTATCCTTTAGGACCCGTAGTCTGTCTATGTGAAGTGTTGAGCAGTCTCTTCTGCTTAAAATACTAAATCTACATTTAGAAAAGCGCATTTAAAGAAGCAACAGAAAGACACCCATAGGGTAATAATGGGTAAGAAACTACACAAAAGGCAAATTATTTGGGCAAATCTGTATGTTGAAAGAGATTTGCGCAAGAACAGGTTGAGGACAGGTTGTGTCCTGAAGACAGCAAGAAACAAAGAAAAGCAGAAAAACAAAGACAGAAAGATTTCGCCCATCTTTAAAAGAGGCAGAGGATGAACAAGCACCTGTTAAGACTGCCTGAAGGATTTAACAAGCACACACACACAAACGCACACACACACACACACTGTCAGAATACAGAATTCATCTGCATTTACACAATGCCATTTTCTCCTCTCTCGCACTGTCGAGACGCACAGCTGTGCACATGTGTGGGCTGATTCGAACAGGACACGGCAATATCATGGGCAATTTCAGGAGGGTCCCATCTGGCAGGAGCAAATGTACAGTGATAAAGGAATGCAAAAAAAAAAAAAAAAGAAATAAAGCAAGCTAGAAAAATGTTTAATTTCGCCCTGGGGGATGTGGGGCATGTAAACTAGTTCTCCCGGAAATGTAGATAATATACAGATACAGTAATAACCAAGATTACGTTTGCTCACATGGGCTCACAGGAAGATGTGCGCATTGTATGCATACTTCAAAATCTGGGCAGAAATAGTAGATCATCCGGGAACGTTTTGCGAACTGTATTTCGCGTACAAAGCATACGGGCATGACATACGGCGGGATGTGGTGGCTCATGGTTAAGGTGTTGGATTACCAACCCGAAGGTTGTGGGTTCGATTCCCAGCTCCGGCAAGCCACCACTGCTGGACCCCTGAGCAAGGCCCTTAACCCCCAATTGCTCAGTTGTATAACAAGGAATATTGTAAGTCGCTCTGGATAAGGGCGTCTGCCAAATGCTGTAAATGTAAATGTAATGTAATGGCATACAGACATACTCCTCGCCTCACATACTATATAGCAGGGATTTCGGATGCGACCCTGCATATTTCAGGTACAGGTGGAACCAAACTGACACCAAACAACACATATACTACAAAAGGTGTAGAAGACATTGAACAAATAAAATTCTAAATACAGAGGACGTGTGTGCTGTGTTTTTAGTGGTCCACCTGGAAACAAAGCTGGCGTAACAAGAAAAAGCAAGAATTAGCTATGTTCGCCAGTCTGTTTTTATAGGTTCCTCGAGATTTTACATGTCAGTCAGATGTCCTCTTGGCGGTCCTCGGACAATAAAGTTTGACAGAGTCCAGACCAGAGCATCTAAGCAGAGTTAGGCTGTAAAAAGTTTTCTTTCTAAAGACTCCGCTCTGCTCACTCAAACCCACCCCATGCCACACCACTCCACTTTCCTTACGTGCTCTGGTCCAGACCTTCTGAAACTTTGGCTCTGCAAGATCTGTCTAAACATAGTGATTGATGTATTTATTGATAGAGACCTGAAACACACTTCTGTAAGCCAAACCTACATTTTTTTAAAAGCAGCATTATAATTTTTTTCCTGGAACCGAAACACAGATACACACCCTAAACTGTGAAAATGATCCCAGGTATTTTGATATGACATTACTGACTCCACCCCCACACTGGAATTTAAGATGGATCTGTTTATCTGTTGGCCTGTGATCATGTATCACCTTGAAAGGTGAGATACACACCCCTGGCACACATTAAACATGAGAAACTACCTTCTCCATGACATTTAAAGAGGTCAGGTTAAAAAAAAATGTGAATGTACACACTCATCAGTGGAAGCACTAAACACTCTTTCCTAAACAAAAATCAATAAATTGAAGTACAGTTTTTTTATTATAGATTGGATTTCCATACAAACCATTTATTTTAATTGATAGGGTGCCAATACTGGCAGTGACGGCAATAAAAGCGCAGCACCGGGAAGCTCTTTGCTCTACCAAACCATTATTGTAAAGAAATCAAAGGCGAGGCCTGCAACACCGTATTTTTTTTACGCAGCTGCTTCAAAAGCAGCAACCACAGTGGCATGTGACAGACACATGCAGCTGAGCTTGAAAGGTGAGATAAAGAGACAAAGACAGAGGAGGCAGCAGGGGTACAGATCCTGCACTCGCTTTACCAGCTCCAGCGTCAGTGGCGATCAGGCGAGATAAAGCGAAAAGTGCATATCCAAGGCTTAGCTTCCTTTTCTTCTTTATCTGTGAGGAGACACGGATAGACATCTCTGTGTCTGGCTATAATGATGCTCTAATTCAAAAGATGAGACACGAATGGACAAAGAGTAAGAAACATTATAACAATCTGGACGAATAATAAATCCAGTTTATTTACAGGCTTATGAAGCACTTTATAAGGAACGTCTGTCTATTCATGCAATTACCTCATCAGCTAATTCTGAAGCAGCATAAAATTAACCAGATAAGGACCACTAGCGTCGGACAGGATTATGATCAACTATACGAATTGGGGGGTATGAAGGATGATTGCTAATGATAAATGAGCTGGTCTGAGTATTACTATAACTGTTGATCTTCTAGAATTTACACTCACAACCAGCTCCAAAGATTACTCCCAATAGCGCAATAAATAAAGGAACATTCAGTAACAGCGGCTCTGCAGACAGAAACACTGTGTTGATAAAAGAGTGCAGTTATCAATGACCAGACAGAAAGCGTACAATCGCGGTGAGCAGAAAACCATCTCTGAATTCACAACAGGTCAAAAGTTACGATGATGTATGTGCTCCAAACAGCAGAGCGACGAGCAAACAGGGGGTTCACTTCCGTCTGACGTTTCCAGCATGAAAGTGCAGCAATAGAATCATGACTACATGGACCAGAATCGCACAGAGGAATAAAACCTTAGCAAGTATTCGCCTTTTAATGACTGGTGCCAAATCGGTGTGTGTGTGTGTGTGGTACAAGGTTACATGCATGTGTGTAAACCCCAAGGCTATGCAGACTCTGTTGTTCAGACTGTGAGGGGTACTGAAGAACAGACTGAGCCTGTAGTCTGAGAGATTTCCCTGCTGACTGTAGCCTACAGCATCACCAAACCCCAACTCCTGCATACACACCGGCCCTCAGAGACTCTCTCACTCTATGCTTTCTTCCTCGATCTGCTTGCCCAGGATGGAGACCTATTTTTAAAAAGCCTAGAGGCTATCCATCATTACAATACTCCCACCCTGAAGTCGACGGGGTGTCTCTGTGCAACTCCGAGCAAGGTTAGCGATGAGAATGATAATGCTAAAATGCAAACGGCTGAAATACACACAGGCCATTACACCCAATCGAAAAATGTGGGGGAAAAACTAAGTGCTGCTTGTAAGGACCAGCCCCCCCCCCCACATTAAAACACAGAATAGTTTATTTCCATAGGATATTTAGCTTCTTAACACAAAGAATAGAACACCCTTAAACTGTGGTTCAAAATAAGTCCATGTCTACAGTCCATGTTCGTTTCGTGTATCTCTTTGTTGCTTTGTGTAGTTTTATGTAGCATTATGATTCTGGAGAAACATTGTTTCATTTTATTGTGTACTGCTATATACACAAGGAAACGGGGTGAAATTTCCACTTGGGATGGGGAGGGTGGTGGACATGACCGCCAATTTTCAAAATCCTGTTTTCTGTTGCCCCCACTGAAAAGGGAAAAGGCCAGAAGATAAGACTGCCTCAAAAATAATGTAACAAAAAAAATAAAATAAAATCAGTCTTAACAGTCTGATTACTAATCAGGTTAATGGGGAACAGGTTAACTAGGGTTGCACTTAGCAGCAACATGTAGTGTATCGAGTTTAGTGTTTTATAGGTGACAATCAGTTACTGTAAATATGATGATTGTACTGTATCTTCAAAGATTGCATAGTACAGCATCATATCGTTTGCCATCTGATATTTTGCTAAAGAATAAGCACTGTTTAAAATAAATGTAAATATTCAACTTTATTGTCATTGTGCAAGGTACAGAGCCAATGAAATGCAGTGTTTTTCGCATATCCCATGTAAGTTGGGGGTCAGGGCGCAGGGTCAGCTATGATACAGCGCCCCTGGAGCAGGAAGGGTTAAGGGTCTTGCTCAGGGACCCAACAGTGGTTGGCTTGCCGGTGGTGGGGCTCGAACCCAGGTGTTTCTGGTCTTCAGATCAGCAACTCAGCACCTTAACCATTTGAGCCACCACTGCCCACTTAAAAATAATAATAATAATAATAAATTGCTTAAAAAACAATTTAGATTCTATTATATGTTCTTTGACTACAAAAGACAAAGATATATTAGGAGAGGAATCTTTTAGAAGGGTCTTCATTTTCTCTTGGTTTTTATGCAAAACCTTCTAATATGCAAATAAGCTGAATAAATGAGCCGAATGAATGAATGAATGAATGAATCTGCACATTTGACTTGTAGTGGTGGCTCAAATGATTAAATATAAATGAATAAATAAATATTCAACTTTATTGTCATTGTGCAAGATACGTATACAGAGCCAATGAAATGCATTTTTCGCATATCCCATCTTAGTAAGTTGGGGTCAGAGCGCAGGGTCAGCGCCCCTGGAGAAGGAAGGGTTAAGGGTCTTGCTCAAGGACCCAACAGTGGTTGACTTGCCGGTGGTGGGACATGAACCCAGGTGTTTCTGGTCTTCGGATCAGCAACTTAGCACCTTAACCATTTGAGCCACCACTGCCCAAGGCGCCGACTTTGCTGATCTGAAGACCTGTAAGACCTGGGTTCAAGCACCACCACTGCCAGCTGTTCATCTGAAGACCAGAAACAGCTGGTTTCGAGCCCCACCACCGGAAAGCCAACCACTGTTGGGTCCTTGGGCAAGACCCTTAACCCTTCCTGCTCCAGGGGCGCTGTATCATAGCTGATCCTGCGCTCTGACCCCCAACTTACTAAGATGGGATATGCAAAAAAAGAATTTTACTGTGCTGTAAAAAATAAAGACATTTACATTTTACATCTACTTTTACCCTAAAAAAAGGAGTTTAATCTTGGAACCCCATAGATATGAATATAAACTTCTCAGTGAGACAGAGATCTGGGAGGAGAAATGCTACAGGAGGAGAGGGGTTTACTCACATCACCCGGCCGGTTAGTGTAGTCTGTACATGCTTCTGGAAATCCGGGTACTTGGTAGCCAGGTATGCGAAGTCTGGTGGTTTGTCCTTATAACGATTTCGAGGATGCATGGATTTATTAAGTGCCATTTCTGTCGACACAGTGCATAAACATTACACCTTTTGACGTTGGAAGCAAGAAAGATGATAAAGAAACCTGTAACAGATCTATAATTTAAAGTACGAGTCGTTACATTATCGCCTATACAGTGCACTTATATAACGGTAACGGATCCAGTCTCCGCTGGTAAACAGGAAGATAAACAGCTAACAGGTTAAAGAGCGCGGGAATATAAACCAGCACCTGCGTACCGTTTAATCTCTTCTGTAAAATACTCGTGATAATCTGAGAAACAGACAGATTGATGATGATGATGATGTTATGGTTGTTTTGCAGTTTAAGTTGCAGAGGAAAGTCACGTTGTTGCTACGTTCGTTGTTCCGGGTTTCAGATGAAGTCATAAACCTGCGCCGCCACCAAATATGACGCAACGCGCGCAGAGGCGCTGGAAGGAAAGCTCTGTAGTGAAAGTGATCCACAATACAAGTAGCTGTGTTTACAGAGACAAAGCTTATATATGTATATATACTACTGCTATAAATATCACTTTCAGTTATGAAGCTGTTTGCAAGGAAATCCATGGGAATTTTTTTAATGACAGGCACTAATTGCTGTGAAAGTTTCAGTTACCTTATGATAAATTATATTTCACTTTCGTACTGTCTAATTTTACTCCACATTAGGCTATAGTGAGTTTAATTTTAAATATACTTCTCACATCCCAGCTGGTAAAATAAAACACCTGGGCAATTAAATGACACATGAACTCAAATGAACTAAGTAACCTGAAACATTACCCAGTACACAGGATCCATCCCTCTGACTATTAACATCATATAATCATTACAAGAGTGACACCATTTTAATTTTTTTTCTTTAATTATTTTGCAAACATTAATGGCATTCAGATATATTGTTAACAGTGTGATGCAAGATCATGAAAACAAAAGTCCCATTAGAGCTGTGAAGACCGAAGCTTCTGCTCTATTTACAAGGCAAGCAGAGCTGACAGATGAACTCGTAGCTGGAGAAGAAGGAATCTACAAATATTTTGTCCATTCAGTCCATTCAGCAAGCGCAGCAGTGGGATTGCTCAGAACCCGGTGAATAGCAAACATTATTTCCGTAGGGCAAGAGGAAATCTTGAGACCCACGTTGTAAGATTTTACACCATGAGGAAAATCTTCAAGAATGGTGTAAATTTTTTCAAGATAGAGAGGCATGTTTAAAAGTTTTTTGTTTTTTTTTCCATGTCTTGATTTAGACTTTCAGGTTAGAGTCTGCAATGAGAAGGAATCAGTACTTTTGAGCACCAAGTACATGAGAGGAAAAAACACCATATTGGGTACCCCATCTAAATTATTTCGAAAGATACACAAGGGTATTAAAGAAGGCTAGCTACAAGTTTGCCAAAAAGTTCTTTATAAACCTTACAGTTTAAGTATCTATTTTTTGGTTTAGGCCTTTATGCCAGTGTACAGGATTTGAGGCCATGGTACACCATTAGGAGTAGTTAAACCTTTTAAATTGTATAGATGTCCAAGTACTCCAGGGACACCTTTCTGCTTGCTCAACAATTTAGCTACAACACAAAAAGGTATCTACATCTGTACCCCAACCCCCCTCCCCATTCTCCCACTCAAAAAAGGCATTCGCAGTATATGTATAGGATGGACAGTCTGCATCAATCCCATCACAAATAAGCAACAGAGGATTTGCGCTCAAACAGATCAGAATGCCTACAACCACATAGTGAACTCTTTACAGTTAGACATGCCGGAAGATCTATCCAGCAGGGGGTTTATGTCTATAGTCCTTTTAGAGTTCAAAATTTCCCATTTAGGTACAATACTTTTAAACACCAGCTTACTTCCATTTTTACACTGGAAGACGTCATAGGTCTCACTGCAGGACGGTTTGAGATTAATGATAAAATTAAGCGATATGTGGACCGGCACAAACTCCCACCAGCCAGTTCAACCGTTAGCACTGTTACATACAGCAGTGCGATATTGACAGGTGTAAATTTCAGACTAGTCGTTAATTGGATTCGCCGCAGTAGCACCAGCATGTCCATTACACAACAGGAAATTATCTAGAGAACAGACTGGTTAAGCAGTGGAATTCTTTATTATATAATTGCATTGTAATGAAAAGGGTAAATTAAAAGGATATCAGTTTATGCACATGTTAATAAATTTTAAATGGTTTACACCTTTAGTCAGAAATGACTAAAGATCTAGGAGTAGAGATGTGCAAGTTAGATTTTTTTTCCTCCTTTTTTTAAAAAAAAACCTTTTTTTTGCTGCCAAAACAAAGGCAGATATCTATCATTTGTAAACACAAAGAAGTGTTTTTTTCCACTTTGGAAATTGTGTGACATTTTCCAGTGTGTCTATATTTTACATTTACCCACATAGAACAGGAGACAATGTGCTGTTTAGAACACATCAGTTGCGGCATGTCACTGTGGTGGCATGTTCACAGTGTCACCTGCACTCTGCTTCTTTATGGGCTAATCACACCACATTAAGGAGGAAATGCTGTGCACTTTTGCCACAGAAAAATCAGACGGATGAGCATTGCTGCTGTTAGCATCTCATTTCAGTTTTTAAGCTAAATTACCAACTCATCAGTCAGTGTAGAACTTATCCTAATATCAGGGATGTTGCCATATTCCACATAAAAAAAAAAAAAACAGATCAGAGGGTCTTTGCACATTGTCTACCCCACACTGGGAAACTAAGCCAAGAGATATAATTTTATTTTGTCCCAAAACTGTGGAAAACTTCTGCATTGTACAGGACACCTCCACATAAATCTCATCATATCGCCCCACAAGACAATTTACCGTTCATTTTGACATGATTCTTAGCAAGTAGACACATATGCAACCCAAGAACATATTAGAACATATTAACTAAATTCATTTTAGTATAACTTTAAACAAGCACTGCATTGTCAGAGCACCAATGGCCAATTCAAGTGCTTCAGAGAGGCAGCGTTTTAAGTCTGAAAGTGCTATGGGGGGGTGGGGGGGTGTGTGTGTGTCAGTATCTAAATGGATTTGCTGCTCTGTAGGAATTAGCAGTATCTATAGATGTTGTCAATAGAATGTGTTATAAGTCTATGAAGCTTTATTCTCCAATCTCTTAGGATAGCCATGTGAATCCTTTGTAAACGCAGCTTTTTAAATCATATCTAGTTCCACAATAAAGAGAATTGTAAGCATACTTTAGAATGATGACACAAAGCTACAGATTATTGATTATTCCAAGAACAAATCCTATAAACGATTTAAGGATCCTGTTTGCAGTCTTTCCCCCCTCAAAATGTCACCAAACTTCGCCCGACAGCTTACGACAAAAATTAATAAATGAAAAAAAAACTAATTAAAAAAAAAAAATAAACAGACAAATAAGAACGACACCATCATTAAATTATCAGTGTAGTGCCCTAAATTAACCCAATAAGTTGAAGCCTTCCATAAAGTAAGGCTGAGTCAAAGTTCAGCCTAAGTTAAACCTATGGTTCTAGACACCATTATGCAAATTTACAGTATACAATTTTGGATTTACCATGCAAGAATATTGTGTGTGTGTGTGTGTGTGTGTGTGTAACATTTAATATCTTGACATCCAGAATAATTTACATGAAAGGACAATAGTTATTCAACCAGATCTAGGCGAGTCATAACCATGGTGGTAGAGTGCATCCAGGTGAGACGGGAGAGTGAAATGGACCAGGGTGAAGAGGGTGTGTTGGCTGTGAGGTTCCGCAGGGAACATCAGCGACATTCCCACACTTTCAGAGCCTGATCTACACTCCCAGTGACCACATATGGAGCAGTCTTGTGAAAATCTGTCAACAGAAAAGAATCGTGGCAAAATATTTATTTGGTTACATAAAAAAAAAAAAATCCAGTCAAATGGTAACAATGATATAGACCATCTAATCACCTTTTATTTTAAAAAAAAAAAAACAACAACAAAAAAAAACCAACCCTTATATAGTCAAAAGATAAATTTTGTTTGAGATTGAAACTAAAACGCGTCACAATTAACAATAATACACTATAAATGGTTTGTACAGCCTCTCAATAGAAATCACTAGCCATGATTAAAAAAAAAAAATCAGACTTAGGAGCCCCCAGGAAGCTGCTTTGTTCTTGGAAGACAGAAAATCTCATTCTTGTGAAGCTCCTAGTGAATATTTCATCCTTTCAGAAGGATGATGCGTTTTATATTGCCTGGAGGCTTCCCAAACAAAAGGAAGACATCTGAAAAAACATCAGCGGCCAAACAATAGTGAGTAGATCAAGGAGGCTCCAGAAGCTTACCCAGAGAGGTAACAAAATGTTCATGGGCACTCAGGGTTTTCATGCAACGCTTGTTTTTGTAATCCCAGATTCTCAAAGTCTTGTCATCAGCACAGCTCAAGATAAACTTTCCACCAGGGTGGAAAAGCATCCCACGCACCCAGTTATCATGGCCAACCTGTGCAGGGCAAAAGAATATCATAGCCAGTATAAATACATATCCTTTAAACAAAAAAAGGAAAATTAAGCAGTAAATGACGCAGGAAAATATAAAATTATCAGTAATGTTTGCACAATTGCAAAGAAGCAACTCTTTTCTCTTTGGCCAGAGTTCTAAGGTAGATAATGCTGTACTGTGTTTGCTTGTGTACTTATTCCATAATATCACTGTGCCACTTAATCAGAAGCGCACTCTTGCCAGTGACAGTTGCAAACAACTCCAAGGCACAAACTGCACAATAAAAAAAAAGCATTGTGCCAATAATGATCTAAATTAGTGTACTGGCAAGTGTAAAATTTAACTATAGGGTAAATAAAAGAGCAGCACAACCGAGAAGAATTATAATATAATAATTTTTTCTTATTATTATTTAAATTTAGTACCTTTTTTAACCACAGATAACAAAATTTAAAAATTCTATAGATTTAAAGCATTAAACTTTTAAAACAGCAAAAAATGCTAATAGATAATTGTCAAAACAATGAAAAATGAAAATTCCTTTCACATAGTTTTAATGATTAAAGCATAAAGATGTACAATGTACTTCACCATATTCTCCTGAAGCCACAGGGGGGAAAAAAACTGATGTACTTTTCTCAGATTAGGAAACAATTTACAGTTTTTAAATAATGTGTTATTTGTAACTTTACAGCATCTCCACTTAGAACCATTTTAGCTTGAACAGGCAGTCCTTTTCATAAAACATGCTTCTAGGCAGCCATTCTGGGTGGAGTGTAAAAACTAGTTTTCTGGGTGGAGTGTAAAAACTAGATTTTAGCCAATCAAATTACATAACTAAAAACATCTACAATGTCCTCAGTACAGCACAGCAGACATTGCAAAACAAAACATCATGTTCAGTCCATTGAGTTACCCACCAGTGTCATAAGGCACATGCCAATGCTGACATCCCACATTTTGATTGTTTTGTCCCTGGAGCCAGATAAAAGGAAAGGTCCAGGCTTTCCACTCTTCTTAGTCTGGAAAGCAAACAAAAGAGATGAGACACATCAGACACAGTGGTAGCACCAACAATGTGTGTGTGTGTGTGTGTGTGTGTGTGTGTATGCATCTGTATAGCTCTTTATAATAATCGTCCCTGTGGAAAGGCTGAGTAGGGTTTAATGCTCTGTACAGGCCTCCACTTATCAACTCAACAAGACAGACTGCATTAACCCAAGAGCAAAGGACTGCACTTAGCATTATTACACAACCTGATTCTTGAACAGGAGTTTTAATTCACATAACCAATCAACCCCTTGTACTGGGTCAAAAATCAACAAGCGGGGTCCCTGGTTGTGTTTACAGCAATGACGACTTCTCAGGGCTAGCATCAAGAGGGGCCAACTGTGCCCCCTACACAGCTTATAATTCATTCAATATACATCAAGAATAATTTACATTTATTGGACATTTCATGAAATAAAATTAAGAAACTACAGTTAATGTGTATTTTTTATGAATATAAACCGGTACTCCGATTGGCTGTATTGTGTCTTATGCCTCAGTATGTCTTTGGCATATTAATGTATACTTGGAGTAAAGCTGCTTTGAGAATGTCCACTGTTAAAAGTGCTATACAAATAAAAATAAATTTTAAATTAGCTTTTTGTTAGGTGTTTATTTAAATGTAATTCTTGGCCATTAGAATGTTATGAATGTCAATCTGTTTATGTTTAGTTCTTGTTGTGACTGGTTCATGGCCATATCGATCACCACAACAAGTTGTTTTTTTTATGCCTTGTTTTTGTTGCAGACTGTGTGCCCCCCTGTTAGGTATAATCTGGTGCCAGCTCTAATTGTACTAAAGACATTTTACATCTGCACAATATGTTGGACATGTTTGAAAATGGTGGTGCATTGGGTTGGGCCTCCTGGTAAATTGTCTGTATCTTAAATGCTATGCTTTCTTGCGTTTTCTACAACATCAACACCCACATCATTTTAAAATTAAAAATCTATGTTTAAAGCTTTTTTAAAAAACACGTGCTCGAATGTTACATTGAATAAATCTGAAATTGGATACGGTTGACTCGGATAAATGGTCAGATAAGCTGACTGAAAAACAGCTTCTTTCCTGTGGCTGTTTCTGCACTGAACAGCTGATATACAGTATTTTAATTACTCCTGCACTGCCACTTCTGTACTTTGCACTACCTTATCATTATGCATCTTTGCACCATCTATAACTATCTATTGTTACACCTCTATATTCTATCCATATACCTCTGTACATTATTTACCCCCACCTCTGTAACTATCAACCCCATACCCTATTTATTACATTGCTATTTATTGTAAATAAGCCACTTATGCACTTCTGTTTAGATGCTAACTGCATTTCATTGGCTCTGTACATGAACCTTGCACAATGACAAAGTTGAATCTAATCTAATCTAAATGATCCAAGGCAAGTTATATTTACCAGATCAGTAACCCTATTCACTCTATTTTAATAAAAGCCTGTCAAAACTATAAAACAATTCAAACGTTAAAGTCAGCATTTTGGTATCAATAAGTCATAGGATTTCATCCAACTCACTAAGTGGTCACAAATCTTGCAGTGCCTGCTTAGCTCATCTCACCTCAGAGCCAGTAGCCTCCAGTATAGTAGGATTGGCACTTTCAGGAGCCCATGAAATGCACTCCACTACATGCTCGTGTTCCCTTAGTTCAGCCTTGCACTCCTTCGTAGCCACCACCCACACACGCACCGTTTGGTCATTAGAACAACTTGCAATCAGGGAGCCGTCCTGGTTGGGCCGTACCATACGCACCCATTCTCTGTGGCCAGTAAATGTCTTCACACAGTACCTAAAGGGGGGGGGGGGGACAGTAATTTTATTTAGAGCTAGGATAATAAAGAAAAAATGTTTTTGATGTTCTAAATAAATTTGTATATAGGCCATGCCAAAGGACAAAAAAGCCAAAGCATGATTTAGTCATTGTAAGAAGCACTTTTACAGGACTTACCCAGTTGCCACTTCCCACATTTTAATGGTTTTATCTCTAGAAGCAGATACTATATGATCTCCATTCGGCATTATAGCTACAGACGAAACATTATGGTCGTGACCTACAAAAAAAAAAAAAAACACAGACAAAGAGGATAAAGGATAAAGCTGTATAATAAATGTACAAGAACAAAAACAGCGAACCTCTGGATAAAGAGAGTGAATGAGTTTCTGTGCAGTTAAATCTTTTGCACATTTTCACCATGCAAATTAGAATGTTCCAGCAGAGCTTAATAATGCCTTTTTAATTGCCACCATGACAAAATGTTAAAACACATTAGGCGAAACCATAAAAAGGAACGAGACGGCTAATTTGTCTTGGGTGGACTTGTTTTCAATAGAACATGATAAGAAATAAGAAGCACAATGGAAAGTCCATCATTTACACCTCAAAAAAAGTGACAAAAAATATTTTCCGGTTCTGGCAAGCTTCACTACCGTACAAATATCTCCTAATCTCCTGAACAGTAAAAAAAAAAAAGGGAAAAAAACCAAGACAGACTGACAAAAGAGAAAGTAAAGGCAAAAAGAAGGAAGGAAAATGGTAAAAGAGAGAGACGGGTCATCAAGCGTGGAAGAAACAGATTGAGTGCAGGGGCGCAGTGAGCAGGGTTCTTGCAGTGCTTTCCTCATTCAGTCTGTTGGTCTGAGGGCATCATGCCAGTTTAACTGACAGGGTACAAATTACAAGGCACCAGATTTAAACATAAGTTATGTCGCACATGTGCTATTTGGATTAGACCCGCTGAGGATTTACAAATTTTGACAGGGATTAAAATTAAAAAAAAAAAATCCAGCACAAGTGAGAAAATTCTGCTGTGATCCAGCTAAGTGAAACAACTGCCATTTTTTTCTTCATTTTTGCTGTCGTCGCCCCGTCCGTGCAGCCTGCAGGCTTATGTTATCAGAGAGGTGACAGTTATTTACTTAGAAAATCGAAAATAAAAAGAGGAATATTTTGGGTCTAAGTGAGCAAGTACAACATGCTACATGTTAATGGAGAAAAATGGAACTAAAAGCAAGAACAAACTGATTTCAACCTATAAGCAGCAGCACGCTGTAGAAATAAACATGAGCTGTAGTATTAGAGAAAAAAAAACAAAAAACATTTCCATTCATGCCAAGCAGCATGTTCATAAACTATGTGCAAAAAGGGGTAGGATTAGCTACTCCTTAAGGGTACATGGCTTACCATGCATGGTCCTGATACACTCAAAGCCTTGGAAGTCCCAGAGTTTAATAGTCATGTCTGCTGAGCAGGAAGCCAGCAGCTTTCCAGTCTGGTCAAAGGAGATGTCCTGCACAGAGTCTGTATGACCTTTTAGTGTACGCTCGAAGTCGCCAGTCTCATAATCCCATACCTGGAGAAGAAATAATGACAGTAATTCAGTTCAGCTAGAATTCTGGTGCTCAGATGGTCAAAGTCGTACAAAAATGACAGATGTCTGCTACTTCCCCCTCTTCCTTTGTGTCTAGCGAAACTACAGGACAATCACTAGTGAGAGAAGGCAAGCATGTAAACTAAGCCAGCTGTGACCAAATCTACAGCGGACAAGATTTTTGACAAATCTTTGTGTCTAAAGTATTTAAATGAAAAAGGCAAAAATTAAACAAATGGATATACTAGGCTATAATCTTAACCTTATACAACCGTTTCATTACCAAAAACAATGAGTGACACTGGAGAGGTCTAAAATTGTAATGCACAAATTCAGATATTGACTGTTTAGTCATGGTACATTTTATTAAGTAGTCAACAAGAAAAACTCACCTTTATTGTAGCATCCTCTGAGGCAGATACCATAACACTAAAGACTGGGTGAAAGATGACCTTTGTGACAGGACTCCTGTGGCCACTAAGGGCATATCTCTCAGGGGGGCGGGGGATCCATTCTTTGGGGTCTCGCTTCTGTCCTATAGGTCCACCTAAAGTGATCTCTTCTTTTGCTTCATTTAACTTTGATTCTAACTCCATCACCTTTAAGAAATTTACATAATTGAAAAATAATTTTAAAAAAAGCCTTAAAAGACTTAAAATTTACCCAACAGAAAAGGCATACTTGCAAAAAAATGATACACACACCTTCTTCTGTAACCTGATGACTGAAGTCCATTTTTTTTCCAAAAGTCCTGCATACTTCTTATCCAATTCTTCATTCTAAAGAGGAGACAAAATATACAAGAATCCTGAGACTTATGCATTAATGAAAAAATAAATGAATTTATCAAATCAATATTGAAACCATATTCATGAAACAGCCATTGACAGCTGTAAATTCCTCCAATTAGTATAAGTCTGACTTGGTCAGTTGATTACATCCAATATGTTAAAGCATTATCAATATTGTGTTATGTTTTACAAATATATTAAACCAGATGTAGCTTACATGGCAGTTGAATATTACTAACTGCAATAATTTTCCTCTTTATATACAGTATTAAACTGCATCAAGTATTAATTTTGTATAAAAGGGCACAAAATTTATGTTAAAATCTCTCTCAGTACATGTCTGTCATTGCACATTAATGGCTGAAATCTGAGCTGGCAGCACAAGAAGGCTTTGTAAAGAGAAAGATGTCTCGTTTTGCAAAGAGTAATGTTTATAATGACATGATTCTAGCCACTGATACAGTGGCGCATTAGTATCTACCATTATTTGCCTTTTCATGTGGGAGAACAAGGCTTAGGCTTTCATGTGGGAGAGCAATACACGCATCTCGGACACAAGATTCATAGATAACATATATGTATATAAAAAATTTAACACTAGCCGGTGTTATATATTCCACACTATTCATTTCAAATAAAATTTTATTTTGCGCTGAAAGAAATCCAGAAACTATTTGTTCCACCTTTAAAAATAATCTACCCCATTCAATATCTAGGGCGAAAGAGGACAAATCCATAGCATCTTAGATATTTACAATATTTTTTTAAAGAAATACCAATCAGCATGGTTATAATTATATCAGCAACAACCATTTTAAGTACAATCTATTTTGCAAAATAGAAACTATCAGCTGGCAGGCACGTTAAAATGTAATGTACTTCTTTGCTGTAACCAGAGCGCATATTTTTAAACCCCCTCATTCGATGCATAACACAAATCTGACACAATTACCCAAAGACCTCGCCCGGCTGACACCAGAATTATTTATACTGGTCGGATTAATTAGAATGCATATGTGAAAGCGTCAGGATCACTTAGCTACGTGGAACACTGACAAAAATTACTAAAGCCTAGTGCAAATCGGTCATATAAATTCTGCTTATTGAACACAACCAGCCAACATTCAGATTATAGGATAAAAAAAACCCCACACTTGTCACTCTTGTTATGTGGGTTTAAAGTCCTATAGCTCTTAACTGAAATGTTGGACAACTGACTTCTTATCGGTACACACATGGTGCACTTATTCAATAACAGTTTTGGTAAAATGAAAAATAAGAATAACTACCGCTTTAGGAAAGTGTTTTGTTCAAAATTTCCCATGAATGTTCCAGCAATGTGCTGGATCTCATCAGTCATCTGCTAAGATTTTTCACCACAGGCTATTTCTTAATTTTCAGTATTACTGTAGATAACCTAAAGGCAAAGTAAGCTAGTAGCTAATACTCAGTGGTTATTAAGAGTTTACATATTGGATCTCTGCAACAATGATAACATTTCAGCTGAGCCCTGTCTAATTAAAGAAAGCTCTTAGCCTTGCTACCAGCAGGTGCAAGCTTTTTTAATGCTGCTTTTATATGTACAAATTACGTCAGTTATTTATCAAGGTTCCTCTTTAAAAGGTTAACAAAAAAAATTACAATTACACAACAAAAAAAATAGCTAAATTTTTTTTTTATTTTTCTCTATATTGAAGCCCCAAAATTATCAAAAACTCCTTTTCCTGGCAAGTGGTAACAGACATTCTATGGATTGTACTTCTTTTACCCATTACTATCAGCTGGTTCCATTTTTCACGTATTCCTGACTTCAGAAACACAGTATCACTGCAGTCAGCAGATTAATTAAGCAAGGTCTATGAGAAATTAAGCAACAATGGTGCTTAAAAACCCACACATTTTGAAAGGGTACTCCGTCCTACTTACCATGTCTAATTCCGCCTCCTTCTTGAAAACTGAATATGCCTCTTCAAAGCCATTCGAACGAAGGTAATCAGCTATCGCTCTATTTCTGAAAAAACAAAGAGAAAAATAATTAGTCCTTAGTGACTGACAGGCAGATTCTATTTAAACTGTCTGCCATTAAAAAAAAAAATCCTTAGTAGGGGGTTCGGGATTAAAAACAAAAAAAAACCCCCTTAGTAGGGGGTTCGGGATTTTTACCCCCGTTGACAACAAAGCACAGAGAACAATAATGTCCAAGAGGAACATTCACAGCTATAATTTTGTGTCCATGGTTAAAAAGAGAAAAACTGCATGCCAGCATCTATTGGAAAAGATGCCACATTTAACATGATTGGGTAACAAGATTGGGGTCTATAAAGAAAGAAAACTGTTTGTGGAATAGTAAAAACCACCAACAGACAAAGAATGCAAAGAGGTCTCTGCAGACGTGGTATCTGTAAAAGTAGTCTAGAAATATTGTAATAAATCTGACCCTAACAGCAAAAATGCTGCTGATTAAAGTTTATTTATAATAAGATTTCTTAACCTACTGATTAAACCCAAAATAGAAAAGAATAGCCTAAGTATTAAACCCATCAGCTCCAATTAACTTATTATATTAAGAAAATAAGACTTTTCTTAAAAATTCCATGTAAACTGATCATCCAACAAAGTAAAATTATGTGGTTCCGGTTTTAGTATGCTATTTCCAATTTTTCTGATAATTTTATTATATTGCCTTTTCTGCTATTTTGCTATGCCAGAAAGTATCAGTAGCTTCCTACAAATCTGATTAGCAATATTATATACTATTAGGAAGTCATACAGACAATTTTAATTCATGCATGTTAAATTCTTGCATAGATTTCAGACTAGATATCAAATCTGCATTTACAGTTTTATGGGCATCATAATAAACATTTTTATTGGCAAATATTAAAAATGTCACAGGAGGCCATAAAAAAAAGATGTACACAATGTAATTAGATAAAATGTATGCATTTGCTGCTACTTATTCGTATCCACATATAACACGCAAACACATTTAAATAAACATCCAGTTATCCAGCAACAGGAAATGAAAATCAAATCTACAAATCAGACATCCACTCTAGGCAAATGATAACTGTTCTCAGACAGTGAAAAACCAAGCAAATAAAGGCAAATATATGCTGTAGTACCACATGCTGGTATTGTATTACCAGATAAGATGCACATACAAAGAAACACAAAGGCAAGACAGAACTGCAGCTTCAGCATAACCACTATACTATACATATCATATCATTTAACTGATCTGGACACACACTACATGTAATAATATCTGATATACATTATATATGTATAATAATTATACGAAATGAAAACTATGCATTAGGTACATGTACAGATAAGCTAAAAACAGAGAGATAAACTGCCAGAATGAGGTGTCAGTGTTTAGGGCTGTTCGGTATCACATATCGATTTCTGACCAGAGCTGTTCAGTGAGCTGCTCAATGCTGCTCCCTCTAACAGCAATGAACCATGGGCTAAAGTCAAGGTCAACCTGAGTTTATCTCTCATGTGACAGTCTACAGAAATAGAACAGGCGCTGCTGGAGAGACATACACAAATAGGTGTGTTAACACCACAACAAGGTACAGATTTCAGCCCATCATGTCTGGCCATTATGCGTCTTTGTCAATATCGACACCATTTATCCTTTATTTTGACAGGTTTATTACAATTATTCGGTTGCAGAGAAAAAAATGCACAGACCGAAGAAACGATTTACCCGACTGTATACATAAACAGAATGACTAAACATGAAATATATAACAAATAATATTACCTACTCATTAATACGGGCAAATATAATTTGACCTAATTACAGAGCAAAAAAGAGGCCATTAAAAATGATTTTATAACCATTCAAAATCACCATCTGCCTTTTAGCAGAAGTTTAACAGCTTGTTCCTCACTTGGTTGGTTTTATACTGTTTTCTTTATTCACTGGGTGTTTCTATTAAAACATTTAACAATGCCACTTTTTCATCAGTTTTTCAGATTTCCAAAATCCATTCTTTTAAAAGTTTTTTTTCAAATATTGCACTACAATACATAGTTTGTAGAAGTATCAAGAGGATAATCAGGTTTTTTAAAGCAGAAGCTAACATTGCAATAATATACACATTATATACATTTATAGAATTATAGAACTAAAGAAATGAGCATAAAAAAGCAACAAACAAATGAAATAAAAGAAAAAAAAACAAAAACAAAACACAACCATACATTCAGTTATTCATCAAAATGCACAATCCTTTGTTTCAACTAGCAGCATGTTATGTTTTGATTCTGAGTGTGGTTATGGCATCAGAATAGTAGCCTTTCTGAGCCTATTTGTCCTTGATTTTAATGATCTGTATCGTCTACCTGATGGCAGACGTTTAAATATATGTCGTCCAGGGTGTGAGGTGTTACATTTTTTTTTGAGACAGCAGCAGCTGTGTAGTGGTAGGCAGTTATGTGTGTCTTAGACTACAAACTCCCCAATAGGGCAAAGTGAGGTAGTGGGTGTTAATTTGGCTGAATAATTGAGAGCAAATTGTGCAAAAATTCGATTAAGCTGGTAGTTGAACTTAAACAGTGCCAGTCAAGTTGAGATGAAGCAGAAGTAAAGAAAGGAACAAAATAATATATAATCAAATAGACTACTCAACTAATGGCTTTGTTTAATTTTAAAATCTACTGTATGTTTCTGGGGCACCTGACTTGGTATGACGTGAAACAGAAAAACTGGACAGCAAGGGTGAATAAGCTGGCCAGTAACCACGGAAACCATAGAAGGGGAGGAAAAAAAAAAACAAGATACATTTACCTCTTGAAAAGCTGTACTACTTTTAGTTTTTAAATTTACATAACAGCTGAAACAAAAGAAGCAATATTTTAAAAATACATACCGCATGTATAGCACATAGCAAATAAAAGGTGTGAACAATGCCAAAACCGAATACGCAGAAAGACCTCCAACTGAGAAAACCTAAACAAGAGATGCTATATTCTCATATGTTGATAGGTGTTCATTATAAACTAAATTTACACAGTCAAGCCATATAATTCAGGCTTCAGCTCAGACACTAGTCTATGCTGGCAATAGATTTCAAGCAGGATGACGACAGGAGCTTGTGAAAGTGCTAGATCATAACCAGCATTACCTCATATCAGGGTGCGACTAACACTCATCAGATCCTGTCCCCTCTGCTTTCACTTCTGTATTCACATCAAAGCCAGACACAAAGCATCTTGAATGATTTTGTTCTGTACAGACAGGCTAGTTCTTAGCCTCTGTGGGACTCTCTTCATGCATAAAAAAAGGAAAGTAAACACTGTTTCGATATTAGGCTGCAGCAGTCACTGGCTAGCTAGTGGCATTAGAAGATTGCTATACGTATAAAAGGGCGAAGATTGCATTCTTCTTTGCTGCTGTGACCCGAACCAAACTGACGAAGTACCTTACATCACTGCAATAATTATTTTCAACTTTGTTCAACACATTACCAAAATGATGCATTGAAGATGTTGTTCTTAATTAACTGGCATAAATAACTAGTAATTTGGAAGGTAAAAATAACTGCTTTTTAAAATCACCACTAGTTCTGGACAAATCACTTGACTGGTCAGCCAGAACAGTCTGCATGGCTGAACACAGCTTTTAAATAGCTTTTTTATATACCCAGCAGACAAATTCAACAACAATAGAAAAACACAGCTTATAAAGAACGCTTTGCATTTTGTGTGTTCAAACACAACGTGTGTTTAATGCTTCCAATTTTGTGCTGCACTACATGTTGAATTTTGGTGAAGTTTAATGCCATAATCAGATCAGCAAAGCAGAGCAAACCAAATCAAGTTTATTTACAAGTCTTACATGTTTAAAGCAAAACTAACACCATAACATTTAGGTGAGGAAATGCCCATATTTTATAAGAAAAGTTTAGCCATTCAAAAATGTTTTAATTAAAAAAAAATGTACTAAATTAAATGGTTTATTTGTTGATCTGGATAAGGGTGTCCACCAAATGTGTCAATTTAATCACCGGGTTCAAAGAATAGATGCAGTGAGACACTATAAGAAGCTCGTGTAATTTTCATGGGTGTTATGAATATAGGTTAACTCCAAATAAAAACAATATTGTTTTGTTCAAGCAGGTCCTTGAATAAGAACTGATTGAGGGCACTCAAAAGCTAGAGGAGTGCATGAACAGCATGTGACTGCTTAGCCAGCTGTCAAACACACACACTCAGTAATGAGATTTGTGAAGCTCCGCAGCGGTCCCTCCCCTTAAATAGCACAGTCGAGCAAAGTAGAGAATAAAAGGCTTTGCCATGTTTACTGTCATTTAAACAGAGATTTGAGTTAGCGGTGGGCACATCCACCAACGCTATTCACACATAACCTGCAGCATTTAGAGGCAGATGGGTTTACACCAGCATCGAAAAATGGATCTTTGGATTGCACAATAAATTTTCTTGGTCAGGTCAGAATTATGTGACTGCTGAATAGTAAGGAATGATAACTCAAGTTGTAAGAAATAACTTCTGCTGATGTTCTGTGAAAGACTCTTGATAACAGTCTTTATATTGCATAGGCTGATGCTTCAAGGTGGCCCCACTTATAGTAAGACAGACAAAGACAGAGACAACACACCGCCTTCTCATTCACATTCATCACATGGATTTTTGCCCTCCTCAAACATTCAGACCAAAAATGTAATAACCAAATTTAAGCATAATGCTAGTAAATTATTCTATCTGCTAACAGGAGGCAGACAAGTGCTTGAATGTGTGTTAATGCTCCCACAAGCAAACAGAAGGGCCTAAAGCTCACTCATTCGACAGTGTGCAGATTAAATCCATACTTATAGTGGGCACCCTGCTGACAGGCTGGCAAGGCTTCATCCACAACCCGTCAGAAGGTGAAACCCACGGCCTGTCACACAAGCACATGCGCAAAGCTGCCAGACTCGAGTCTAGACAGGCACACACCTGCAACCTACATCCAGCACACAGCAGCCACACATACTTCTGCATATGTAGTCCCATAGATGAAGAACTACTGTAATTTTTACAAAAAAAAAAAAAACTCTTGACAAGCAATAGAAAAAAAGAAAGAAAAAAAGTTACTATTAAAATTCTAAATATATTTGACAAAGATGAAATAGCTAAAAATCAACGGTTGCAATTTCAAGCACACAAACAATCAGTACACAAAACTCCAGATATAACACTACTTGATTTGCAACCTTACAAAAAATATCAGGTTTTTCCTTAACTACATGACACAACCTGTCTATTATTTACGAAATTAGTCATTGGTAAAATGGCTTTGCAAGGTAAACCAATTTGCTTTGTATGCTGGTTCAGTATTGCCATTAATTTTTTACAAAAATTTTGTTGCTGCACGTAGTCACTAATTACAGAACATACTTTCACATCACTAGTTTTATTATGATTTAAATATGTGTTTAAACTTCAAGAATGTAATGCAAGAACATACACAATCAAATGTACGAAAACACCTGGGGAAACACGGTCACAGTCCAGCAATTAAAACAATTCTAAAATTTAATAAGCTATACAAAAGAAAGTAGCGACTTTTTTAAATATGTACATTTATCCCAAGAAATAGATAGCAGTTTTTACTTGGTCTATGCTGTCATTTTTTCAGAAGGTAACTGACTAACAAACTGATAAAAAAAAGTCTACGCAACCTTCAGACGACCGAGCGATAAAGACTGAAGTGGTACAGAAGAAAGCTTTTAGCTAGTCATTTCTGCAGTGAAGCAAGCCGCACCTTCCAAGTCTCTCAGGGGTATTCAGACACAATTTTACAACTCTTAAAATCTAACTGCATCACAATATAAATATGTGTTAATGTTTATTCCTTCTTTCTAATGGTACACCCCCCCAAAGCACTATACTAAGTATGCTTACAGAACAGTAGAGCGGGTAAAGCTTTAACTTGCTCAGAATAGCCTCAATTCAATATTTTGTGGCATTAAGTCAACAAGATTGTAAAAAAAAATTCTAGTCCCCGTTGTCAGAATAATGGTATGCAATTCCTGCAGACTTTTCGGGTCCTTTTTTGGAAGGAACCTTTTTTGGACGTGAACAGATTCTAATGTTCATGAAACCAGTTTGAGACATCTTTTGTTTTGTGACATGGTGCAACGGCTGGAAGTAGCCGTTAAAAGTAAACTGTGCAACATTTCCCCAAAAAACGTACTACAGAGGCGGCTATCAATGGGCTGATAAAAGCCATGCTTATGTTTGGTTTAAAATGGGTGGCAGTAAAGATTATCACTTATTTATTTTGCCCAGACTGACCACTGAAGGCACTGTATATTGTCACAGGGTCATGACACAATAAGTAGGCAAAACTAGGCGGGCAGGACCGCCAGCAATTATAATTTAGACGTCTAAAGTGCAAAATGGGCTGATTCATGCTCTGAGCCAAGTAGACAGGTTCTGTTGAAACATGATACAGTTAAATAAACCCGTATAATGTGTACATTAGAAGGTAAAGCAGAGGATTGCAGACTTACAGTTCATCCCGTTGTCTCTGTGACAGCACCATGGTGGCAGTGGGGGGGATGGGGGGCCAGGTGAAGGTTTGCAACAGCTGCTGTCTCCTTGGAAGGAGATCACTGATCAAACACAGAGTTTGCTTCACAGGGATGTGTACCTCCCCTGACTCCAGTGAACACTGCGCAAAGACAGTCTGCGAACATCCACCGGTCAGACTGTCACTGCATCTGCACAAAGAAAAGTGAGCGATCAGACCAAGCCACAAACCCACTCACAGAAATCAAGCACACAATATGGGAAAAAAAATGGCCCAGCCCAAACTCCTAGACATCTCAGTCAGCCTGGCTTAGTAGCTAAACAAACATGTTATCAAACGTGCCATCTGTTCATTTTATCTCTCAAGTACATGTTTTCCACTACACTCGCCTTGCCATGCTGAGCATTTTGTTATGGTGTTTGACTGCCACTGCTTTGGTGCTTAGGAGACACAAGAGGGTCTGATGACCCACATACAACCATCAACCTACTTTAGATGCCCAACACCCTGTCCTGCTTAGCAAAAGCAAAAATGTTTAACAAACACCACATAAATTAATCTAAATGAAAACCTAAACAGTAAATACATTATATGTCACAACATACACAGAAAGCACATTAATATGTAGTAAACTAGGAAGCTTTTCATGACAATGAAATCTAGTTAGACCACCACCAATGATCATAAAATCATTGATATCTAAATTATTGACAAATAAGATGAGCGTGCTGTGCAAATAATAACATAGGTTGAAAACAAAACGGCTATATAATCCTGATTAACTGACACCAACTGTAGAATTTTACAAAATTCAATAAATTGTAAAGGTCCATTTTTGTCAACATTCATCAAAGTTTATTTCAGGATGTCAGTGGCTTAATTTGATACTTTGATACTTTGATACTGAAGCCACATATTTGAACAGAAGATCACCAATTTCCATGAACCAATTGATCCAGAACAGAGACTGGCAGTATATCTAAAGTATGGATACGGACACACACACACACACCCAATTGCAGAATCTTAAAGGTGCTCGCCAGGAAATAAAACCATCTTACAATGTTTTACAGCTGTGGTTCGACATTCAGGATTTTGGCTTTTGCTTGCACTGTGTCTCTGAATTGACAAAACACCTCTCAAAATGCTTATGCGGAAAAAAGCAAGACGATCGAAAGTTTTGGAGGCAGTGTGTTAATTTGACTGACGCACAAGGTCGTAGGTATTTTTTAACATGCGAAGGTTTTAAACAAAATTTCTTTCTGAGCACTACTTCTCGGAGCGCTCTGAAAACAACCACACTCAAAACACACCATTTCAAACTGACAAGGATATTTTTGTACACAAAATATCGATCCTAAAAAGCACATCAATATTAGAGATCATGATAGAAAGAAAATGTCTTCCCTTAAGAAAAAAGAAAGAAAGAAAAAAAAAAGAGAGGGAGACAGCTAAACAGTAGGAGCAGGAAGCCATGTTATGAATGTAAATGAGAAAGCAGTGTGCTCCTTTAGTCTTTTTCTGTCTGCCTCACTGTAAGTAGAGCCACCATGAAACACCAGCCCATGGAATATCATTTCCTTTCTGAATGCTGAACAGGCCTACACAAAAGCAGAAAGAAGCCAATTCTAATAAATCGGGGGGAAATGACATTACTCAATAGCTACGATTTTGGGCTACCTATTAGTTAAAACATTTAAAACTTTTGATTTCTTTATTATTTAGCTTGGCTTGAAAATATTACATGTTGTGGTACTATAGCTCTGTTCTTTGCCACAGTTTTTGCCTTGTGGTTGAGTTAAGCAGGAGGCATCTATAAACAAATCCACCTAAATACCTGGCTTGTTTGGTTCTCTTTGGGGATTGCTTTAATGTGAAATCACAACAAACCATGATAGAATACTTCTTTTAAAAGGATTTGAAACGTATGTATAAACACACTTTCTGGTTTTAATACACCAGACTCATCACTATGGTGGCGCAGTTGTGCACAACACAACATTATTTAAAAAGCAAAGTTTAGTTCACATCCAATGATGCACCGATACTGGCACTCAGCAACCAACCCTGCAGTAAACCCTTGCAAGACGAGAGAAAAGGCAAGAGAGCCAGAGAATGATACATATAATTCCACATCCCAAAAAAATTACAAGTATTAGCGAGTAACAGGAAAAAAAACATTAGTACCATTAAAAAAATAGTATTGGTGCATCCCTATTCATAATACAACAGAATCAAGCCAAAACACAACGGACACCAAGCCGAAACACACAACGGAAACAGATTTTAAAGACTGTGAATGCAGGTAAAAACTAAATATCAACATGTGTGTTTAAACGTCAGATTATATAACAGTTATGAAGAACACTCAAATAACAGCGCAAGAGCACACTGCACCTTGGCTCAAGCACCTCCAACAGTGTGCGAAACCCTGGGTTATTCACGAAGGATTACGGTCACAAATTTTTGGCAATTAAACCTGCCACCAACCGAGTAATTCGCTTCACCTTTCCAGAATTCCGGTGGAAGCTTTGCTACTTGCTGAAGGTTTGTTTCAGTGAAACTAGTAGTGGACCCAGGCAGAAAAGAAGTCTGTTTCCTCAGCTCTAAATGTTATCTGAACTTTTGAGAATCATAAGATGAACCGTTTCATAGATGAATCCTGTTTTTACCCACCACTAATTTTCTAATCTTTACTGGTACAAGAGGGGGCCAAAAACATGATTTAGTATGACAAAGCCCCTGTGAACAAAGCAAGGTCCTTGAAGACATGGTTCACCAAAGATAGTGGAAGAAAAAACTTTTCTACAAGAGTGAAGCAAATTATTACAGCAGAATGACAAGATCTGGAACTTAATGTTCAGTAAGCAAAAATGTGAATGAGCTGGCCAGGTGTCCGCTTTATGGTGTGTTAACTTTATGGTGTATATCAGGTTTTGCAACATATTCCTAATGCTTCTAATAGACGTGCAACTTGATCTTAAAAAAAAAAAAAAATTTACACAGACTAAAATTACACAGCCTTTTTGTCAATATGCTTAACGTGGCTCATTACATAGTACCTCTTGGAATCCCACTAAAACACAATCTTCTAGTGCCTTATTTTATGCCAACACTTTGCATGGTTTCTTAGCAACTGCCTGTGTAGAGTACAACCACCGGGTATTGGAGAAGTCCAGTGGTAATTATCCATTACTACTTTATTCAGGCGGTCTTTCATGATGGAACTGACAGAACAGAATACTATACATTTCTGCCAAAAGGGCTGCTGGCTATTCTAAATGGCGCAGGAGACCGTAAATAACACTGAAATAAATCTGTTAAAGCCTCATCATGTCTAAGGCATTTTATGCACCCCAAAAAAACACAACTCTAAAGAAAACACAATATGTGCATAACAAACCAATTCACTCTGATTTACATTTCCAGACACACAGCTAAAAATTTGTACTTTTTCCTGTCACCATCACATTTTGATACCATTAAAGTGACATATAGTGAGTCTCTAATAAATTACATACAGATACATAAGGATGTGGTTTTAAAGCTTTACCCTGAGCAAATGAAGGTCTAATATGTGTACAATATGTGGAAAAAATACATAAATAGAAAAAGTTGCATTTTTTTAAAACAGCATATTTCTAAGAATGTACATTTATTCATCTTCTATACTCACTTATTCCCTAATTCAGGGTCACAGGGATCTGCTGGAGCCAGCTGTCTCTGAAAGGGCGAACAGCAGGAGGTGTACACCCTGGACAGGTCACCAGTCCATCACAGGGCCACACACACACAAAGACAACTTAGAATCACCAATCAACCTAACATACATGTTTTTGACTGTGGGAGGAAACCAAAGTACCTGGAGTAAACCCACACAAGCATGGGGAGAACATGCAAACAGAGGCAACAGTGCTAACCATTAAGCCCCCTACTGCCCTGAGAGTGTACAGCAGGTACACCTTAATTCAAGAATTATTCTGATATTACTTTTATTGCAGATCAGAAGATTGTGGGTTCAGTTCACAGCACAAACCAGGCTACCACTGCTGGGACACATAGCAAAGCTTTATTATTTTCTAATTGTTCCATTGGATTATAAGAATTGAGAAATGTCAGAAAAGTAAACAGCATCTTACACTGTGTATGATTTGTTATGTAAAAACATTACAATCATATAACTAGTAATTTTCAATTATTTGTCTGCATGCTGGCTCTAGACTCTTTGCACTGGGCAGTGTGATGAGTGACGCTACATCCTGCTTTGAATGTTTCAGCCATCCATCATGGCCTAATAATCATCAGCTGATATACAGTTCAAAAGACCTGAAATCAAAAGCCACCTGGAGATCTTTTCCAGCTTAGCCAATCTGTCTATTACTAACCAGTAGTTAAACAACCGGCTTACATTTACAGCATTTTGGCAGACACCCTTATCCAAAGCGACATACAATCATCTCTTTTATACAACTGAGCAATTGGGGGTTAAGGGCCTTGCTCAGGGCCCTAGATGGTGGTGGTGGGAATCGAACCCTGATCTTTCAACACCTTAACCACTGTGCTACCACTTCCGCCTTTGTGTAACCCATGTTTGAAATACAGGTCATGCTTTAGTTGAGCTGATCTACCCAGCAGTGATTATATTTATGGTATTGCAGACACTTTTGTCCAGAGCGACTAACATAAATCTATTTTATAATACTGAGCTAATCGGGGTTAAGGGCCTTGCTCAGAGGCCCAGCAGTGGCAGCTTGGTGGTGCTGGGAATCGAACCGCGATCTTCCAACACCTTAGCCACTGTGCTACCAATTTCTCCCTTGTGTAATTAGTGTTCAGATCATGCGTCCGTAGTTGACACGATCAACCCGTCAGCATTACTCAACTTATTAGAAACATATTACCATTAGCGCAAATATGATGGTTGACATGTAATAATAGTACCGTTAACCCTTAATAGAAAAAGAAATCAGCTGCCCAGATGACAACCAAGCAGTTTATCTGTTTAATAAACGTTCCCAGAACATAAATGTTTGCTCGGATTTGAAATTTTCCACAACGTTCGCTTAACGTTGGTAGAACGGTGTTGTTCTAATTACGTTTTCTCTCAACATTACCAGAACATTCATCATATACGAATAACCTCCTAAGGACGTTCCAAGAACAATGTTAGCTAATCACCAGAACGCAGGTTATCTTTTCATAACGCTATGAGTAAACGTTTTGTCTCAACGTTTGGACAACTTTTGAAGAACGTCAGCGAAAGTTGTTGTGGGATCGTTCCGTATTAGCTAACATCTTTAAACACCTTCCAACAAACCGGCTAAACAAAATCCCGGCAATTTACGCCTGCAGTACAGGCGCCGTGTCGAATCTGTCAGTTGGCATTATATTCTCAGAGGTCTAATTTGTCTGTACAGCTAAAACATCAACAACATTTCAGCGGCATGTCCTCCCCTATTAGCGACCTTAGCCAACTGTTGATAGCTGCCTCGCGCGCTAGAATGCTGGCGTTGATAAAATGACGTGTTGATTCACCGGCGGCTAACCTGCTAGCTATTTAACCGAAACAGCACAGCTACTAAAACAAATTCAGCTAAATTATACAAACTTAATTAAAGCCACCCGAATTTCAAGGTGTTCTTTAGTATTTTTTTTTTTTTTTAAAAAAAGCGCAATTACATTTAGCAAACCAAAAGAGGACTTTCTAACGGCCTATCCGCCATTTTGAGACACTGCAAAAAGGAGGTGCATTTTTTTTCTCCCTTCAATACAAGCCATACACCAAATTATAAGAAAGACACTTACCCTACAGTGTAAGAAACGGAATCTTATTTGTGGGAGCCAGGAAGACGGTAAGCAATGAAATGTTGGTGAAGCGAACGACCTGGACGATGTAGGTCCACCTCCGCGCCCCTTCTCTCTGGTTAGCTCCTAGCAGCTACCGTTGGGTTTTTTTCTACAGCAGTCAAAACCGCCAACTGCGCATGCGCATAAACTGACAGCGACGCTGCGCGCACGCCCTTCACTTTCTCACAGTCTTTTAACAATTAACGCTGCTTGAGCTGTAACTAGAAAAGAGGCCATTAAACCGCATTTGCATCGATTTAGCAAAATTAGATTAAAATTGGTCTAAAAACCCAACGTATCTGTAAGAATTGTCAATGACCTCAAACTGAGCGCGGTCACAGCAGCATCAGTCATGAACAACCTGGCCTCACATGGCACCTGCTAATGACGTCACTCGCTGGATTTCTTATTAATGGCAAACATAAACGTGGGATGAAAAATTAGAGATAGAAATTAAACTGTCTGTAAATGTCTTTGGTGAATATAAGCTTTAACACAGTAGTTATACTGAAATTTATGTACATGAAAAGGGGAGTGTAGAAACGGGAAGGTTTTATACATAATCTCAGGGGTGAACAGGCACACCCAGTCACATGACTGAGGGAAAGTGTGGGAAAGAAGTGCACAGGTTTAAAGTGTAAATTTTGGAATACCATAAATTTAACAAAAACTCAATTATATACAAATGACCCTCCTGGTCCACCCGGAGCCAGAGCTGACAATTTGGAAATACTAATACTGTCCAAAAATTAAAGTTCTATAGGGATATTATACACACACACACACACACACACACACACACACACATTTACAGCACTTGGCAGATGCCCTTATCCAGAGGGACTTACATTCATACAATTGAGCAATTAAGGGTTGGGGCCTTGCTCATGGGCCCAGCAGTGGTGGTGCTGGGAATTGAGCCCACAATAATCCGGTTGGCAGTCCAACACTTTAACCACTGGGCTACAGACCACCCATACCCCTGAAAAAAAAATAGTGTTATCTTAGGTGCTTTTGAATAACAGAACTTGTCTAAATATTGCACAGCTAATTTAAACTATACCAAGTCTACATTGCAGCATGAAGCATACAAAAACTGCACCACACCTTTAGCACCTTTAGGTGTTCAGCAGACTGTTAAACCACACAGAAACAATGAAATGTTTGCTAGTTCCTTTATTTCTTTTTATACAAAAGCATACTCCAATTAAAAATAACGATTATTATTTATGGAGCACAACAGACAGGTCTCACATCAAAAAAAAATAATGAAAAAGAAAAAAAAAAAAAGACACACACGAGTCTGGACGAATTTTAGAGGTTAATGATTCGAAGGAAAACAGAGGTTCAGTCTGGGTGTGTGTGTGTGTGTGTGTTAGACAGCAGGTGATGTTGAGGTGAAGCGACATTGTGTCTGTAAAATAGCACTGGTGGTCTTTTGGATGGAAGTTGCTCTTACTGTTTTAATAGTTGCATTCGGAGATATATTCGTATATCAGATTAAGCGAATAACAAAACTGCATCAGGAATGGAGGGATTAAGAATGCTTTTATTTGAAAGATTATGTTTATTAGATGGTCGTCAAGCATCCTTGAAATGAGTGGTGAAATGATCACCGGATTTCAAATTAGAAGACTATTTTTTTGGTTGTGTTTTTTTGGGGGGGGTTTTTTATGCCAATTTACACACATTCCCCAAACAGCCAGCATGTCTTAATAACAGCAAACATAAAATATCAGACAGTTTTTAATTGAACAACTGTAATCATCTTTGTAAACAGCATCGCCTCCTTCTTGTCTAATTACAAATGACCCCCAAAAAAACCCCTAACTATGTAAATGATTTCCTATTGCACTAGGTCTCGTTAATGAAACGCAAAAAAAAAAAATTAAATTAAACTGATAACACCAATACATTTCTTGCACACATCCAAAGACAATCAAATATATTTACAAACATTTCAGCGAATATGAAGGGATATACACAACAATCGTGTTAAATATTCCAGCCATTTAGAACTAGGGAATCTATTTGCTCTATAGAAGCATATAGAACTTCTAGAGAAAAAACAAAAGAAGTAAAAATTAGTAACGATGCTTTGTGTTCCATTACAAACAGTTTTATTGTCAATTGCAAGTTGCAAAAAAGCCTTTGTTAGAGTAGAACACACCTTAGTGGCTACCAAAAGTACTGCAGCTCGAGACAAGCCCAGAATACAGCATGGCTCTTTTGTAAGCTGCTAGTAAGCCAACAAAGAGTAAAGCAACATCAAAAAAAAGAACACAGTGAGCATCAACAAGTTTGTTACCCTCCGAAAGGCACAGAAAAAGACAGGACACACCAGCCTGGTTCCATTACAAAAGCATAAACAGACACGAAGCTCACACACTTGCAGTAAAACATCCAATTATTTCCCTGTTCTTAGAAAATAATGCTTTTTCACAAGGGAAAACACAAAAACACACACACACACACACAATCAAAACAAGTTGAGCAATGTATTTCTTTTTAAGTGCGGTCTACAGCAGCACATAGAAGGCCAGTTCCAGCATTTCTATTCCTCTTAACTTGCATTGATCACAGCAATTGACGCAAGTTTGGCATTTGCAAGGTAGATACACACAGCATTTACACAGGCAAGCATGGTGTTTGTCCTCCTTCCTTTTTTTGGTACATTAGATGAAAGCAGCCCCTCTCCCATCCATTTCTTTTTCTGGTGCTTGATAAAAAAAAAAAATATTGTGCTAAATATTGATAAAGGGACAGATGTAATGCAGGAATGGGTCCTGTACTGAATGACAAGCGTCAAAAACAAACAAAACTGCGACATCAGTGTCAAAGTCGTCCGACCTTTCAGAAACACTACATCGATGGTAATTTTTGACATGCTAAAGTGCCAAATACTGCATGTTTATTTATGATTCAAGTTCGCCTTAGTTATTCTGTGATTATAACATCTATATGTAGAAAAATACGATTAGAATGATTTTGTCACAGCAGCAGGATTAACTGTAGAGGCGTCCACACGAGATCTCTGCACTAGAAGACAGACTGATGGACACGCACACACTCAAGCATGTAGGAAAAAAATGATCATTTATAAGCTGGACCTTTTGTTCACACCTCACAGACACACAATGTTTTCTGAATTGCTCTCTAGAAAACAGACAAAGCTTAAACTAAATGGTTTGAAGAAGGATATAAAATGGCTTTAATTCCCTCACATACTATTACAAAAAAAAAAAATAATAATCAGGTTTGCTTTTTTTTTTATAGATCGTCTTCGATGAATTCGGAAACAAGCTTTAGATGAGAACATGTCTGTAATGTCATGAAAGACAGCAGCTACCATTTGGTATGTTAACGGTACAGGACATAACAGGACCATTATTTGTAACCGGTCTTTAAATGCTAGACCGTAGTGTGCACGTTCTAAAGCCTCCGTCTCATTTCTTCTCGTTTACAATATTGTTTTACGCACTCCTCAAACAGTGGGCACCTGAGGTTGGCCTAGACTCCTCGAAACTCGTAAAGAGGAGTAGATGAGGTTATGAAGACTTGGCACGATCGAGGGAAAGCTACATGTGTAAGTAGATCGAGGGACGGATGGACAATCGGATGGTGCGATAAGGCTCTAGGTTACAAACATGGTCATTCTTGGTCACCAGCTTTGCACAAACAGGCAGGAAAACTAACCACATGAGAGCCTCAGTCTGGCCCTCTGCCTGTCCGCATTAAACACTTTTTTTTTCCTTTTTTTTTTTTTTTTTTCTCAACTGTACCTCTTGCTGTACTTCTTTTCTGTCCGTTTCCTTCGCATTAAGCTCAAATATACTCATTTAAATTACACAGCTTAGTTCTCAGTTCTACAGGTTCAAGCAGATGACTGGTGCATCATGGCCTTCCTGCTACAGGGGATGTGTGTGCGTGTGTGGAATTAATCGTCGATGGGAAGTTTGTCGTCCAGTGCCAGCTGTCCGTTCTCCTGATGTTCCTCACTCTTCCCAGAGTCCTGTAGTTGCTGACGGCGTTGCACTTCCGCCTTCAGGGTCTCCAAGTCTTTTTGGCTACAAGGCAAACAACGTTTGTTACAGCTACTGTTTCATTACAGATAAAGGCTTTTTTTTTGTCAAGACGCATTATGTGCATCATCACATCATTTGTTTAACTCCAAAAAAAAAAAAAAAAAAAAAGCTTGATATTTAAAAAAAAAAATGGGGACATAGACCCTATTCACCAGAACATGAAACATCTTAATTAAAAAAAAACAAAAAACGAAAAACACATGCATTTTAATATGTACCAGTCAGAATTTTTACAATTATGGCATTTGGCAGACGTTCTTATTTAGAGTGACTTACAATTCTGGCTTAAGAGCCTTAAGAGCCCAATAGGGGCAACTTGGTGGTGCTGGAAATCGAATCCTGATCTTCCCATCACCACTTTGCACATTTTTTTTTGGGTCCAATGTAAATGGAATTATTACATTATATTATATTTTTATATATATATATATATATATATATATATATATATATATATATATATATATATATATATATATATATATATATAAATATAAATATAAATATAAATATAAAAGTCGTTTTAAATAGATCACAATTTTATTTAGTGGATCAATGACTAAATGGAGTCTGGAGTATTTCCAGTAAATCTAGATGTAATTACAGTATGTAGATGCTGGAATTCTTCCTCGTTTTTATGTACAAAACAGCATTACTGTACAAATTCTTTACTGCTACAGCATAACAGCTTGGCAAAAATGTGGGATATGATCACTGGGATATAATTTCCACTTAGGTCTAACAGAAGCCTTAAGAACTACATAAAGACAGCATGTAAAGAAGCACAGCAGGATGCATAAATTCCTAGGTAGCCAAATCATGGTAGACTAAAATCAACAGGGATTAAATGTGTATTTACAGCATGTGACATATCTACTGATATCTATTAGCATTTAATATTAGTTTAATCTATCCATAAGTACTTCTAATAGGTTCTGCACTCAATCAGTGTAATTAATAATATACACAATGTAATACTGCATCACTGCTGATTGAAATACATTAAAAAGTTAAGGTGACTAAAGTGAAGGCGTGGTGACTGACTGACCTGAGAGGAATAAAGATGATGCCATTGATAATATTGAGCTGCTCCAGGACACTGGCCATGCTGGGAGCTGTGAACTGAATAGAAAAACAAACAGTTACAAATTAACTCACATTAAAATATCCGACTGAACACAGAGGAACTGGGGAAATTACTTTAAGAGGCATGATGCTGGCATTGGAGCCATTCTTGTAGATCTCGTTCATGGTTCTCTGTAGGGCAACAGCCTGCTGGGTGAGGTACTTCAGGTACTCTGAACTCTCCTTGGTCTTTTCGTGGGCTTCACCAACCTGTCAAAAAATGATCAGCGCTACATTTCAGAATCAAGCTTAGACATTGTAACCAGTTTAGACTCAGTGTCTTTGTGCAGATTAGGTCATGCTCTGATAGATATGCAGGGCTAGGTGATGCAAGACAATAAAAATCAACAACCACCTCCGCCGTGTGCACAAGAATGTACCTGGTTCTTGTAAATGGTGTAGCCCTCCTTCTCGTGCTGTAGAGCCGAGCGGAACTCAGCCTTGCTCTCGTACACCCGGGCCACAAGGTGGTGACTGCACAGAAACGCATGAAGAGACGAGATCAGAAATACATTTTGATTTGGTAGCATAACTCTGAAAAGTAACAATCCCCATACCTGAGGGCAACTTTAAGGGATCGGGGTCCATGATATTTGGAGTTGATGGCTAGGGCATTTTCTAGGAAGCGTAGCGAAAGGTCATACTCCATCACTCCATGAAGCACCAGACCAATATTACTCTGTAACAGAGTTAAAACCAGGCTTTATATCTCTTTTTTTCTGGACTTTATAGTCCAATTAATCAGAAGAAACTTAAAGAACCGAGAAGAACCTATACAGAGAGAACATGTAAAATACTGGACCAGGAAGCCATGAGGTTGTAACCCTTTAGGGACCTGGTAGCTCAGTGGTTAAAGTGTTAAACTGCTGATTGGTGGATTGAGGGTTTAATTTTCAGCACCACCAATCCACTGCTGAAGTTTTAAAAAAGGCCTTTAAACCCTCTATTGCTCAGTTAGGATAAAAAAAGTTAGGATTCACCTTAAATAAGGGCAACTGCAAAATGCCAGAAATGAAAATGTGGGATTTTTTTTTTTTACTTATGTGAAAGAATGCTAAAAATGTCAAAACTTTTTAAAAGATTAAAAAAAAAATTATTGTGCGACTTTAACAGGTACTGAAAAATAAACGTAAACATTCTAGTTTTAGAACAAAATACTAACACAAACATTTATTTTGGTATTATCGTCATAATAGTAATAACCCCTTATTCCTTACATCCAGCAATGCCATCTCAGGATGATCCTCTCCACACACTAAGAGCATAAGATAGCGACCACGGTACAGCAGTTTCAGTGCTGTAGACAGCTGGCCATTAGCGAAGCAGTACAAAGCCAAGTGCATCTGTAAGAAACGCAAAAATAAGTGTCTCAATTCCTACAGCATCAACAATTCAAGCAGGATCGCTTGATTAAAAGTGACATGAGGCTAGTTTTTAATCCAGACACTTACATATTCTTGAATAGTGTTGGGATGTTCGATACCCAGCACTCTCTCACTCATCAAAACGGCTTTCTGCTGGTTACTGAGGGCCTGCAGAGGAAGACAACCGGTGTTAAGAGAAATCTAAAGTGACTTGCAGGAGATTGTAAGAAGTAAACGAGTGTACGGACCTCAGGGTGGTCTCCTATGATGTAGTTGAGGCGAGCCAGCAGGCGAAGACAGGCACAAATCTCAACGTGCATGGCTCCATAAACGTTGTTGAAGAGGTTTAAAGCCTCGTTGATTAGCTCACATCCTTCCTTCAGGAAACCTAAAGATGAAAGAGGGTGGAGTCTCATGTTAGGGTGATATCATGCAAACAGTGTCTATGCTAGAGCCGTGTCTCGCACAGATACTCTAAATATTAATTAATTGTTCAAATTTGTTATTTACGTAAAGCTGTAATTGTTAAAACATCTATACAAACCAAGTTGCGTTACAATGATGTGACGGGAATGCAATCAAATTAAACCTTGGTGAATCGAACAATCCAGAAGAACCCAGACCACACTAAACTAAACTCAGACCACAGACCAGACCACTCAGACCACACGTAGAGTAAACTGCAGGATAATCAGGCTTAACATACCATAAATCCTCTGAATTCTACACTACACCGCTAGGGCACTCATGTCTCAATACACTTCATCATCTTGCAGTTCTGCTGCATTTTTCTCTTTAGAATATAATTTATTTATAATGTACATATTGTTAAATTAATAAGACTGCACCAGTTTATCCATCTATAAATATATCCCATCTGTACAATGTATAATTACACTTTATATGCTGTAAATACTTGCATACTTCTCTACGCGCATACCGACATTATTTAATAATGTCGACACCTACATATTAATCTGCACTTGCTCATTTGCACAGTTCTACTACAGATGCTAAACAGCATTTTATTGCCATGTAATCTGTACCTAGCAAAGACTATTACTCGAGTTCTATAATCTCCTACATTTTATACTATTCCATGGTTATTTTTTTTTTTTTAAAAATCAGTCACATTACCTTGCTGGACTTTGGCCTGACCACTCTGGAAGAAATGGAAAGCATCGGAGGCTTTAGGGTTGACGTGCTTGACGACAGGGAAGATGTTCAGGATGTCCTCCTCTGTAAACGCCGGCTTGTGGCGACTATCGAAGTTGTACTCTTTAATCAGGATCTGCGGAGACAACACAAAGTAATGTTTAGCTGCAGACCTGAGCAGATAGCTAAGGTTAAATACGCTGTTTAATCAAAGCCTTACCTGGATGCCAGTTTTGACGGAGATTTCTCTCAGGAGGGTGATCTTTTGCAGGCCGTATTTCTCTACTGCCTGGTCTGCACTCTCACTGCCGAAAAAAACCCCCACACAGTTGCAAAGTTTTCAGCTTGTTTTTTTTTTTCTCCTTTTTATAAAGTCTCTTGAGTTATATGAATTTTTAGAAAAATGGTTGGCGTCTCTTCCCCTTCCACATTTTATCATCAATCATCACCCCAAAGCCCCCCCCCTCCACCAAACTGTTACAATATTATGCAACAGAAAACACACTGCATTAGGAACTGCATCTTGGTTCTCTAAATAAAAAAACTACGAGTTAAACTATAAGTAGGGATAAGCATGATTAATCACTGATCGATAACTGATCGTTTAATAATCCAGCGCCCGTAGAGTTTATTCTTTCCATGCTCAAAACTATTGCAACCAATCCCGGTGCATTCTGCCCGACAGTGCAGCTTTATCACCCATCACAGTGACTTTCTTTTTGCAATGTTGACCAATCACCAGAAACATGTGCAATAGGCTAAGGTTTCTAATTTACCAACAAAAAAAACCACAAAGCGCATTCAAAGCACTTTCCCGATGCTTTTTACGAAAGCGAAGCTATACTGTTTTTACATTGTTCGTTGCAATTTGCACTTAATAACGCAACTTTTTTGCAACATGCATTGCGTTTCTTTTAGAAAAGCTGCAGTAAAATCAGTAATCATACCCTGCAACGATCACAGAAAGACCCACGAAATCCTGGGAAAACTGAATAAAGGGATTTATTGTGGGAGGAGGGGAAAAAAAAAAAAAAGTTTTCTTTGGTGTTTTCTGCCACCAGAAAATAATAGTTACAATCAGTCATTTGGAAAATTTAATTAAATGCCACAGAAAAATCGGATTGTTTCCTGTAGTAGTATTGTCATAATATTTATGTAAACATTTCCTACCATTGTAATGCGAAGTGATAGTAAGTGCGAGCTTCTGTACTAATGTTCTTCCACAGTTCGCTAGGGGTCAGGCTGGCCCAGGCGGTGTTGTCTCCTCCTCCAGGCACTCGGTTCCGTCTTTTCTTGTTTTTCTTGCGTGAGACCAGCTCATCTGCAGGAAGGTGGGCTACAGCGTCTGGGAAGGAGCTCAGGAAGCAGTTTAAGAAGTGGCTGACTGCAGCAGACAGGGCTGACAGGTCGACACCCTACAGTTCCCCCACAGACACACACACACAAATGAGAACATTTGCATAAAGTAAATGAAATGTGATTTTACAAGTGATGGATTGAGAGGTCACCTGTAGGTAGGTTTTGAAGATATGTTTGGTGCATCTTGTTATCAGCTCAGTGATTCCTATTCCCTGTAATACAGTGGAAAAAAACCCATCAGCACCAGGATCAGCAAAATGAGACGGTATGTGATTGAAGGTTCTTAAATCACATACATAGAGATGATCAAGCTGTGGTTTTGCAGGCATCTTGTCCACAAACTCCAGCACGTTGCCGAGGTAGCGCATGTTGATGCCCCGCTGATGGAGGGCTTCTGTCAATGTGGCTCCGTCCATTGGCAGGGCAGTGTGGTCTAAACAGTCTTTAATCTGCAAGAGAAGATTCAAATACATTGGAAGCTCTGCATACGATTACCCTCCATTAGGAATTTTCACCTCTGAAATTTGCATTGGGGGCAAATAAACTGACCAAACAACGCAGGCTTAGTTGCTCAGACATTCGGGAGCCATTTAAAACTTATTTGCGTCAATGGAAAGCCAACAAAAGCATGTTTAATTTTTTTTTTCAGTCAGCAAACGCTGTTTTAAAAGAGTGAACTCGCAATTCCCACGTTACCTTCGGCATGCGTTTGAAAGAGATGTGATATTTTACACTTTTTATGTTTACAGATTGGTGATTATTGTCTATTGTAACACGTCTTTTCTAAATGTTTTAATCCTTTTACGTGAAAATATATATAATTATGGTGTTGTAAATTAGTAACAATTTTGACATTTTTAGATGGCTGGAACAAATAATCTGCATTTACATTATTTCTTACAGGACAATTCATATTGCAATACAAACTTTTGCCTCCCCAACCAATTTAATTTGCATGCTAAGTTTCCATGCTAATTTCTTCCCTTATCTCTAATAACCTCTATTCTGGGCATGGTCCTAAAGAGGCTGAAGAACATTCATGAAGCACCGGACATTAAGGGAAATTTCAGAGGATGTATTCCACACTAACATGGCTTTAACTAGATTAATCAAATGAAATTTTGTACCCCGAAGCCGTGGGAGCTGCGACACTCACCGTTCCACTATACCACTATGCAGACCCTCACTTACCAAAGATGGGATCTGACAAGACACCAGGAAGGCTGCTGCGTCTTTAAGAAGCTGCTTCTGCTTCAGGATGTCTTCAGCACTGTCCTCCGGGAAACGCACTCCTTTAACACAAAAAGATGGATCATCCCAGCTGCTCGATTAATTCAAAGTAAAAAAAAAAAAAAAAAAAAAAAAAAAGGATTTTTTTTTAAATACCCGGTGAGAAGATGTCTGGGTTGAAGCGGATGTCAAAGGAAGTGTTGCTGATGGAGCCCACCGCTTTGCAGGCGTTAAGAATGACCTCTCGGCTTTTGGGGTCTGTTTCCAAAAGAAATGCAAAGTTATAAACAATTCACTAGAACAATAATGCATTATGATAGTTATTTTTATTCCAACACCAGTTAGACAGCAAACCAATGCAAATAAGAACCACAACAATCAAATCATGTGTTTATCAGGTAAATTAGCACACATGGATTAGCAAACTCAGAGATCTCGGTAGCTATGTTTCCATCCACCTGAATGTAAGGAACATTTTTGATGTAAAACGTCACCAGAGCCCGCCTGAATTTTATTGATTGATATTTGGCGTCAGTTTATCAGGAAGTGACGATTTCATTTCTTTGACTTGTCGGGTGGAAACAGTGCTTTATGCGAAGAGGTTTTAGGCAATTTTTCACTTCTGCGCATCATTTTCTTTGGATGGAAACATGGCTAATGTAATTTTTTACACCGCAAGCTGCAAGAACTCCTTATCCACATTAATTAAATCATGTTACCAAGTCGAGGTGAGCGATTGAAAGTTAACGGAGAAAAAGCATAACAAAGCCCTTGTCATGTCAATTTTCAACAATTTTATAAAATGAGCCTTGACCAGGAACAGGAGCTAACACGCTAACTAAGAGATGCTAAGTAAGCAAAGCTCTGAATGACCTAAAAAAAAAAGAAGAAGAAGAAATCGGAAGTGCAACTGAGAGTGCAAGAACAGATAAAGAAGCCAGCTAAAATAAGCATGTACAGCACAGGGAAAGCTCTGTTGCATCTCCGTTAGGTGTGGGCTCCTGTTTCTCACAGCTCAGGTTCAGCTGATCACATGACGTACCAATCCCAGATCCATCCTCCGCTGCTAAAGACTCAGCCAGCTCTTTAGCTTGAGCTAATCCTGGTATAGTTTCAAGGGCCTCCTTACCCTCCAGAGGACTCTCACAGCCTCCATTGTGTTTCTCTGCACCTGTGGGTTCGTCAGCACCCAATGAGGCGGTACCGTTTGTGGTCACTGCAGAGAGTTTTGTGTATCCGTGGCTGGCTGGTGCTCGGCTGCTTCAGCTGTCTGTGTGGATTCTGAGGAGGTTGCTGAGACTGAGGCTGGTGGAGCAGCTTCAGTAGAGTTCTCAGAGGCTTCCTGAGCTAATGCTGGCACGCTCTCAGGCAAGGCTACAGGCTTGCCTTCTTTATTTGCTTTGTGCTGCATCAGCTGGAGGGCTGCCATCTTCATGAAAAGCAGATACCTTTGGCCCACAAAAAGTAAACACAGTTAGGGCTAATGAATCACAGCAACCTCTGTTCCATCATTTTTACAAAGCACAGAAAGTAATCAGTGATCTTAAATTGGATTTTGGCTTTAAAGCAGGTGCAGCTGGAATTCCTGAGCTAGAAAGATGAAGTCCATCAATTTTGTCAAAAAAAACAAAAACAAAAAAACAATTTTAGGTGTCTATAATTCGACTATGGTTTGCTCTTGACTAAATGTCTTAGGACAGATTACGTTGAACCTTAAAAACAGATACAAAAATAAAAAAATTTATATAATGGAGGCAGCTGATGTCTTCCAGTTACAATTAGAACTGATTTTCAGACTGAACCAAAAAGTAAATTTCTCTATATCCATGTTTGGCTTTAGAAAAAAAAAACCCAGCATGAGCCCAGTATCTTATTATAGTCTTGTATTATCAACATCCATCTGATGTTCTGACAAATGTGAGTAAACTGTTTCTGTCTCATAACAACATGACTGCTAGTAGCAACAGGTGCGTCTGGACAGATGAAGAAAGCTGCACTGCTCGGACATTTATTTGGCTGATGGTTACTATTTGAAGTCCTGTCTCCATTACGCTTGCTTTGTTTTATTAACATTTGGTGACTAGGTTACCGATCCCACCGGTCGGCCGCTTAAACAACTTGAAGTAAAAACACACCTAAGTTAACATATGTTTTTTTACTTTGAAAAGATTCGCATCATGTTAGGATGGAAACCTGGCTATTGTCGCATTAACATATCAGATCATCCGACCCTAAAAAAAAATCTAGTAAGTAGTCTATAAGTAGTACTTGTGGTACTATGTGGCAAATTAAATTGTTACTAATCTTAATCTAAGGTGAATTCACAAAGAATCAAAAATGCTTAAACAAAAATCTAATTTAATTATAAATGAATTATATTTGCATAAATATACAGAGCTGGTGAGGTACCTGTGCTCTACGAACGCTTCAATGAGCTCCTGGCGCAGACAGGCCAGCCGGTGGCGATGCTGTCGAGGGAAACCCTGCTTCTGGCTCTCGGGGTTCAGCTCCTCATCCGCCACAGGCAAGAAGTTGAGGTCAGGTGGAAATGTGCGTAGGAGGTCCAGGATGTAGTGGCGCCCGTCGTTACCGATGATCCCCTTGCACTCAACAGACGAGCAGAGTTCCACAGCCGTGTCCTTCTCATTGAGGACAGAATGACGCTGCACCTTCAGAGGCCGGCTCGTCTTCTCAAGCAGCTCCAGGTATTTGGGATGGGACACCACCGTCTTTCCAAAATCGATGGAGCCGTAGATGACGCTCTGCTCTTGTTCACGCTCCAGGATGCCGGGGATGATGGACTGGGCGGTGACACGGTAGCCCCTGTAGTAAAGCAAACATAGATAGTGATCTTCAATACTTAGATTGCGTTTCAGTTTCAATAAAACTAATAAATAATTAATGAATATCTACCTGTAGTCCACGACCACTGTGCCAAGCGTGTACAGCCCCTCCACATCCACTGCTCCATAAGCTCTCACTCCATTCAGGTCGTTGGTGGGAGCGGCATGTGCTGCAGCATCTCCTCCCAGCTCTTTGTAGTGATCACGCACATCGAAGCCTAAGCTAAAAAAGATGTTATTCCAGATGAACATTTGCATTCTCGTCTCCTCGCCCGGATTGATGGCCATCACGTTTCCGTCGATCACCGCCATGGCCCCCCGCGTAGCTGCAGCAGCAAAGTCACTGTGAACCTGAAAGACGTTTGGGTTTGACACCTATCCTGCTCTGGTTTCTCTCGAATCAAAATCATCAAATTCTTCGCACACTCACCTTAAAAACGGCTCTTTCTCTCAGCAAACGTTCTGGCAGGTTCTTGCGTGGAAGCTCTCTTGTTGTCTGCAGCTCTTCATTCCAGTCTCTGGTCTACATTGAAGGTCGGAAAAGATTTAAAAACAATAATAAAGACATTCAACAATGTTAATGCAAGATAACAAAACTGCTTAGCCCACCTGGCCAGGTATGTGCTCCTCATATCCTAAACGTGAGGTGTAGGCATCCTCGGCCCTCACACAGTCCATGGCATGATCAATCTGGGGTGCAGTCCAGCTGTACACCTGGAACGGGGTGGCTATTCTCTCAAACGGATGTCTTTGGACTCTATAGGGTACATATACAGGAATAAGAATACAGAAATTTTATGAATATTCCTGGGGGTTTTTTTCCAGAGATTTTTTTTATTTTTTTTTTTCACACTCAAAGCAATTCCAAAACATTAAAAATTAAAGCTCTAGTTGGATCTAGTTAACTGCAGACTCGCTTTTAAAACTGTAATTAACCTCATTTACAAGAAGCACAACACCAGCAAGCAAAGCCAAACACTTGTACAATGCCTCATTCAAGCCATCTACGTTTCGATAGATGGATCATTCGTAAGAGAATTATCTATACGCACACAGTGAAATCTTGGCATACAATCGACCTCCCTTACGATTTCGTGCCTTTATTTAGACGTTGCAAAAATAAGCATTGGCATACGAAGCATTTACACATAACTTGTGTGTACATCTGTTCAAAACTTGTGCCAACCCAAGCGATTTTAAAAATTCAGCAAAAGCTGACAAAAGAGTTGCCCCACGATACCAATGCTGCCTTTGCCATGCAGTCAAATTTTTTTTTTCCGTCAGCAATTTCTCTGTTGGCAGGTTGGTGCCCTGTGTCTCGTTTTTTTTCATATTTTTCATCGTTTTTTTTTTTTTCATCTGTATGCACATTGGTGCTTATAAGACAATTGATATTACAACAGGAATGTTTGCCTCAAAAACTCGTCTACAAGACTATTTCGGTTGGTATGTCGAGATTGCACTGTATATGAAACATCAAACGTTATAGAACGCTTCAGTATAAACTGCTAGAAGCTTCTTGAGAGAAAAAGAGATCTGCTTTCCTGTAGTAAAAAAAACAGGAACTTGTTTAGAAAGAACTAAACTTCCTTGTTAAGGAAGCACTTTTAGAGATACCGCTTTTTAAAAAGTAAATAAAAACCCACCTTTTCTTCTGCAGGGTGGTGAAGTTCTTCTTGAAGGCTGGGCTGATCTGACTTAGCAGTTCCACCAGTGAATGGCTCAGAAAGCTGGGGTTGGCAGGTTTAGGGTTGAAACTGTAGGTAGTGGACCTAAACAAACAACATTGGAATTACACAGCTATCCAATCAGCCAAAAGTGGTCCTATAATTATAGGACAAGAGCGTGATACAACTTTATATAAATAACCGAAAGAGGAACCCCCACACAGAGAAGGTGAACACTGATTACTAAAGGGGTCTGGCTGTACTCACTGGTTGAGGTAGAATCCGCGTGTGGAGGCAGTGATGCTGATGTGCCGCTCTTCTGCTGTCACAATGTACAGGTACATAAGGTCTCCGTGCATTTTCCTGTTGCCCGGCGGAGGATTCCAGCCACTCATTGTGAGGACTTTGAGGCACTGAAGTGGCTGTTGATGCAAGTACACCAAAAGCACAGACAGATGTTTATGTCAAACAATTATAAGACATGGGAACTACATCAACTTGATCTTAAATCTATATATCTATATCCACACACACTTCTATAAAAGTATTGTGGATATTACATGTTGTGTGGATGCATGTAAAACCTATACTTTTTCATTACCTTCACCTGCAAATTAGAAGCAATTGGCAATCCGGCGCTTTGTTAAAACATAGGTGGGGTCATTGCTGCACAGGGCAAATGACATAATATTATGTCAATGAAATACTGAAATACTGCATTTCATTGGCTCTGTACATGTACCTTGCACAACGCTAATAAAGTTGAATCTAATCTAATTGAATAACCGGCGTTGAAAAACACCCACAACATCGCCAACACAGACTATCGCAAAAAGCCATCTGTGCAATGTACATTACTTATCGAGTGTGAAACAGAAGTACAAACAGGACACCTTCTTATATAAAAGGACTTTAGCAGATTGGGACCACAAAGGTGCTATTATACAATTGTCTCTGATGTCTATGATGTCTCTGTATACTGCAACGAACCAATTTTCCTTCACTGGAACAAAGAGACCCAAACACTTTTTCAGCATGAGCCCCTGAGCTCCATGGACACAGTGTGTTACGCTTCGAGTGGAAAAAGCTTGTGTGTTCCGCAACGCAACACAATTTAACACCTTCAGGATGGACTGGGACACAGACTGCACCCAAGACCTTCTTACCTGGACATCAGTACCTGAATTTACTAATACCCTTGTGGCTAAATAACCTCTTATCCTTAAAACACACTTCTGGTTGTTAAGTCATTAATTCACCAAAGAGGGGATAAGATCTAGAATGGGACATTCAGCAAGTACTTATGGGTGGTCCAAATATTTTTATGTATTTATTGAACATGCTATGATAAGTGTGAGAATTGTACTTTGACAAATATTTAAGCATCACACTGACTTTACTAGCAGATTAGCAAAGAAATCTAGCTACAGTCACTCTCCCTGTCTTTATTATATTTCTTAATAAATTCTTTTATTGGCACACCACAAAATATTAACAGAAGCCGAGTGTAGGTTTGGATTAAAGGGAAGAACTAAAAAGATTAGACCCATATGTCCACAGGATGTGTGTAAAAATGTTCAAAGCAGTCATTTGTATTTGTTTTGCATGGCATTAGAATTAATTATCGTAAAATTAACTAAACTTATGACTCTGTATTATGTACATATGTCGAAAACTAGCAGTCAGTTTGTCGATTGCTACTCTCGATGCCTACCTTCCAGTCTTTGTTTTGTGGCTGGAGGGGGACTAGGGGGCGCTCTTTGCTGCCAGGCAGGATGTGTTCCGGTGGAGTACAGTCGATCTGTTCAAGTTCACTGCCCTTCTTTTTACGTCTGCCGCTATCTGTAGAGAAGAGAACGTAACGGTTTTAAAATGAAAGCAGATTTCAGTCTGCAGCCTGCAGTCTCAGCCCGAGTGAGGGAACTGTTACACTCACCTCCAAGATCTCCATCTGTGAAGACACTGAGGAAGGACAGAGAGTTGCAGTCTACTCCGTTGTAAGCGTCAGAGGGATCCAGGCTTTTTAACAGGTCTCGTATATGACGAACGTGAATGCGAGCTTCACGCACTGTGTAAGGCTCTGAGGAGTAAAAAAAAAATAAATAAATAAACACAGAAATAAAACTACCAACAAAAAAAAAAGGCAGCGAACTAAGGACATACAGATGTAGGGCTGTGTAAAAATATCGATACAGCAAACTATTGCAATTTTTTATATTAGTGTAGCGATATTTAACCTGAATCAATACATATTTAAATAATGTTTTAATCAGACTTATATTTATGGTAAATCCTCAATGTGTGTCAAACGACTTCCTCCTCCGGTCCTGCATTTGTCACTGACACATACGGCCATTTTCTCAAAAGCAAACATGGCGGAAATAATAAGAGCGACTGTGGCTTTGGATTTATTATTTTTTTAACAATTTGTTTTTGTTTTGTTTTTTTTAAATATTGCAATATACATTATATTGTAATATATCGTGATATATTGTATTTCGGCCCATGTTTGCTTCATGCAGCATACCTTCTACTACTTTAAGCAGGGATCCTTCTTGAAGGCCTTCGATGGACTTCAGCTCGGCAAAGTTGTCTAGCACGTTGCCATCCAGCTGCAAAGAAAAACAGGTCCGATGGCAAGTGTCTTCACGATCCATAAGCACTTGGTGGATCTCCTGCACCATTTCCTGTGGAGACACCTGTATAGAAAAAATAATTTTTTTATGAAGAAATTCCTTTTAAATATCTTTTGGTTTTAAAAAGCAGGAGCAGAGCTGATGTACCTGCAGGTCAAAGGGCTCGATTCCTGGGGCTTGAATCTTCACAGTGAAGCCAGTGTCCTGAATTACGATCACTTCCTGGTCGTTGGAATCGTCACCCGCGTCAGGATCGGTGCTGCCATCCTGCTTGGACTCAGTCTCCTCGGTCTGGTCGTGTCCTCCGTCACCGTTCATTACGGCTGTAGCTGCACTGTGCGCTATTAAAAAAATATTCGGATTACAGTTGAAATCAAACACCTATTTGAGTGTCAAACACAATTGTGTTTAGATGTAACATGGTTCTATATAGGGCTGTGTAAATAATTAATACAGCTAACTATCCATTTTTTTCATGATAGCATATCGATATTCTAACCCTAGTATTTATACATATTTGATGTAAGCGACTCAAATAACAATCAAATGACTTCCTCTTCCTTTCCTGTAGTTATCACTGACACATACGGCCATTGTCTCAGAAGTGAACATAGCGGAAAAAAGGGCGTACCCGGCTTTATATTTGTTGTATTTGTAACTTTGTTTTTTTTTTTTTTTTTTTTTAGTATTACACTATGTATTATTGTATTGCAATATATAGTAATAAATTGTATCGTAAGGCCCATGCAATACACAGCCCTAGTTAAATAGGAAATATACTTGGTGCACTGGTGGCTCAAATGGTTATGGTCCTGGGTTCGAGCCCCACCACCGGCAAGCCAACCACTGTTGGGTCCTTGAGCAAGACCCTTAACCCTTCCTGCCCCAGGGGCGCTGTATCATAGCTGACCCTGCGCTCTGACCCCCAACTTACTAAGATGGGATATGCAAAAAATGCATTTCATTGGCTCTGTACACGTACCTTGCACAATGACAATACAGTTGAATATTTATTTATTTATTATTTTTATTTATATTTATTTTTTTATTTTTATACATATCTTCAGTACTTTGCCTAAAATTGATCGAAGTGTGTCCCAAAAAAAACAGAATTAAATCAGTACCGTTAATTTATTGAAAAAGGAGAGACAATCATACATTTCCCTACTGTTAAATCTCATTTAATGAGATAATAATACGGGACCTATAGACTTAGTTATATGGAAAATATTTTTTTTTTTATAGAAATGTTTTCAGCACTTTCTTGTAAAGAATTTGTTCATTCAGCCACAACAGTATTAGTTCAGGGACTAATATTGGATCTAGTTCATTTTACAGCAGTGGGGTTCAGGCAGGCTGAGTTTTTCCACCACAACCATAAACCGCCATGTCTGGAGCATGGAGCTCAGGGACTTTGTCATGCTGAAACAGTGCTTGGGTGTCTTGTTTCTAGTGAAGGAAAAATAAAATGCCTAAACCAAGACATTTTAAGACAAAATCCACTTGCTTTCACCTTGGAAGAAAGCGCTTGGAAAAAACACATTATTGTGGATGTGCTAAACTTTAAGGTGGTCTATATTAGAGCTGCACGATATCAGAGGAAAAACTGGCATTGCGATATTTTGTTTTTCTGCGATATATATTGCAATAAAAAGATATTGCAGATGACTTGAAAAGAATTCATTATTTTAGAGTGATTCTGGTGATTTTGTAAGGGAGTGCATCTGCGTAAAACAAATTATAACCACAGATAAATACAATAAAACAAATTGGCAATAAAATAAACTGTGCTTTCTGTTTTTGGAGATAAGATTAGACTCAGAAAAATTAAATAATTTTACAAAAAAAAAAAAATAATAATAAAAAAAAAAATCATACTGCATAGCCTTCACTGTATAAATTAAATACAATTATTCTTTAACGCTACAAAAGTGATTGTTTCTTGCGCCTAAATTCTTGTTTCTTGTTTATTAATAAAAGTAATAACATTTGCACATTGTTTTAAGGTTTTGCAATTCATCCAAAAAAAAAAAATAAAATCACCTGTTCTGAACTGTGATGCAGTCAAACATAAGCCCGAACCGACATTGAACATCCTGTAATGTGACTATTGCAGATACACACATCGTCGATGCTAAAACGATATATTGCGCAGCCTTAATCTTTAGATCAGAAAAGGTAGGCTTGACATCACGCTAGCCAGCTTTGTTTGCTAGCTAATGTTCACGCCGAGCAGACTGACCGATATGAATTAAAGTGTGCTTTGGTGCAACGCATGCATCAAGTCAAGTTTCAGACGTTTGCATTTATTTTACATCATTACAAGCATCAAGCATTATTATTATTTCAATTATTATTCTGAAAATGTTCGGTGTTGCATCAAAACGAAAGAGGTGTTGAAGCTAATGATGTCACCAGCTAAAACACATGGCCGGGTTATTTTATTAACTAAATGGGACCAATTGCATTAATATTTACAGTAATTGCAGCACATTTTTAATGCAATTGAACACACCCCACCTCCTACAAGTAGCCTCGGGTTAAGTACAACAGTTTGTTCCCAAGTCCACATTATAAATTACCAATTTTTCATGAAAAACCTAAACTTACCCTGTGAAAAGTGACAGGAAAAACTAGATCACCCACAACATGCTAACCTGATAAACAAATACCTGACATATCCTCCCTAATATGTGTAACCCAGTCACCACCAATTATCACAACATGGCACCTGTGCGATTGTTACAACCTCACCTCAGATGCGGTCACGCGCTACACTTTGTTCTGCCCCTACAGAGCTCCACAAAGCTGTTCAAAGAGTTTTCTTTCAAAAACAGCAGCAGCTGCTCATCTTGAGAATGTGATCATTCCTGCCAAATTTAACAGCTGACTACACCCATGGCAGAGCTGGAATACCTCTTTCTATTCGTAGCTGTCGGAATCTATTCGTCTCACACAGAACCTGCATGGTCATTATACACACAAACTAGACCGTAACCTTGAGTCTGGAGGATAAACCACGCTTTATCAAACTGCTTTCTACATTACAGCTGCTTTTGTCAGAACACAGCCAGGGCCGAAGAAGACCAACTGGTTGCTTTCTAGACAAATGCAACTTTGTCCTTGACTGATTTCAAGGTAACCAGTCAAGAGGTCAAGACTCAAACATAAGGCATTCCATAACACACGGGGCATAAATCAGACACACAAATGTCCAATGAGTTCTTGAGTAGATGACGTGTCACAAACCTGCACACAAAACGATCAGCAAATAAAATTTGACTGAGCGCTTTCAGCATCCAGGGAGGAGATTCTATTACCATTCTAATCAAATATTGACAAAACTTCCTCTCCTCTAGAACTGACCCGCCCCTCACCCTCCCTGATTTAAACCTGAGGGATTGTAGGGGGATGTGGTGGCTCAATGGTTAAGGTGTTGGACTGCTAATTAGAGGATTGTGGGTTTTCATTCCTAGCATTACCAAACTGCCACTGCTGGACCCCTGAGCAAGGCTGTTAACCCCTTAACTGCTCAATAGGATTTAAAATATATTATTGTAAATCACTACATAAAGAGTGCCAGAAAAGTTAATGTACATACAACATATTAGACGCCTTGTATCACAACCACAAAAGACCTTTTACAACCACAGCCACAAACCAGTAATATAATAAGGTGATATCACTAAACTTTTATAAAAGGTTTTTTATTATTATTATTATTATTATAAAGCCCAATCCTACAGGTTGCCATGTGGATTTTGGAAAAAAAAGCACAAAGTGTGCATGGGGTGAGTTAACCACTATATTGCACAACTCCCTATGCCCTTCTGTCCCCTTGCAACGGTCTGAGTGAAGTCCACCTGCCCCGCCCCCTCTTCATACCATACCAATAACCCTTCGTTTTGCATTTCCAGGACAATACGATCAGTCTGAACAGACAACAGTTTTTTTTTGTTTGTTTGTTTTTTTTGCATGAATATATTCCCTCCCTTCTCCTTGGAAAAAAACACTATTTTTCGACCACAACAGCAGACGTGATCCCGAAAATTTGTGTACAACCTGATCTTGAACTAAATGCTTAAAATTCTCTTGGTCTGGTTATCTGTTCTTGATAAAGCCGCTCAGAAGAATCTTAAGTCGCCTGTTTAGTGTCATTTTGAACAGGCGGGTCAGTTATTGTTGGTAAATCATTCAAACGAAGGGATCAATAAGACCAACTAAGGTTTTCATAAGTGATGCGTGATTATAAATGGCTGCCTTATTCAGTTCACCACGCACACACTATGTTCAGGCAAGTCACACAGAGACATTTCGTTAAAGTGCAAACCTAGTGAGGCAGATGAAGAACTAGTGCTTCCAGTTTCTTAAATTAACTTTCTGTGCCAAAGTCCATTCTTCATACCTAATCCAGGGCAAACATCTCATTTATACAGAGCAGATGAGGATTAGGGGCCTTGTTTAATATGTGTTAAGCAGTTCAACACCTTAACCACCAAGCTACCACTTTAAAACAGTCTACCTATAAGATACCAGTGGCATAAAACCTGACAGTCAGTTCACAGCTTGACATCAAGCCTGCAAGCGGATCAGACAGATGCACAAAGATAAAAGCAGAGGCATGGAAAAGCAGTGTGTCCTAGAGTCAGAAAGACCTCCTGCTGAGAGACTTGTCAAAACAGCCAACTAGAGATTACACTAGGCTAACTGTCTATCTGCAAAGCAAGTGCTGTACAAGTGTAGATTAACCCATCCTACAAAACTGACACTGATACAAGATCAGAACCTAAAAACTGCCGCAAATACATCACAGAAGATACTGAGGCTGATCTGTAACCTTTTCTTTTACCCAGTCTGATCTAATCAGTTATGCAAGTATAACCAGAGCCTGAAACATTCCGGTTTAATCCGCCTGATGGAGTCCAGTCCAGGTCTAACTACAGCACTGCTGCACCAAGGTCCTTGGGAAATGACACTGAACGCTCCTGTTAGCTTACTAAGTGCGCGCCAAGTTCTACAACTTATCCGGCTGTTTAATATAATCAATATGCAATTTGTAAGTTTTTGCAAAATGCCGATATTAATCCTGGCAATGAAGTCGGTTGAGGAAAAAATAGCACTTACCGATAGAACCGGTCTATACTGAACAGGTAGCAATAACCTTCTATCGGCATACAAGCACCACGACTTTCCATGTGCGGCAACTTCCGCTTCCCGGTCAGGGCACATAACACTGTTCAACAGGGAGGGAGGGGGACTGCGAGTAGGAAAATATCCTGCATAATAACCTCCACGAACATGACCTATTAACTATCCTAAAGTTATTCTCAAAATACTGTTATACTACTACAAAAATACTCTTAAAGTGTTCGAGCTCCAAAAATATATTCCGGTTATATGACGGCGTCAGTTACACCACCCCTATTTCTTTGTCTGGAGTTGGTCCGTTCCGATGAAGGTGACCTTCAGTTCATTGGCCAATGCACGCTGTTACATACAGAACATGTGCGACAAGGTTTCACACCTCCGCTCTGAAAGATCCTGATTTAACATTACATTTATAAAGTTTGCACAGGGTAAATTTGGGGTGGGGTAAATATCGATAAAGCATTAAACAAGCCTAGTTTCCGTAGCAATGGTGCGATAATGCTAACGATTAATTTAGGAAGCTGCCAGCCTTAAAGTCAGTGATCAATGAGTTACAGTTCAAACCCCCACTTTCTCTCTCTCTTATATACACACACAGATCTTTATATTGAAAAGGGAACAACTATTATCATGATCTTAAAACTGATGTTAATCTTTACAACTTGCACAAACCCTGGGAGAACACACACCTGATTACTGTCTGTCTGCTCCATCAAACACGTCCTGCTTACTGTTAGAGTTAGCAAGCTAATCTAGCTAAGGTGACTGGAGACACACGTGTGACACACGTCTCTCGGTGATTAAGTACTAGTACTAGAATCGGGTTTACTATTCCCCCGGATTTCTGCATCCTGATTCCGCAGTGATCTGACTAACCCCGATCACACACCACAGCTGGATCTATAGAGACTGACTTACAGCACGGACAGCACTCCTTCAGCTTGGTTATGTCGGTGTCTTTTCTGTTCGGCGTCTCTCCTCCCTTCTGATCGAGCTCCACAACCGAGCCGCAGTTCGGCACTGATGCTGGCATCTCATCCGTTTTGCTCACCATGATGATGATGATGATGGCAATGTATCTTCCACAGAGCACCAACACTCAGAGTGTGCGACAGAATCCCGTTGCTTTGACACGTCAGATGAAAAAACAGAAATGTGTAAATGGGGTGTCCGGTCAGCGAGGTGAGCTAACTACTTGCACACACACATACACAGCATCGACAGCAGCAAAAACAAGTTCACGTCAGACAGACGAAGGACAGTTGTACGGGCACAAGCAGACCCACGTGCTTTCTCCTCCTCTTGACCTCCCTGCCTTTGTGTTTGTCCCCGCCCCTCACAGCGCAGCTACGGCGAGCGCAGCGGGACATTTTAGTTATCAAACAGTAAATGAAACGCGGACAAAACTATTTTAATGATTTAAAAAAGTCTTTTTAAGTAACTTTGTAAATAAAACGTATTATTATTATTATTATAACACTATATAACACAAAAGTTGTGTTACCTTACCAGCACACCCACATAAGTCTGTCACAAAGTTTAATTAAACATTTAATTCATTTATTCATCTTTTATACCTGCTAATTCCCTTATTCGGGGTCACAGGGATCTGCTGTCTATCTGTCTATCCCAGGGCAGGCAGGGGGGGAACACCCTAAACAGGTCGCCAGTCCATCACTGGGCCACCCACATTCCCTCCTATCACCAATCAACCTAACATGTGGGAGGAAACCGGAGTACCCAGAATAAACCCACACAAGCACGGGGAGAACATAAAAACTCCACACAGAAAGACCCCTGCCTGGGTCTCAAACCGGGTCTTGTTGCTGTGTGGCAACCGTGCTAATTACTTAGCCACCGTGCCCTATACATTTAATTATAGAATTATATATATATTTTTTTATATATTTTGTAGGATTACAAATTTCCACACAGCCTACATTAGCGACTGAACTGACCACCACTATTAAGGCTGAAAGACATGAATTCCTTAAAGCTTCACTTTACAATCTCCTTTTCCAGAAGTGTGGAAGTTGTTATAAGAGTAAGCGTAAGACTAAATAGGATGTTAACAAAAAAAAAACACACTTCAGGATGTGTTAGTCAGGTTTTCCAATACGTTTGGGGATATAGTCATTTTTAGCTGAAAGCCTAAAGGACACTGAGCCTAGCAACAGAATAGAATTTAACAAAGAAGCCCAGACAGACAATGCAGAATACAACCTTTTAATAAATTGTGGCAGAGAATACAGGTATTATTGCAAGATGTAGCTGAACTGGTTTGAAGCAAACAGGATGCGGTTGTAAATCTAGCCCAAAGCTGCCACTGTATAATAACAAAACCTTTACATATTGTGTAACAGTCAAAGAGCTTTGTCACGCGGCGTCAGGAAGACGGGTTCTTTAAAAAATTTCAACCATTTCGAGGTAACAAAACACCATAACTAACAATAGCAACTCAATACAAAGGAAATACAATGCAAAAAACTGGTGTAGGTTAAACAGCTGATTATATACTGTATGTGCTGTATTGAAGTTCACCACTTCACATCCCTGGAAGTCAAATCACAGTAATAACAGTGATAAAGCGATTAATGTATAAAACAAAACATCATGTGGTTTAAAATATACAAAACGTCATTAAAGAAGACCTGGCAAATACAACGGTCAGCAGTGTGGTTACATACAGCATGTAATGGTGACTGGTGTACCTGTAGGATTTTAGTCAGTAAGATTATGCTATAAAAAGCCTCTCTAAATTAAAACGTTGTCCAAATTGACATCTTGACAAAAAATCCTTTTTAACAATTTCTTTCCTTGAGTATAAAGCCACCAATTTAAGCACTGTCCTCTTTTCCTCCCCAATTTCAACAAACCAACAGCAAAACATCGGGATTCTAGCACAGATACTGCCTACAAACTCACATTCTGGTCATGTGACCTAAACACAACTACAAACCCCAAAATTAAAAATCAGTTTGAATCAATGTTTTCACAGGTATCCTCTGGCAACAGACATACGTTATATGGCCAGATGTTTATGGACACTTTACCAGCACATCCATATGTATGGCTTTACCAAACTGTACCAAAAGTTGGAAGCATACAACTGTCATGATTCTCTTTATATGCTGTAACATAAGGATTTGGTTGATCCAATCCACACAGCCATGTTTAACAATCTGGTGGAAAGCCTTTTTAAGAATGTGGAGATTATTATAGAAGTCAAAATGAGACTAAATCAGGAATAGGTTTTTTAAAAACCTTTAGCCAAATCTCAACCCTTCTGAATAGTACATTAGGAACATGTAAAGCAAAATAAGAAGAAGAATCTCAATTCGATAGAAGCAGTGTGAACACAAATCAGAATTATATTTGCATTATTTCTCATGTAAAATGTTGTTGCAGAGAGGTGGTGCAGTGGTTAATGTGTTGGACTGCTAATTGGACTGCAAAGTCGTTCTGGATAAGGACATCTGCCAAATGCCGTAAATGTTAATGAAGATGTTACATAGATTTTTAACTCGATAAATACACCACAAAATTACATTTGGCATAAAAAACGGATTGAGTCTGTCTTGAATTTGTTCCCAAAGTAGAACGTGAGAAGAAAAGGAGCCAAGAGTCACTTAAAACCCTGCAACAACTTTAAAGCATTTGGCAAACGCCCTTATCCAGAGCAACTTAAATTCATCTCTTATACAACTGAGCAATTAGGGGTTAAGGGCCTTGCTCAGGGGCCTAGCAGTGGCAATTTGGTGGTGCTGGAAATCAAACCTCGATCTCCCAGTTAGCAATCCAACCCTTTAACCACTACGCTACTACTTCCCCAACTAATTTAGTAGATGCAAAAAGTCTGAAAATGCAATATTCAATGTTTTTAAAATAAAATATAAATGTTATTTTAAGAAATATAAAAAAGGGCAGGTACTTGCATAATCCGTGTATCCGCATTGCTAATAAACCTACTGTGGAAATTATTTCTTTCGATTACATTGTACATTTTTTAGCTCGCTAATGAGGAATTATGTCTTTAGCGCATTTTCAGTAGCTGAGTTTACAGCACTGAGCGTATTGCTTTGTTTCTGCACACACACACACACACACACACACACCCTTTGTGTAATAACATAGACTAACTCTTTTTTTTTCCATTTCCAAGAGATTAACACTGATTGTAAATGTATTTGTTGGGCCGAATAAGGTATACGTAACACCTCTGCCCTAAAGCTTCAAGCTGTGGATTAAGAGTCAGCAGCCTTCAGCGAAAAGTCACAATAGATCACACAAACACATATTATGTGTAGCCATGTTTGCTGTGTGTATTTGTAGCTTTTTCCAGGCTTAATCTGTTTAAGAAAAGCTGAGTTTTCATCAGCTGTTCTTAAATACAAATACACACTAGAGCCATCCAGTGGGTAAGATGTTAAGTTACATTTTAAAGACTTTTTGAAAAGGTGAAACTCATCATCAGTTTAGTTTTACTAATAAAACAAGAATATTTCTGATTTTGCTCTCAATTTATCCTGCATACTTTAGGAAAACGATTTTGAGTACATCTGACAGCACAAATTACTATATTATTTTAAACTTTATTTTTGGATGTTAAAGTTTAACATTTTCCTTCCACATATTAAGCGGTGTGGATTATAATTTATAGACCACAACAATCAATCAACTGACTAACATTTTTCTCGTTTGTGGCTTTGCTATACTTTTGTTTGTTGCCGATCGTCTTGCTGGCATACATATAATTCTAGTCAAAACCTTGGCTGGGAGACGGTGCAAATGAATACATTATAGTCACTTCTATTTTATCTTTATAATCCTGTAATTGTTCTTTATTATCCTAGCTGGAATGGTCTCTTTTAGGATAAATGTTTCCAGAGTCTGTGATAGTCTGGAGTCTAGTGTACAGCTGTTCCTATGAAAAAGTGCTGGACTGCTAATCGGTTCATTGGACTATTTTGGGCTGCTAAGAATGGTTAGTGAAACATTTAAGATAAGTTAGATTTTCACTAATAGAGACTGCGCGCAGCCAAATATAAAAGGGGTTTTAAGCAGATTTTAAGCTAACTAATGTGATTATAATACGATTCCTTACTTAATTCTTCTAAACCTACAAACACACAGACGCTCAAACGCTCTACACTAAGTAACCCCTGAGCTGTAATCTACAGCAAATGTTTTTGTAAAAAAGCCAGCGGTTTTTATATGTGCACTTACGCGGTGCTTGACTTAAAAAAAGTTTGGAAATATAATATATTATTAGCAAGATCATTCTGTATAGCAAGAAAACACAACAAAGCCTTATAAACTGCTGCCAAGACATGAAGGCACCCCACCAGATGGACAACTATAAGCTGCCCCTATGGCTGTCCTTCCTAAGGCAAGGCAAAACCACACAGCCATGCTGCGCACTGCAACCCTTCCGCTGGCTATTACTGTCTTCCATTAAATTAAGGGCTTAGAAAAGAAATAGCAAAATATTGAAAGAAAACTGCCAGGGCCAGCGGAGAGGTAAATAGCATTGTTTTTGTGGGACAACTCATTTTGCTTTGCTCTTAGCAATTGCTGCCGTTACTGGAACTGTAGCAAGCAGCCTGCTGGCTGGGTCTTCCTGATCAGTTTCATCTGGTTCCACTCCTCCCTCAGCCCCCTGCAGCGTTTGTGTGTGATGCTGAAACGGTCGAGCCGTTTGCAGTCTGCGTGGGTGCAGGAAGAGCGCAGGGTCAGGCATGGCCATGGGTTCCTCGGGGCCCGTCACCTTCTCGCGAGGAACACACTCCCTGGCCCGCTCTGCACGGAGATGTGAACACGCCCTGACGCCGCTGCGCCTCTTGGGTTTAACCGTAGGTGTTGTGAAGTTGTCAGGTTGAGACAGGTTAAAAAAGTATGGATTCTCTGTCCCGGCCATTTCCTGGTATCTGCGATCCTGCTGCTGCTGCTGTTGCTGTTGCTGTTGAAGCTTTTGTCTGGCAGCGTGCAGCTGGAAAGAAAGGTAGGCAGCAGTCTTGGTCTGCTTCTGTAGCTCGGAGTTCAGCGCAGTGCTTCTGTGACTGCGCTGCTTAAGCTCGTCCAGGAAGCGGCGCTCTTTTTCCTTCAGGCTTGCTCTCAGAGCTCCCACCAGCATCCCCTTGTGGCTCAGTTCGTCACGGAGTTCCTCCTGGGAGTGCACCTCATCTTGCAGTCTGCTCTCCACGGCCTGACAGCGTGCCTCGAGCAGCTCCTCCTCCTCAAGAACCTCTAAAAATGTGCATGAACACGAAAAAAAAAGGAATGCTATTTTAATAGCAATCATGTATTATATCATGTATATCTCAAATTTTTAATTGCCCCTTAAGAATATTTAGCACGTATTATTATTATCTTGTTATAAATTGTTTAGAGCCGGCAATATGCAAATTATCGAGCAAATCCTAAAACACCAATCAGCTGTGATCAGTCAGGCAGGCAGGGTGTGCCATCTGTTCAGGGTTACAAAAACATCTCGGCTCCATTGTGTTGTACTGAAGTGTTACACTATCCGACTACAATTGCATTTCTGTGTATTTTTCATTTAAAGGACAATGTTTTGTTTTATAATCTGTAGACAGTCAGATAAAATGCAAACTGTCCATCTAAATTATTCAGTGGAAGGGAACATGAGCTAAACGTGCAGGACCGGGAGGCAGATGGCTAATTATTTCAGGATGTTCAGTTAAGCCAATCAAATACCTTGACCCTGGGACGTCTTATGCAAATAATAGAACAATATGTCAAACAACAACATTACCTCAGGCACAAATCTCAGGCTAAATACAGTACACACTCATTACACTCAGACATTTGCATCTGGTCCAGAGAGAATAAACAAGAGGTGTTTGATGCGTCTATCACTTATAGAAGACAGACAAATAGATAGATAGATAGATAGATAGATAGATAGATAGATAGATAGATAGATAGATAGATAGATAGATAGATAGATAGATAGAAGGGCGGGTAGACGGACGGTCTGAAAGACAGACAGACAAATACATGGAAAATAGTAATATTTTAAATATGAATAAAAAACTAGAACGTCACAATTATATAAATAGAAAGCAGAAATCTAAAAATCATTAAGTGGAAAAACAAATATAAAATACACAGGGAAATAAAGTAAGAGACTGAGACTAAAATTAGAACTAAAATAAATTGAATAGAAATTCGACTTTAAAAATCAGTAGAAAAAGGAACGCTAAAATGAGATGGATGGAATTTGGAATGAATGTTATTTAATGCTCTTAGTTGAATGTTGTTTTATTAAACCAGCTATGCTATAAGGCAAATTTTTTCATAAAATGATGCCTGTTATCTTATTCACTATTCTATATTTTTAACTTCTCTCCTGTGGATTCAGCAGCTCTGATGATTCTGCAGGAATTCCCTGAGGCATTTCCACTTTTTCTTTCCCAAACATATCCAGTACATCAGCCAGCCAGCAGGTCAGATCTGTTGAGCTCATGCAGTCAATACAGAAAATGCAGTGTTATCTGATCCTCATTTCTACCTTCCTTTTGTTTAGACTCCCTTTTTATTTTTTCATTCTAAAACCACGACAGCTTGGCAGATTTGACATCTTATTAAATAATTTGTATTGAAAGCAACAAAATGTTCAAGCGCATAAAATTCTAATGCATTATATGGTGTTTAGTCAATTCCCTATTTTATGCTGAACCCTACTACCTCATCCTCTCTGTCTCATTGACTAATACAGTCTCAGCAGGAAAAAACATGTTGTAATTTGATATTCCCAGAGGACAGAAAGGAGGGGAAGAGAAAGAGAAGGTCTGTGGGGGAGAGATCAGGAGAGAGGTGGCCTGATGATGAGGTAAAATTCTGGCAGCAGCTCTTTAATAGCATAACCTTGCTGAGGATGGCTCAACATCGACTACCTGAAGATACAGGACTGCTGGGGATAGCACTATCATTTAATTGCCTTTGCCATGGTCGATTTTGCACTCACATCTCCATTGCTGATCTTTTCATGGATTCAGCAATGAGACATTAGTGTTTATTTCTGTAATGTAATTAAAATGATCCACAATTTCACTTAACAATATATACTTATTTATAAGCCCATTCTTTGGTGTCACTTAGATTAGCATGGCTGGTCCTCTCTAGATTACTATTTCTTGTCGTCTTAGAGAGATTTTATTTCTTCTTGCCACCATTGCCTTTGCCTGGCTCATAAAAGATAAAAATCATTTTAAACGCTGTCATTTTTTCCCTGAATTTTTTTCCCTGAATTTTTGATTAGGTATCTGTAAGAGTGTTCAGACAGACTATCTATCTGTCTATCTATCTGAACATTTTCTTTAAAAAAATACCTACGATATGTTACATCATATTAATTTGTTGTTCCTTTGCCTGTTTTTGATTTGCAGGATGCCTTCTGCTAAAGCCGTTTATTAAAGCACTGCTATTCTGATGCTTTTGGGTTTCTGGTTTTGAATTGGATGCCCACCATGTCTGACAATTACATTAATTTACATTGGAGCATCGCTAGGGGGAGGGGGGGTTACTAGTAATCTTGCCTATAGGGTGCAAAAAGGTCTAGAAACGGCCAAACAAGAACTAGTAATCAATGTAGTACCAACTGGTTGATCAATGCGATCAGATTAAAAACAATATTTCTAATAGTTGGCATTCGAATGGGTTTAGGTTGTGATGGGATTTCTGGATATATTTAAGTGTTACTCTTATTCATATAACGCAGTGTGTCCTGTGATACAGTGTAGGGCTGCTTCATCCGGACATTCTGGGCTTGTAAGATACTTGAGACATGCAATTTTTGTCCCTTTGTAAATAAAAACCTTTAACCCGAGTACAGTTTGCTGTTTATTAGTGTTATTTAGCTGACATTGCGTTGCTTTGTAGCTTTATTAAATGAAATTTATAAAATAATGATCAGGTTTAGTTCGAAAAGTAAGGTTTGCCTACAGCTTTAAGGGTAAAAACAGATAAAGACACCGCTTTTCTACCCTCTAGTGCATACATGACCTAACACACACCCCTGACCCATTAGTGTCCAATTCTGCAAACGCTTTTATCCAGAGCAACTCACAATTTCAATTACCCAACTGAGCAGTTGAGGGTTAAGGACCCTGCTCAGGGGCCCAACAATGGCAGCTTGATAGTTGTGGGAATTAAAGTCTTCTGATCAGCAGGCCAACACCGTAACCTCACAGCTACCACTTCCCCCTGTTGTCTCTTATGCCTCCCAGCTCGGGTGGCAACATTAGAATTTAAACATGCCCTCTCTTGACAACAGGGTGAGCACTATTCTGTTGCACCTCTTAGGATTTTTTTTGTATTGTTTGTTACAAGCTGGCTAATGCCCCAGGAGTTATAGACACAGAGGATGCTAAGATATGTAGCACAGACAAGCCAGACAACTCAAAACTCTTGGATTCTATGCAAACACTTATTATAGACATGATTTATTGTTGAATAGCTTATTTTGTTTCAGATTCTGTATAAAAATTCACTAGTCTGGACTGAATTATACTTATAGGGTTACAATTTATATCTTATAAACACAAATTATATCTCATTTTAGTCATTTAAAAGCATATTTAGACATAACAATAAGCCTATGAAAAAACTACTACTGCAACAAAGGATGAGAGACAGCAGGAATAAAGACTATTAAAGCAAACCCCCAGGCCATTCCGTGTGTCTCTGTGGGTAGCTCTGTGTGAATATTGGAGTGCTCACCTGCTTCACTTTTGACTGGAGGCTTTAAATTCAGCTCATGGGTCAGTTCTGTAAGATAAACGACAATCAGTTAATACTGATGAGAAATTTATCTACAGGCTGAAAACAGGTGATGTTCAGTGTAGCTGAAAAATCGTACCTATTTTTATATACCTAATTTTAATCCAATCACTTCCATTACAGTTTACATCTCATTCAGCAGTTAAGGGGAAGATCATGCCACGAATATGGCGTTTTAGCTGTCTGTGTCCACAGACAGGATCAGGTGGACCTCGTACTGTATTACACAAAGCCCATGCTGCCAGGAAGCTATTGACTTGCGCCATAGAGTCTACATCATCCCACAGAGAAAAGAGGGAGGTGGGGGTGAGCGGTATGGTTCAGCTATTACATGCACTTGCGCTAATGTGGCATCATTGGGCGTGGCAGCAATACAGTGTGCTCATATATTAGTATAAGCTGTCCTTTTGCATGTGCTTTGTACTGTAAAGGGTAGGACAAGGATCTTACTAAACCATGCTTCATTTTCGATCAAGCATTAATTATCATTATCAAGGGTGCTGCTAAGAAAAGGAAGTTAGGACGATTCCAAGGGCCCTAGACTTTGGAGCCCCTCAGAAATCTATTTTATAAGTAGTAACAGTACTAGCAGTAATATAATAGTATGCTTGATGCGGAATGGGTGTGATAAGGGGCCCAACCTCTCGTTCTTTTATAGGGTCCAAAATTGCTAGCGACGCCCCCCGATTATTATTATTATTAGATATTTTTAACACTGGCTTATTTTGAAATCACATAAGAAGGGGTGTGCAAGGTCAAATCAATTGTGCCATATTTCTGAAATAATCCCCTGATGTTTTAAACCATTATGTCTGTAATCATTTACAGATACCAAATACAAAATCTTTAAAAAGATCCACTTAGCCTTGGCCCAGTAGAGGATTGGATTTGGATAATACTTAGAACTTCCGAGTACCTTGCACATGAAAGTGGAAAGATATGATTTTGTGAAGTTATGTCTGTAGTAAAGTCAGTAATGTAGCATGGTAGTAATTTAGCATCTCTTTTTGCTCAATCGGTTATAGATGACTTTGACGCCTATTGATGCAATTTTTCATGGGTGTCATAGGTTTAGCAGACGGGTGCATGTGCATATGTTGCAGCATTTGTAATATTACCTGTGCAACGTTTCTGCAGAGACAGGATCTCCAGGTGTAGGCCATGCAGCAGTGTCAGCTGCTCCTGCCGCAAGAATATGATGCTTCTCTCTACACTCTCCACCTGTCTTGTCAGGACACTCCTGTCCATCCTCACCTGCGGCCGCTTTACAGAGTGAAAAAGAAAGGTTATAGTGTTAAGCAGAACATGTCTTATCTTTGTGAACATTCAGAAGAATTACTGGTTGAGTACTGGTTAAGGCTGTCTGGAGTTTCTGTTCATAAAAGTCCATATAGTTTAACTGTGGTTTTACTTCATGCTGGTGAGTTGGTCTGTTTTAATTTAAAGTAGACGTGAATGTGTGTGCGCATGGTGCAGATTAGATTAGATCAGATTTAACGTCATTGTCATTGCACATAGTTACAAGGCAACGAAATGCAGATGAAACGAGATGAAACAAGAACGAAACAAGATAGACCAACATCCCATCCAGGTTGTATCCCTTGGATTGAACCTGATTAGGACTATCGTTAGGATGCTTAAGTTAAATAAACGAATGAACATGCAGACAAACGTTATTAGCTTCACTAATTCTGGTATAATCTTCTAAATTCAGCCCAGATTCACCCTGAATCCTTTGCAGGTCACCGTCAATTAAACGGTCTTTGGAACTGATTTCTTTACCTGGGATTAAAGTTATCTTTTTGGGAAGTTAAAACAGTTTTATCTGACCTCTACCAAATCCAGAGCAAGCTTTTAATCTATCACATCATCTATTTAAATAGAACCCAGGTTCTTTGGAGATGTTCCAGCACCGTTAAGCCCCTCCCCCACTACCCATCTTTAACAGATGCGTGCTTCAGATACTGTACACGGTTACTAACATGGTAAACACTTAGGTAAAGCTTAATATGATATCCAGGAGCGTTTAATTTCTAGTATTTTTAGGAAATATGTTTAATAATTAAAAACCATTGCATGATAATCAGCAGTTTAAAACTGGCCGTGTGAAACATACCGGACCCTCCATTAGCGCAGGCTGCACGGACACCCAAACGAAGAAAACAAAGCTTTACAACCTGATAAACTGTTCCACCAAATAGAGATCCAGATTAATATAGTAAAGTCCACTCAGATTTATGCACACTGAGGGTAAAAGCCTGGAGCACATCCTCTGAGCAGGCAGGTCGATATACACTGAAGCAGAAACACATCGCAGCATCACTGACGGTCACCAAGGTTACACAAATAGCACAACATACGACGTGCATCACAAAAGTCAATACATTTTGCTACGAAAAAAAAAATAACGAAACATTAATTGGACATTTCCAGCGCGTGGCCCTGGATCGGCTTCTTCTCCGTTTTCTCTCCACGCCAGCAGGGCGAAGAGAGCGGCGCGCGCAGGATCTGCGCTCGATCTGATTGGACGAGGAGAGCGCGCAGAGCGGCCACATCAAACCCGAGCACATCTGCATCAATCCAGTACAGCGGTGCGGGGGGCAAAATGGGGAAAGAACACCAAATGGGGTGGTGGAATTTAATTAGATGCTGGCGTTACATTTGTGTGTGTGTGTGTGTGTGGCTGTTAATGATGCAGTAGTTTATTAGAACGTCCCCATAATTTTTGCTAACGTTCTTTAAAAGTTGTCAAAATATTAAGACAAAACGTTCTTAAAATATGATATGATATATTATATAAGTTAAAATACGTTCTTGTGATATTGCGAGAAAACGTTCTTGGAACAACTGTTTCGGATCGTCCTATTTTGTCCTCTAGTGTTCTCTTAATGTCAAGAGAAAAACGGTTTTAGAACAACGCTAAAATAACCATAAAATTAAACTTAAGTGGACACCAAAAACAGAACGCACGTGAGTTTTTTTTTTACTAGAAAAGTGCCTCTCTCTCTCCCCCTCTATCTCTCTCCTTTTCTCTATATATTTATCTCTCTCTCTCTCTTTTACTCTCTCTCTAGTTCTCTCTCTCTCTCTCGTCTCTCTCTCTCTCTCTCTCTCTCTCTCTCTCCTTTTCTCTATATATTTATCTCTCTCTCTCTTTTACTCTCTCTCTATTTCTCTCTCTCTCTCCTTTTCGCTATATATTTCTCTTTCTTTTACTCTCTCTCTCTAGTTCTTTCTCTCTCTTCTATTCTTTCTCTCTATTTCTCTCTCTCTCTCTCTATATCTATCTCTCTTTCTCTGAGATTTATTCTCTTTCTTTTAGTTATCTTTCTTTCCTACTCTCCCTCTAGTTTCTTTCTCTCTCGCTCTCTCTCTCTCTCGTGCTCTCTCTCCTTTTCTCTATTATTATATTTATCTCTCTTTCTTTTACTCTCTATATTTCTCTCTCTCTCTCTCTCTCTCTCTCTCTCTCTCTCCTTTTCTCTATATATTTATCTCTCTTTTACTCTCTCTCTCTAGTTCTTTCTCTCTCTCTCTCTCTCTCTCTCCTTTTCTCTATATATTTATCTCTCTTTCTTTTACTCTCTCTATCTCTTCTAGTTCTTTCTCTCTCTCTCTCTCTCCCTTTATCTCTCTCTCTCTTTTACTCTCTCTCTCTCTCTCTCTCTTTCAGTCAGTCAAAAGGGCTTTATTGGCATGACCATATTCACGTTACACGTTACAAAGGACAAAGGAACAAATGAACTTTTAACAAATTAAGGACAAAAAATATACAGAATATCTACAGAAAATCTACAGAAAAAGCGGAGACGTTTTTCTCTCTCTCTCTTTTACTCTCTCTCTCTCTCTCTCTCTCTCTTAAATCTATCTGATTTTGCTCATATGTAATAATAATGTTACATTTATTAAAGGGCTATATCCTGACCATACACAATATGATCAAAATGAAAATGTGTTATACATGCTTTATATAAACGTCTGGGTATTTCTTCAATAAGTTGCTCTGGATAAGTTTATCTGACACATGCTATAAATGTAACTGTAATGAAGACCATACAGCAGTGGCATAGTAAAACCATCCAATGCTGGTTGGAGTTTGGTTTCTCTTAAGATTTCTTCCTAATGTTATGTCAGTGAATTTTTGTCCTCTACTATGAAAACACTGAATTTCTCATGAAATCTAAATCAACCCTCTGCTTTAACACGATTTTAGGTAGTAGATGTGGACAACTATTTGCGTATATAATCTATCTTCATGGCATACTTTATTCTACCTGAAAAATCATAAATCTCTGTAAAATCATTGTAAATTTATCCATATTTTTTTATTCAATAGTTTCAGGAAATGACTTTCTGAAATAAATGCGTGAAAAAGCAGATACGAAAATGTATTCAGTTTGTCTTAACAAAAATAACCTTGTATCAGGTTGCACATCAGGGCTGCCTTTTAAAAGCCCCAATATGCAGCTGATAGAAATGCAGCATTTGCTAACCGTGGGCTGGAATGTTGAGCAGAAGATCAGGGCTCAAGCCACATTAATGCCAAGCTGCCATTGTCGGGTCTCTAAACAAGGCTCTGAATTGTATGTTCTCCAGGAGCGTTGGATCATGGTTGACCTTGTGCTCTGACCCCAGATTCCTGTGCTGAGATATGCGAACAAGCAAATATCTCACTGTGCTGTAAAGTCAATGTGACAAACAAAGGCTGCTCATAAAAACTAGTTAAACATCCCAGGAACATTAATAAATGTAATAAATCACAGTTAATCAGTGTGTTTACAATTAAGCTTTTATAAATTGAATACATTAATAATCACTGATATATAGTTAAGGCTCAATAAGGAAACTAAATATAGCTTGTATTAATATAATTATACAGTCTAAAATATATCCATATAAATCATGTCAGTATATAATCTTTCTCTCCCTCTATTATTATCTATCTATCTATCTATCTATAGATATATATATATATATATATATATATATATATATATAATATATTATGATATATATATATATATATAGATCTATAGATATATATAGATATATAGATATATATCTATATCTATATATCTATAGATCTATATATATATATGCATGTATCGCTCTCTCTCTCTCTACATATACATATATACATATACATACATACATACATATACATACATACATATATATATATATATATATATATATATATATATATATATATATATATATATTATATATTATATATATACACACATATACATATACATATATACATATAATGTAAAATTCTTATGTTTTCCTTAACCTTCGTTGGTACATGTGTGACAGAATGTGGAAACTTGGACTTTTACCTACTTAAACAGTCCAAAATGGCCGGTTAGAATATTAAGATTGCTTTATTTTCACAAAAAAAGAAAAAAACAACAAACAAACAAAATATATAAATTGAAATTCATACTAATTGCAAAACATTCATTTGTACAAACAAATATCATCGCCTTATGTACAATTTAAACTCAATCATATTAATAGTAGAAGTTTTATGGAGCGAAACCGGGTGCCGGCACCACCTTTAGTTGTCTATTTACCCTAAAGGATTACAGTTTTTTAATCATGTACCTGACAATTCAATTACTTTAATATCTTCTCTGGCTTCGGAAACTGGAACATGCACCACATAAAAGCTGTTTACTACAAAAAACCACAGTACACTTTCACTGCATAATCTAGAACTGTACCTCATAAAGTTCAATGAAAAACATTACTAAAAAATATAACCACCTCCCGAGTTCATGTGTTTCTACTTCCTGCCAAAATAGCTTGGTTTAAACCAATACAAATTAAATGTGAGATTCTAAGCATCCTTCATTTGAGTAACCTAATAAATAATAGCAAGCATCATCCAAATAATAAGAAGAATACGGTCACAACAATATTTATTATAATTACAATTCCTTATGTTTCTTTATAATTTCCGATTATTATTATAATAATTATTATTATTTTAATAATACTTGTTCCTGCAAAAGTAAGGGTTTTTTTTTAGCATTTAGCCACCAGCCTAATGTTTTTTTTTTTCGAAAGATTTTAAAAAGTATTGCATTTAAAGGGACCTAATTGTCAGTTCAATTAAAATATAGTTCAATTTTGCAGTTTCTTCTGCATGGTTACTGTTGTGCAACATAGATATGAAATGTGACTTCCTTATAACCCTGAAAAAGTCAGCATGACCCTTCTACACCTCCTATTAACATTCGATTAGTGTGTTTGAGCTAAACCATTCATCGTCACACTGCAAAATATCAACAATGGAAAACCAAACCTAATAGTACAGCTCACGGTAGACCGATCTGCTGTGATATTTTACAGCTGCAAACCCATTTGGAATGATAGCTGAATAATATTTAAGTAAAAATAAATTCCAAAATTATACAAAATGTTTATACAAAAACAAACATACAAAAAATTCATTAAAAGTGTTTACACCGTTTACAATACCGTTTACTGTTATGACGGTTTCCTTCACGTACACAAGCACTTGTAGATACAGCTACCATGAGCACATGGTAATGATTAACAGTCTACCAGATGTTTTTTAAATATCACACATAACGAGAGGAATTAAATCCAGCATTGAGGTGTTTGCAGAAGTGCTTTATGAATATTATGGGTCTCAGCTGATGTAATCACATTTAAACTGTACAGCTGATTGAAACATTATTATTTAGTATTAGTGCAGGCACAACTGTCACTCTGTTAGAATTCCTTGGCCCTGACCACACAGACGGAGCTGAGAGATGACTCTGAGTTTCCGAGATTCTGAGATAGAAGAGGTAGGTGTTAAAAAAAGGCTAAACACACATTCATAAGGTCTCTGCAAGCCATAAAGGATATCAAAAAGTTTCGAGACATGCCAACAGAGGGCAGCACAAGCCTGCAGGCTGCATGCAACAGCCTTAAGTGCTTGTGCTGCCATCTGTTGGTTAGTCTCAAAACACATAGGATTGTGCAAGAACCGTTAGTTTGTATGTATGCATGGTGTATTTGTTGATAAGTTTGGAATTTTAAGACAATTTGCAATGAATGTATTTAATAGAAACTTTGCAGTGGTGAACACCATTAACTCCAACAGGATAAATATTTACCTAGATTTTCAGAACAAGTCATTAAAAGCGTTCAGTGTTATTCTTGTAGCCACAGAAAGTCATAGATAATTATAAAAGGAAACCGAATCACAAAGCTGATATTACACAGATTTGGGCTTCTGACAGGTATCGAGTGTAAAGCTATGAGTGATGTTAGAGTAGTTCTGATACAGACAAAAGTACTTTTCCTGCCCTGATTAAATGTCCTTGTCTTTCTTGACCTCTTTCTCACGGCTGGATTTAAGAAAGTCAGTACGGAGCAACCGGTAAAACAGAACAATGTTCATGAGAGTCATGATGGCCAAACCCACGCTGCCCACCGTGTAGCTAAAGAGGGGAATAAGATCGCGGTTCAGCACCAACCAGCGCGTCATCCATGCTAGCGTGTTGATGCGGAACACTACATAGGTGCCCAGGTTAATCATGCTGTTTACGCGGTACGCCGTGCTTTTGGAAATACCGGCCATCCGCAAGATCTGCCTCATATGCAGGAAGATAGAGTTGATCTCCACAAGCAGGGCCACGACAGCAAAGCCCACATAGCGAAACGTCAGCACCGACAGCCCAAAGCAGCTGATCACCTGTAAAAACACAGGGTTGGGTTTTACACAGTCATAAATAGAGCAGCACATGATATCAGTTGCATTAAAAGAAGTTCTTCATATAATTAAATATGTTTTACTACATACAAACGTATACGTAATCAGTAAATTTAGCTCAAATTCATCACAGAAAAAATGCTTTCTTCAGTTTGCCACAATATATTTTAATTTTCCTTTTTACAATGTAGTACATCAAAATAAGAAGGTATATCTACAACATTTAGAACAGTAAATGTAATAAGACTGTGAATAAACACATGCACTAACAACTTGGCATAATAAGTGTGAGTAAGCAATAAGGTGTGAAAAGTGCTGCTGGGATGCTGCCTATTTTTCCATTATGTGCCAAATCAATGTCTAAAGACTAAAAAAATGTCAGCAGAATAAATGTACTATATTAGTAGCCTGTAAGATGTTATCTTGCAAGCTTGCTTGTATTATAACGTAAAAGAATCTATAGCTTTGTGTATCCAAGTGATGCTGTCCAAACAGCCCCAAGTCTGATTAGTCTCATAGAAGCCCTTTTTTATTTCTAACTGTTAAATATCATTAAAAGAGCCAATCAGAATGCCAGGCAACAAAGCTTTGCATCGTGATGCTCTGTGTGACTATGGTCATTTCTTTCCAGAGGGTTCCTGCTTAAACCTTTGTTTAACACTTAACGTTTGTATCTCATCTAACAGGAACAAAGGCACAATTGACCTGTCGTCAGCAGAGAAATGTCCTGCTGTGATCACGCTGAATGGCACTAATCCTAATCAGGGTTTATCTGTCCGTGTATCAACAAGCAGCTTATGATACAGAGACTGGTTAAATCAAGCTCTTTTACAAGTTATAATTCTATAAAAAGTTTTTAATATTTTAACCCTACCGATAATGCATTTAATTTGTACTGCGCTTTTCCTAAACCTGAAGCAATAGTTAAATTACACACATAAAAACAGCACAAAATTTATTGAACCGATCCGACAAAAATCGAGCCGGAATCGAACCTGGGTCGCCGGAACGCAACGTGCATGTGGGTGTCTTAACCCACTACACCACATCACACCATTTTAATGTGATCCATGAAGATAATGTAAAAATGTACAGCGTTATCAAGGAGGATTATACAAATTTATAAGAGGGCAGTGAAGTTCCATGACGTGCTTAATATGTTAAAATTAGAATTATAAAGTTCCTATTGTGGTGTTCTAAATTAAACAAAAAACAAATCTGTATTTATATGTTGTTGGCACATGAAATATATATTTACTTTAATACTGAATTTATACATCAATCATATATACTTAAAAAGTGAAATATTTGTTTAAACACATTTTTTACTGTTTTTTTTTATTACTTAAAAGTAAATACAAATATTTACATTCTTTAATATTCTCACAGTTGATGCCACAGCGGTTATTGGCTACTGTATTTGTCCAGACAATCTAAATAATACTTTTGCACTTTAATCAGTATGCAACGTTTTATTTAAATAAATCCTCCACTAGGTGGCGTCCTAAGTCCTTGATATAAAGGTAGGACTCTCCATCAATTCTTTGGGACACAATGCTTGTAAAACTGAACTTAAACAAGAATGTCTTCGAGTTTTAAAAAAAAGTACACCTCAGCTGGACATTCTCATTCCTAGCCACATGCATCAGCACAGCCCAATAATTAGACCTGTATAATGACTACTTATATTTAATAATGCAGTATTTAACCAGGCAGCCAGCAAACACTTAAGCGTTCTGGTAAGACACCATTAGTCCTAAAGCTTCCCGGGTTTGTCTGAGAATTGGACACGCCTCACACAACCATCCAAACGAATACACAACACAGCTGTGACCAGATCCCAACAATGTCACAACTGCAACAACATTCACACTGACAAGGAAAACAGTGGCTGTTTATGTAGCACTAACTGGCACAGTCCCTCTCTGAGAGCATGGGAGGTGTTTTCAGGCAAGCATGTGATTTGTGGTTTTCTTTTAAGTACAAGCAACGGCTTGTAGTAAAGTTAGTACACTTAGTAAACATGAGCGGTTACATAAATGTGCGGACAAATATTACGTAATTGTGCACCATATGCACTGTCTAGTTACATATATTACATTTTTTGCCTTATATATGATTATGATTTATCAGAAAATGAGGCTGCAATGCAATTTTTTTGTTTTCAAGTAGTCGTTTGATGTTATATGAATTAATGTAAGAACATGCAATAGCACTGTTTAACCAGGGTGGCGCTGTAGCAAACACACTTGAAGTCTACAGGACACCGGCCCTCCAGGACCGAGTTTGGACACTTTTGTTATAAGGAAACGATGTGAATTTTTGCTTTGCGTCATTGCGGCGGTAAAACACCTTCATTTTATGGTTATTCAAAACATATTAACAGCGATAAATATAAAAAAAACAGCATCAGTGTTGCTTTCGGTAAGAATTATAACTTGATTTTCTGCCATAAATCTGTTCTCCAGGAAGTGTGGAGTTAGCTGATGCCAAATCTGGTTATTAGTGAATTAATTAATTAAACAAACAAAAATAGAGTTTTTATTGACTTGACGTTTTCAACAGTTGAAGTGATTCCCAGGTTTCATTTATTATAATTATGAATTACATATTTATCTAATCGCTAAAGCTTATAAGATAATTGATTATGGATTACTGAATAATCAGTAATATAACTGCAGCTCTAATATAAGACATTTGAGTGCTAAAGTGATTTCTTTTTCAATATTTTAGTTCCAACAGGCATTTAACTCACTGATAGCACTAATAAATAAACTAATAAAATGCAGTTAGCATAATCACTAATTGCATTTTAACAGCATAATGAAATAATCAATTATTAATCAAATAGTTAATTTGTGTATGTATATAATATATATTTAAAATCTGTGACCAAAGGCATAAACAAACGCAGCGGTTGCTTAGAGCCCCTGTGGCCACCAGAGGGACTTCAAGAGTACATGAATTGACATTTTCTAATATATTATATTAATGGAAATTATACAAAAATGCAGTATTAAATACAAATAAACCTAAAGCAATATTATGTCGCTGGGATTCAGAATGCATAGAAGTGTAAAACATTGTTATAATGTAAGCAACACAGCTACAACAAATAAAAAAATATATAATGGATGTGTTAAATTAATAGTGTGCGAATATTATAGGATTCACCATAAATTAGTCACCGAGTGAAATAGTAGCTCAGTGGTTAAGGTTTTGGCCTGCTAAACAGAAGATCATGCCAACATTGGGTTCTCGAGCAAGGCCCTCAACCCTCACCTGCTTAGTTAGATATATAAGATACTTTTAAGTTCCTCTGGATGAAGCTGTCACGAACACCCAAAATGTTTTCTGGCCAGAGATGTATTATATAACTCATTTTCAAAAATATATACCACTTAACTGACCTTGCAGCATTCTGCAAAGGTTAATCTGCAGACTATCTTTGTTGTGCCTGGCACCTGCGTTCTACAGTACAGTAAATGATGAATGGCTGCATTTCTAGTAGTGGAGGTCATCACACTGCCCTATAGGTGAGTTAAAAGCCTGGCTTTTATCATGTCAAGCCACTCTACAAAGAGTGCTGTGTCTTTATGGGCATTACTTAAAAACATGTCACTCCGCTGCTTCCTGGGCATTATTACCATGCACCTTCTCCAGGAACTCATGGCTCAACCCAGCTATCTAGGGTTTACCAAACTAGTAAAATTCCTAATTTTAGGAATTAGGCAGGGGGGTTGGGGGGAATGGGGGAATGGGGGGGGGGCACACCCACGGGCTGTGCCCCTCCGAAAAGGTTTTTTTTTTGCCCACCGAACACAGTTTATTTTTAATATATATAAAAATAATTAAAATAAAAACTTGTACAATTCACATTTATTAATGTAATAAAATTGTGAAACTAAAGTTTTTTCATATTTTATTAAATTTTAGAAAGGAAACTTGATGCTTTAATATCCATTGGCTAAAATGTGACTCTTGGCTATTAGAACGTTGTTAAAACATATAACTGTTAATCTGTTGTGTTTTTGTTATGACGTGATTGTGGTAATATTGATGAACAAGTGTTGTGATTGTTCACTTTAGGAGAAATAAGCTGACAGTCTGTATCAGTTGTATGATTGTGTGCTTACAATATGATCGTTGTTTTTATGTCTGGTTTTTGCCCGTTTAACCACAGACATGTAGAGTTCCAATATTTCCCTCCACAGTTATGCAGATGATTCAAGACATGAATCAAAAATTCAAGACAAGCACCAGAAAACTACAGCCCCACAGACTCTCTGTTTCAGAAAACAACTGAATAGGCCACAAACATCTGAATGAGAAGCAGGATAGGTTGTATGTGTACTTAAAAAGGTGGAAAGGATTAAGGTTACCATCAAGATTTTATGGTCATAAGTGGCGCAGTGGTTAAGGTGTTGGACTGCTAATTGAAAGATCAGGGTTCGATTCTCAGCACCAAGTTGCCATTTCTGGGCCCCTAAGCAAGGCCCTTAACCCCTAATTACTCAGTTGTATAAGAAAGATGAATGTAGATCACTTTAAACAAGGGCGCCTCTCAAATGTAGTAATTGTAAAGTTAATTCATTGGTACTTGTATAACGGTTTTAACGATAACCGAGTCTCCCCAGATTTACAAAAAAACTTCATTACAAAATTAGATTTATTCGTAATGAGCAATCCTGCAATAAGAATGGCAAGAAAAAACTCCCTGAGATGACATTAGGAGGAAATCTTAGGAGGAACAGAACTCAAGGGGGAACCAATCATCATCTGGGTGACAGATTTAGTCTTATGTGTACATAATGATATTCCATTAGTTATAATTTAAACAACTTGAAACACAGGATTAATTCGGGGAATTTACTCAATTACCAATACAAATAAATGTAACAGAACGAATGATAAGCATGATGATAAAAAAAAAAATTCGATTTCTTTACCACTTCTATACTGATGTGTGCTGTTGTTCATCTCGTCTCCCATGAGTCTTACACAGAGAGAGAGAGCAGAGAAATGATTAACAACAGATATCCATGAGGTTTGTTTTTAGAAGATTCACCAACACACACACACACACACACACACACAACAAAAACCATCTTACGATGATTTCAGTGTGGATCACATACCAAGCCTACGGACCAGGAAGTTGTCTTATGTCAAGCGTCGCATGGATTGAATACATCCATACACCAGCTAGACTCGGAACAGACTTTAAACAGCGTAAAGCTGATCAGACTGGTGCAACTACAACTTAATTTAAGTGCCACACACACAAAAATCACTTGTTTGCACCCCCCCACACACACAATTCTTATACTAAACAAACTCAAATACTGCCAAATCATCAGCATGTGTGACACCAAGTACCAGATGGTACCAGGGAGAGCAAAGCGTGTTTGAGAAAGACAGAAACCAAAAGGTGTGGCAAAACACACTACTGAAAAAAAAAACCACACGCAGAACTCTTTGAGTAGAATATTTAGAACATGGTACACATACTTGCACGACTTCAGAAGCACAGTAGTTCTATTTCGGTCATCGGGAGCATCTAAAAGCTGCTGTGACAAAAGACATTCCTGATGCCTCGTCACTCACAATCATAACAAATACTACTTTGAGTAGTTCACTCTGCAGCGTACACTCCTTAAAGCAAGCTGGAAGCCACGTCATGACATTCTTATATTACAACCAAACCATAATACAACAACAATTACAACCACAACATACTGTAGGTCGTTTCAGACTTTATGTACCAAAAGTATTGTGTGTGTGTGTGTGTGTGTGTGTGTGTAAAAATCCCACTAACAATGACCTGTTAGTGAATGAGTTTAGTTTTTCGAGCCTAGAGAGTGGACGGTATAGATGCAATGGGAAACGTACAGGATATCGGGTGTGATACATGTGTAAGAGCCTTTTCCTCTTCTTGTTCTGTCTCTTAATGTGAAAAAGCTTTAAGCAGGAGCAAAAGGGGGGGACGGAGTTTACACAACGGACAAAGTTGTATGTGGGATTAAAAAACTGACAGCTAAACCTAAGCGTCGCGGCTCGATGAACGTTGCAGTATTTGTTGTTCAAACATTTTGTCGATAAATTAGACGGTCAAACTTTTTTTTTTTTTTAAACGGTCACACTTTAAACAAGCCACACATACACACAACCATGACTGCCACATGAACCAAGAGCAAAATTATATTATCATCTTTGGTGAGACATGGTATTCGTTAAAGCTAAAGCCTAGGACCAATTTATTTTAGTTTTTTAAGATGTATTCAGTATATTTTCAGACTTAATCCTAGTTAAATAAAAGTCGTTGGCAACTATGTAGTGTGAACCTTCTGGTGTCAATGCATACTATGCAGGGTGTGTCCGTCTTGTGCTCTGTGTTTCTTTCACAGGCTCTAGATCTTCTGAAACATTGCATAAGTTCACTGGAGATGAATGAACAATCCATTGCTTCAGTTAACAAAAGCCTTTTTTGGACTCAAGTATACTGATAATTGGGCTAAAAGAATAGATTTTTCTTAATATCTAATTTCCAATAAAAGGGGTCATAATTGCTGTCTCGTGGGACGTGACTTTGCATTCTACTCAGCAAACTCAAGTCTGCCAAATTTATGCGTATGTGCTCAGACCTTCTGACAGATAAATACTAAAATAGTCAAAATCCACACTGGTGAAACTCTTAAAACTGTTTTCTATGTCTATGTTCACTTTAAAAAAAAACCCTGTGGAGCAAAACTTTAACTTTCCACTCCATCACCATGGAAAACCACAATATTTCCAGACACATCTGCCAACCGGTACTGCCAATGTATGTAAGCTAAACACATTCACAACAATAAATTATTCTTTATTTTTCCACTTATTTCATCAACACACATTTAATGATATCCAAAATAACTCTAACTGTAAACTAAGTCTCAATTTCCAAAGAACTACCTATATTTTCCAGACGTAAATTGCTGTAATGGATGTGTTTATAAATACATAGGAACCAGTGGCCTTTTTCTTCGAATTCAAGGACTTTCGAGGATGGAATGGGATTCACTCTGCTTCACTAACCCAAGCTACAGCTTACATCACATTTGATCACCATTACCATAAGCTGTAATCAACAAACGTTCATTGTTACCCAGATGAGGATGGGTTCCCTTTTGAGTCTGGTTCTTCTCAAGGTTTCCTTCTACTTCATCTCAGGGAAATTTTACTTGCCACATTCGCCACCGATTTGCTCATTAGGGACAAAAACATTTTTACTGTTACTAAATTTTGTGTGAGGTGCTTTAAGGCAATGTCCATTGTTAAATTGCTGTACAAATAAAATTGCTTATTAAAATGGAATATCTGGTCACATCCTCTTATTTCTGTTCCCCAATAATTTTTTAGTCTAAAAACAACTAAGGTCAAGATTTTGTGGGAAAAGCCTTTTTATTGTGCAGAAAGGCAATCAGAATCCATAATACACTGTTCTACTTTTACACGTTAGCTAGAAAATGGCAGAACATGGAAGACACATGTGGTGGCGACTGACTAGACATCTGAATGAGAAGAATCAGGATAGGTTGTATGTGTACTTAAAAAGGTGGAAAGGATTAAGGTTACCATCAAGATTTCATGGTCATGGGCATTGGTTAAGGTGTTGGACTGCTAATTGAAAGATCAGGGTTCGATTCCCAGCACCAAGTTGCCATTTCTGGGCCCCTAACATGGGAGACACATGTGGTGGCGACTGACTAGACAACCGTACAATATAAAATCTGTTGGCATTATTTGTCTGTCTACTTGAACGAATGAATGGCAAGAAAATTATCAAATTAACAAAAAAAAATGGAGTTGGCTTCATTGCATTTCACATAAGAACCATACAGTGACATAAAATGCACTAGCAAAAGGCACTGCATCGTATTCTTTCTTCAGGAATATATTTATATAATAGATTAAAAAGATAAAATATTATTTGTTAGACAAGTTAAAAGGTTTGAATACGTTTTGCATTTTTCTTGGTTAATTATATTCAAGAGTGTTTCTAAACCACAGACAAACCTGAATATTAATGGAGGCCCTGCTCTAGTTTACATATCTGCTGAGTAACCAGTTGTAAGACAGGTTGAAATGTTTGTGGAAACAATGCATGCAGGCAGGAAGATCAGGAAGATCAGGAATGCCTTTACTTACCACCATGTGATGAAATAAGAGTTCCCACGAATGGTTAATCTTCTGATTGAAAACCATGTCAAAAAAGTCATATATGAAGTATCCTAGAAAAGAAAAACATACTCATTAACGCTTGCAGTATTTTAAGTACTTTTAAGGGTGCAGCTTCCATAACAATGGTAACCAAGATGTCAGTGACAGAGGGCTATTTATAATACATCTCCCACCATGAAGGATCCACAGAGACAGCCCGTGGAGTGGTAGGGAATAAAGAACAAACACTGAACAGTAGTAGCAAAGAAAATAACTGATGTAGATTCAACAGTAGATGTGCATTAAGGTATTATCTGATAGAAAGGTGGTGTGATGTGAATTTATTCTCAGTTAAAATGTATATTGTACTAAAGTAACACGGCATTGGAAATCATTTCCCTCGAAACCCTTTCTGAAGTCACATCTGTACGTCACCGATCATTCTTCTTTCACAGATTGCTCTGTAGTCAATTATTAACCAAAGATCTGATAACCACGACTCTCAAGAAGAAGAAAAAACAAACAAACCTTAAGCAAATGCTGTCAATGAAAGCATTCTTATCTCTAAAACCGGCAATTTTGGGACACACCTGTCATATTTAGGACATCTATGGTTAGACTTTGAACACAATGTGACAATTTCCAATGATCTGTGTGTTATGTAAAGAATTTATTTAATTGTAATTTTACGCCATGTCGGCAGCAATGGCTATATTTATGGCCAAAAAAGACGTTACAATATGTAAAGTTATTATTTGGTTAAAAGTACATATATATATATAAAAAATAGTAAATAGTATACAATCTACAGTAAAGTAAAACCAATAGTAAAAGTAATAATGTGAGCAATCACATATGGTCTTTCAACTCAATGAGCGACAAAAATCTTGTTATGTAAAGGAAATTAAAGGCGAAGGGATTTGCAAGTCATGATGAGTCGGATGTATAGCTTCATGAAACTGATCCACTCCACAGTCCGACAAAATCAGTGGTTCTGATGCTCATCTATTCCATCAGTAAAGCAAACAGACAATAAACTGTTCATGTGAACTAGCGTCCCATTCATGGAGGAACATGTGACCAAAGGCCTGTGCGCTTGTGACTAAGACCGATCATAAAGCAACAAAGCGACTCATTGACTTTTCAGCTCTAGCCAACTTGATCCAACGCCATGAGTGGGATACATTAGGATTGTAAAATATTTCTGGAATTTGGGTGTTTGTGCCTAACAAACGGAATCTGATGAACAGCCAAAAACTCTAAATAACAGCTTTCTGACCAAAAATATTAAAAAAGCATTGAGAACACGTTTGGCAGTGCAGAAAAAAAACAACTGCATTTACACTGCAGGCCACACTATGGAATAAAGGAAATGTTTAAAAATATTTTAATAACTTTATTTGCCTAACAATCCACACAACACATTATTACACCCAGCACCCAAATTAACCCATGTAGTTTTTTCCCGTACAACATGAGTAATCCTTATGCAACTGTATTTAATACATAATAAGAAAATTATCACCTAATTCTGGGTTATACCATGTTTTACCACAATTTTAAACAATTACATACAATTAAGGCCCTGTTTACTATAGAAAAAAACATTCAGGTTAAATGTGACCCATAAACAAGGCGGCGGCTACTTATTATTTCCAAAAGAATGGTTTATGTTTAATTAATCAATTCATTGTGTGCATCTAAGAAGCATGTGAAGTGGCAGGTTTATATATCAACCCACATTTCTTGCAGACTTCATTTACAGTTAATACTCTTTCCAAATTTTTGTCATGTAGTGTATTTTTGTCATATGCTTTTTTGCCCATGTAAAATAAACAGATAAAAACTAGTTTGGCAATTATTTAATATAAACCACACAAAGGAGTTTTTGTTCCTGTTAAACCCAGACTGGGTTTGTATTGTATGAGACGTTGGTTGGTATTCTTTATAATTTGTCACTAGAAGTCGACAGTAGAAAGGACGTGGCATTACATTACAAATCAGTGCCCGGTCTCAGTGTCCGGCGGGACATTGGCTCAATTTTCCTGCACAATATCCAGATTTCCACACAGACAATAATTTTTTTTAATGGACAGCGGACAGTCCAAAGTTATCTGCGTATCCATACAGCCAGGGTCTAGATAAAGATGATTTTTTTTTTTACATCATTTGTGTTTGAATACCATGTGTTGGAGCTTGCTACCTGCTTCACTTACCAATGGATACACACACCAAAGCATGTGAGAAGACGGAATGTGTTTCTATCAAATCTTCAGCCATCTGGGGATGCATATAAAAACTAGGGGGAAAAAAGCACAGCTAAAAAAAGTGGAAATAGATTTTTGATTGGAATGATTGAACAAATTAGTGGGGAAGAAACAGGGAATGTGAAGGTTAAACACTTACCAAAGCACTGCCCATATTCCAGTGATGAGACTGTGGACAAAAGATGTGGAGATGTTTCTCCATTTCCATACATTCCTCTGAGCTGTTTCTGGGATGTGGAGTTGACCGAATCCACGATTGATCAGACTGAAAAAGCTCACAGACGCGCCGGTGGTCAGCAGGACTGACTGTAACTCCATGCTGGGTTTTTTTTCTTTGCTGGTGACTGGTGCCTTTAATAACCGAGTAGTTTTACTCCTCCTGATGTCAGAAACCGTACACACCTCTTTCTTTCCTTCTTTCTTACTCACAGTTTCAGCATGTTTCCTACGTCAAAGTCAAATGATCAAATCGCTTTAATGCTGTTTTAATGCTGTCCAAAGAAAAAAACCCGCTCCGTTTGGATGCGCTTGACTTTGTTGCCAAATGTCGTGTCGGGATCTGAAAACGGGTGTGAATAAATCATGTGCGTAGTCGTGTGTTACAAAACGCCAAACTGCTTGTGTAACTTTTTCCCTCTCTACTAGATAAACAGAAGAATCTCCGCCCATCTTTACCGAGGACTGGCGGGAGAGAAGCTCCAGCGCTGATTTTCAATGCGGAGTAACACAAAGAGCATCCCGATACCCATAATTAATACAATTCCTTAACAGTGACAGTTTAAACAACCACAAATTTATAAGAGTTATAATATTAAAAAAAATCGTGATCTTTTAATTCGCGAATCTGATTGGTCAGGTGTTGATTCAGCTGATCATTCATTTGCTGCCTGACACTGTAATCCCACCCAATGAATCCCACCCCAGTAGAAAAAAAATTTTTACCCTCCAAAAATTACTGGTAAACTGACATGATTTACTTTTCAAAGTTGATGTGTTGGAAACAGGAAAAAAAGGGAAAATTGAGTGAAATCTGGTTCATTGACATCATGTGTATGGTCATAAACCTGCCATAGGGAGAAGATAGCATCCAAATCTAATATAAGGGGGGAAAAAAAAAACATGTCAAGATGCAGAATGATGCTTTGGGCAATGATCTGCTAATAGTGGTGGTATTTTTAGTATAATAATTCACCCTGCTATGCTGCCATGACAAAGAGTTCAAGGTGTTAACCAGACCTCCAGATCTCAAACCACTTGAACCAACATAATATTTCCTTTACAAAAACACACACCGTCTTTTAACACAATAGTATATGGACACACCAAACCGTTGCCACAAATTTGGAAATGCGCACTTGTGGAGAATGTCTTTGGTATGCTGTTAGCATTAAGAACATTCCATCTACTAGATTTAAACAGCCTAACCCAAACCTGTCTCTGTATAACAATGCGTCTGTGCATACTGCAAGATCCACCAAGACATAGCTAGTCAAGTTTTGTAGCAAGGCCTGGAAAATGACCCCTTGTCCTTAACCCCCTTGAACGTCTAGGCATGACCTGAAATGCCAACTTCAACAAATTTAAGTGTAACGAATAGCAAAGAAAGACTAACTATGGAATAGGACGACTTTTATATAGGATGATGTCCACATAATTTTGACCCTAAATAAACAAATGTTTGTCATTTTTGATTAGTTTTAGGTACATTGAGATTTCTGAGTAATATACATCTTTTCTCTCTCTCCATATTTTAATATTATGTTTGTTAAAAAAGTCAATTTTATAAATGAGGGTCAATTTTGAAAATAAAAAAGCAGTAAAATTATCATTACTTCCTTCATCCATCCTTTTCTTAGCGGACAGCGAGAGACAGAATGTGTTTCCCTTTAAGCTTATAAAATTGCCCCAAATCCCTTTTAAATTCCTTATAAACAGAACTTGCGAATAAAGAGCTGTCCAGTCTTATTCAAACGCAACGTGTTGCCAGAAGTTTACATTTAACTATGAATTATAATTTTAGAATAATAACCTCATATTATAAAAATCAAGATCAATCAATAAATCAGGTGTGGTGGTAGCTCAGTGGGTAAGGTGTTGGACTAATCCCAGAAAGACCAGGGTTCAATTCCCAGCACCACCCAGCTACCACTGTTGGGCCCCTAAGAAAAGCCCTTAACCCTGAAATGCAGAAATTGTATAAAAGAGATAAATGTAAGTCGTAAAATTTGACACCCCTGTTTTCAGCGACACCTAGTGGTGGTGGTTCAGACTACAGTATTTTATGTAAGCCGTTTTGTAACTATGTAAATGTTTTACATTTTATCTATGATAGGCTCTGAATCATGAGCCCCCATAAACCCTGACTAGGGCACTGTTACTGCAAGGAAGTCAGTTTGTATAATTGAAAACAAGTCATTATTCTGTCCATGAAAAAAACCTACCTTAATTTTAGGAGCAAATAATTAATGTTATTTAGAGTATTATTCATAAAAAATTATTTTTTTTTAACATTTTAATTCACCCTTTTATAACATGACACAATTTTTATTGTGACTTGTTGCGTTGATGACTACTATGAAGTCACTCCCTACCCTGAACGGCTGATAGCCTTCTGCTGTATCATGGTGGCACAAGGATGTTCAGGCTTACAAAACTGCATAGTGACCGGTTACACCAGCTGCTACATCATATAAAGTCAGTTCAAATAATACACAGAAAAATAAACCAGCTACTGAATATAATTAATATAAAAGATGTTCTTAGAAGATGACATTCAGGAACATTTGCTTACTTTACTTCACAGCCTAAAATTCAATTTAAATAGTGAAATAGGGTCATTTTAGAATTTAAACCTTAAAACTTATGTGTTAAGTGTTAAGTCTTATGTATTTTTACTTTAATTTGGAAGAATTATCTGTGTTTTGCAACCCTTCTCCACTGAACAAATAGATGCCAAAATTATCTGTTGTTTGAGCAAATCTATAGTGGGCTGGTGATTTTAGTCTCATCTGGATGTATACATATGTGAATCCACAGGGAAATGCTGCCCGATGTGTTGTCAGAAAATTGTTTTTAACACTGTGTTTTGGACAAATCGGTGGCACACATGTTTAGATGATCTCACAAGCTGATTATAGGGCCACAGATGACCACATGTGCTACAAACATCCACAAATGCAAGAAAAACAACTCCATGGAAACTCACTTGTTCCTCTGGGCTTTTGCCTTAGGCAATGACAAAAAAAAACATGTAAGAGGTTATTTACCTAAGAGTAACTGCCTACCATTTTATTATTTCTACTTACAATTTAATAGGACTAAAAAGCATGTAATGTTTCTTACTTTGAATACATTGAAGCCCGTTCGCTGCCTTTTTTATTGCCTAAATGTACCATAAAAATTGTATGTGTAAACTGTCGGTTTTGTTCCACCATAAAACGTCTCTTGGACTATTTTTAGGGGGTTATTTGTGCAAATTTATTTCCTTGACTTTTGTTTCTTTGTATAATATCAAAACGTTCATTCCATCTATCCATGCATGCATTCAACCTATCTATCCATCCATCCATCCATCCATCCACCTATCTATCTATCTATCTATCTATCTATCTATCTATCTATCTATCTATCTATCTATCTATCTATCTATCTATCTATCTATCTATCTATCTATCTATCTATCCATCCATCCATCCACCTATCTATCTATCTATCTATCTATCTATCTATCTATCTATCTATCTATCTATCTATCTATCTATCTATCTATCTATCTATCTATCTATCTATCTATCTATCTATCTATCTATCTATCCATCCATCCATCCATCCTATCTATCTATCTATCTATCTATCTATCTATCTATCTATCTATCTATCTATCTATCTATCTATCTATCTATCTATCTGTTTGACATTTATTTTAAAACCATTATTTGTGCTTACATTGACTATGTCTTTTTAACCACGCCTAATCAAGAATATTACTACAACAATATTTTTGCTATTCCATCATTTAATTAGTTGAATTTTATCAACTAAGTATCTATCTCTTCAACCCCACCCCCCAGAATTGCCCACCTGGGATATCTGTCCGCCCACCCTTCTATGGTTGTCAAGAACTGAGTCTGGTTGCAATATGAAGTCAGTAGAATAGAGAAATAACCGGAATAACGAAAAACAGCACTAACTAATTAGCAGCAGCATCGTAGCTAATCATATAACAATTATTCTACTAATTAAATACGCCTATAAGAAATGTTTATTGCCTAAAAAAGGTTTTCCATTAAATCTACATTAAACAAGTTGACTGCTGGATTGTTTTTAACTCAACAGGTGTCACATTTTCCCCACACGCCGCTGATTATTATTTATTTATTTATTATTATATAATATAAGTTTTTATAAAGCACTATTTTTTTGCACTATTATTAACGGAACAGTAAGGCAGGTCAAACCCCCCCAAACCCCCCCCCCCGATCCGCCCCCTCCTCCAGACAGCGCCCCCCCCCCCCCCCCCGTTTGCGTCACCATGTGTCAGCGATTATCACCAGTGACACACAATAAAAAACAACACTATCATTTGGAGCGGAGTCGCGCTTTCTTCCTGATGCTGAGCGCATAACAAGAGGATAACAAAGTTTTTTTTGTGTTGCATTATTTTTATTTTTTTCAGTGGAAAAAGTAAGGTGGCGTTTCAGCTATTCAAAGAAGCGAAGCAGCTTTAATATTTGTTTTGTTTGTACCTGAAATGTGAGTAGCTACTTCTCAGTTCCTAGTATTATTATCAGGAACTAAGTCTGGCACGTGACTAAGATCTAACCATTAGATAACAGATTTAATCATTGGCTGTAATCTGATTGGCTCATACCTTTTTAACAACTGTTGCAACTGTTTTACTGTAGTTAGGATGGGTCTTTTTAATAAATAAAATTTTCGTGTGTTGAACTTCTCATTGGCCTTTTGTTCGTTTAAATGGGCATCTTCTTAGATTTATTTATGATATGGGTGTAATTAATTCATATCCACTTATCTATTTGCAGAATAAAACAAATATGGAACAGCTGGAGTGTGAAGAAGTTAGCGAGGTGGTGTGTTTGGATTCGGAGCTGCAGGATGGACAGTAATATTTCCATCACATTTATTATTATACTACATTATTTTAGCACTGCTTAGAGCCATGGTGTGTTTGTATGTTTGCGATATTTTGTGTTTCTTTGTGAATGTCTTTTTACACAGAATGAAGGAGGTTGAAGTGGATCATCAGAAAATCCTGTTGGTTCGTAATGAAGGCCAGTTCAGTGCTGTGGGAGCTCTGTGTACTCACTATGGAGCACCGCTAATTAAAGGTAATCTGATCAACAGAACCTGTTCCTTAACTCGTACACTAATCAGGTTTATAGGGAAGGTAATATTATAATAAGACTGCATTTAGTTAATATTTTAGTCTATGCCCTGGACTGGCGACCTGTCCGGGGTATTCCCCCCTTCTGCCTTTCGTCCTTTCAGAGACAGCTGGTATAGGCACCAGCAGATCCCTGTGACCCCGAATTAGGGAATAAGCGGGTATCGAAAATAAATTAAAGAATTACTTACTTATTACTATATTTATCTAGCGCTTTGGACAACAATGTGTGCTGTTTTTTAGTTTGTTATATAGTAGTGGTATATGTGTACTACACCTTAGCTTTATGTATTAGTGTATTTATTACATGAACAGGTTCTCTGATGGGAAATAGAGTGAGGTGTCCCTGGCATGGGGCTTGTTTTAACACTACAACAGGAGATATTGAAGAGTTTCCAGGCCTCGACTCTTTGCCTATATATAAGGTAATGTTTGAAAGTGTTATTACTTTAAAAACATACCCCTCTTCCCACATGTTCTGTTACATCTGTAATAATGTTCTTTTGCTTCTTTTTTAAAGGTAAAAGTTGAGAATGGAAAAGTTTACGTTACAAGAAATAAAAAGGTTTGTCTAACATGCATTTGACTCGTTAGACTCTTAAACGCTTCAACTGTGTGATGCATAACCGTATAAATGGTAGTCACAGTGCTGTGCTGATTTGCCTGACGATCGCTTACCTGTGTTTTTTTATGCCAGACTCTGACTAAACGTGTTAAAGAAATGAGTAGTGGAGAGCCTGGTATCTGTCACACCATACTTTTAATTGGCGGAGGTAAGAACTGGATTTTTTAAAAATATTTGTGTCTCTAAATAAGTTTACATAATAATATATAAAAGGCTGAAAATGTATTTTTAATGCACAAAGGAACGGTTTTAAAAAGCATAAACTTTAAACTTATTTCTCTCTATTTTATTTTTAGCGAAGTGGGTCACAGTTTTTTTAGTTCTGTCACCCATGTTACTTAAAACACAATAGACAGAAATTAGATAATCTATTCTTAGGAGTTTATGGATTAGCTTATTTCTCTCTATTGCATTTATCTAAAATCATAAAGTATATTATAGTGTATCTGTCCCTATATGTAAAGTATAGTATTATTATTGTTTGTTCAGTTGACAGTAATTGAACTTTATAGACTTTACAGTACATTTTCACAGCATGCATGTTAATGATTTTTGTACAGACAACCTTATGTTTAAAAATGCTAACTGTGTGCTTTTAAAGGTCCTGCCTCTCTACAATGTGCGGAAACCCTTCGACAGAATAACTACCAGGGGCGAATTATAATGGTCACTAGAGATGAACAGCTGCCTTATGACAAGACAAAACTTAGTAAAGTGAGAATCAGTTAATAATAATAACAATAATAATAATAATATAGTGCAACAGCATGAAGCATAATAAATGTTAATATATTTTCTAATTTTTTTAAAAGACCTAGCTGTACCTGTCTGTCTGGCACTTGCAAGAGAAACTCATTCTATTCTAATCTATTTATTTTACAGGCTTTGAATATAGAGAGTGAAACAATTCTCCTTCGATCAAGTGAATTCCTAAAATGTCATGGAATTGAAGTTTGGACAGAAAAGAAAGTAAGCATGACCATTTCCATAAGATCTACACTATCAAACCAAACATATTTGGACACCTGACTGCCATAGCCACATGTGGTGGATGTAGTTCCTTTTGTTTCGGTTTTAATAACTGGCCTATTTTTGAAAAAAGATTTCCAGTTTTGGGGGAAAAAAAACCATACGGATGTGATGCTCAAGTGTCCATAAACATTTTAAAAAGGTGCCTGATATGAAGTGCAGCATATCTACTGTAAGCATTTAAAGAAAGAATTTAAAGAGAAACAGATAAATCATAGAGAAATAATGCTGTGACCTCTTTATATATTAGTGTGTGTGTGTGTCTGTGTGTGTGGCCCTGTGATGGTCTGGCGACCTGCCTTTCGCCCTTTCAAAGATCCCCGTGACCCCGAATTAGGGAATAAGCGGGTTTAAAAGATGAATGAATTATACCAGATATATAAAGAGGAATGGTTAAAGATTTCTATACCTTTCGCTGAGATTTGACTAAGTAACAATACCAGTTATAGGAATATGTTTAGATGTAGAAAGAGAGATGAATTTGATTGTTTCAGTACTTCTTATTAACATGTTTGTTGTTATCATGAATCATTTAAGATAAGTTTCCTTGCCAATTTTCCGTATTGACGACAGACTAAAAAAAAAAAATTAACAAAAGCATTTTAACAAAAAGTATAAGTGGATGTAAGTGGATAAAACTGCAGTTTGTTTGTTTGTTTGGCCAGACATTTACTTTGTACTTCAATGGAGTCCTCTCTTCTTCTGTTAATTAGACACTTATGTGTAAAAAATACCTCCGGTATGGCTCATATAAGATATATTTTGAAAAACTGAAAAGTTATTCATTACTTGACTGGCTTACAGATTGTTCTGTTTACAGGTAGTGTCGATGAATACAGAAGAACACACGGTCACTTTTCATGATGGTACTAATCAACACTACAATCAACTCTTGATCGCTACAGGAACGAGGTTAATTCCGTTCTTTGTGCTTTTTCTGTTCTTATTTTTCTCCCAGCTACTGTTGGATAACGGTTGTGATTTTGCAGGGCTCTGAATATTCAGTGTCCTGGTGCCGAGCTAGAGAATGTAAAACTTCTACAGAGCTACAAAGATGCTATTGAGATTTATCAGTTAAGTTTAGACAACAAGGTGGTGATCGTTGGAACATCTTTTATAGGTATATTTTCTATTTCGAAACTCTGCCTGTTGTGTATGTTACTTAGTTATGAACTCCGGATAAAGCCCAATGTTAGTGAGAATTACTAGAATTTTCGAATTATTTCCACATTGCTACATATATTACTATGACATAGCACAAATACACACACAAAAAGCTATTTTGGTGATTCTCGCCACCCCCCCTAGTGGTAAGGAAGGGTGGAGCAGAATAAGCTTTTCTTACAAAGAAATGAATTCAAAGGGTTATTTCAAAAACCAAGAAAAGATAAGGAGATAAGGAGAAGTTGATAGTGGATTTCAGCACTCCTTATAAGCAAACACGGAGAGAATGAGGAGGAGCTTTTTCCCGCAGGCCATTTGGGCCTTTAACCAGGAGAGCACCTGAAGGGGGATTCACACTCACACACACACACACACACCAGAACTCCTGCACATCTCACTACAAGCACAACTGCAGTTTATATTTCACTGCATTCAGTATATTTTAATTTTGATTTTATATATATATATATATATATAAAAACATGTTGTACTGTGTATAATTATGCATGTGACAAATAAAATTTTTATTTTAATTTAAATTCTTTATTAATTCAGGAATGGAGGTAGCAGCTTTTCTGTCTGACAAAGCCTCTACTGTAGCTGTTGTGGGTAAATCTGACGTGCCTTATCGGTTTTCACTGGGACCAGATATCGGCAAAATGACTATGCAGGTCAGAGAATTTCTTTGTTCCCTGTCTGTACATTTTGCTGTGCAAATATCCTTCTTAAAACATTTCTTTAAAAGATGCTGGAGGAGAAAAATGTAAGCTTCTACATGAATGATGGTGTGGCTGAAATCCAAGGAGAGAATGGAAAGGTAAAAGTGCGCAGATCACAAAAGCATTGCACAAGTGTATTTTTTTTTTTTTTTGGTCATGGCACTTTTATTTTTGTAGGTCAAGCAAGTTCTACTGAAAAATGGTGATGTGTTACCAGCAGATGTTGTAATTATAGGAGCTGGTAAGTGAGAATGATTTTAATCGATGATAACCCTTTTTTGCAGTGTAATTAAATCTTATGCTCTTGTTAGGTGTCATTCCTAACTCTGATTTCCTGAAGGGGAGCATGGTGGAGGTTGATTCAAGAAATGCCATTATCGTTGATAAGGTAAGGAATTTGTTAAATGACAGTTAATGTCATACGATAACATACAGCAAATAAATGACTGTTTGTTTCCAATTGGACGTTGGAATCACTGAATCACTTTCTTTTTATTCATCTGTCATATTTTTTTAATATTCCTGAGTGATGAATGGTTATGGAAATCTGAGAATCTATACAAGTAAAATGTCTATTTTGACAAAAGAAAATGTCCTTTTGTAAAAAAAAAATGGTGGTACATGAATAAAAAAAAAAGTGCTAAAAAAATGCTAAACCTTCTAAATAATAATTTATATTTATTTTAACAGAGATGTGTAATACGTGTCGACTGGATAAGATTGATCTGAGATTAACATATATTAGGAGGGAACTGGGTTTTACTTTAAAAAAATTGTTATACTGACAAAGACCATATTCCAGACAACATCTATCCATCCATCCATCCACCCAATAATCTATCCATTAATCTATCCATCCATCTATCCATCCATTCATCCATCCATCCATCTATTTAAATTAATTTAATTTAATTATTGTTTTTCTTATTTTTTTTTACTTTCCTAATTTTATTTTCATATTTACTTCAACTTTTGAATGGTGTATGGTATAATGAGCAAAGTTTGTATGACTATTGTTGTTTTTAGTTTATGAGAACCAACATTTCTGATGTTTTTGCTGCTGGGGATGTGGCATCATTTCCTCTTTCAATTCATGCAGATAAAAGGGTCAATATTGGACATTGGCAGTTGGCACAAGCACATGGTAATGCAGAAAGACAAGCACAATTATAAATTCCAACCAAATAATGGAATTGATTTGATGTTCTTTTCTATTATTACTTGTTAATTCAGGTCGTGTTGCAGCGTTAAATATGCTGAATAAGCAAACTAAACTCCACTCGGTTCCATACTTCTGGACTGTGTTGCTAGGGAAAAGTATCCGATATGCAGGTGATATATGAGTAAAAAATTGCTTTGCATTAAGAATGTGAACCATATTTGTTAACCAATGTTTTGTTTTCAAGGTTACGGTGAGGGATATACAGACATTGTTTTCAAAGGAAGTGTTGAAGAGAGGAAGTTTCTTGCATTTTATATCAAGTAATTTGTAAGATTTACTTTGTAAATTAAAATGCTGTTAAATCAGTTACATCCTCATGACATTCATGTTACCGTACAGAGGTGATAAAGTGGTCGCAGCAGCCAGCTTGAACTTTGACCCTGCTGTATCACGAGTGGCAGAACTAATGGCGACTGGGAAAAATATTACAAAGTCAGAAGCTGAGTAAGTATCCTAATTCAATATCAAATTATACCTGCCTTGTTTTGTGTAAATCTTATGGACAGCAGTATTTAAAAGTTTTACATCGGTTTTGTAATTTATTCTTGTATCAGTTAGAGGGACACAGCAGTTAGTACAGCGTTTTTTATTTCACATTTCTCTTTTTCTTTATTTCTATTTGATCTTTACATTGTTTTTCTGTTTTTACCTATAATTAAACAGCTCAGTTTTGGTTTTCTCTTCTGGGTATTAGGTTTGTACGATGTGTCCCAGTTGTTTTGTACAAATAGTAAAGCAAGTTGAGAGTTGATTTAGAAGAATTAAGAAAGGATTATTTATATCGGCAAGCTTTTTTCAGTAAAAGTACTAATTTTTGTCCTCACAGATCAGAGGACCTTGGATGGTTGCAGCTCACTTAAATGGATCATGTGCATCATTACTGGATCCCTTTAATAATTTACAACTAATATTATAAGATTACTTTTTTTCCTTTATAACTTCTTAAATCTTAAGTCATCATGTGCTGAATCATGATCTTTGTTTTATTTATTTTATTTCTGCCTTACAAAACATACTGATAATATATTGAACAGTCAAGGGCTGGACACTGGCTCCAGCACCAGAATTTTAAGACTAAGTTAACATCCAAATCGGCTCAACCTATATATACTTATAAGCCATAAGTCATCTGTAATTTTGGTGGTTTTTTAGACTGTTAAAGCAACAGCCAATGAGATAACCTCCTCTTTTTTTTAGTTTTTGTGTTGTTAGTGTTTGTTTACATTTTGACATCGCAGAAACTTTGCAATTTATGCATTATATAAGAAACCGTTTCCAAAAACATTACAGTTAAAAGAATGCATATGAAGACTGTAGAATGCATATAAAGTCTTAAAACTATAATCAAATTTATTATGCAAATAACCTGTGAGTTTTGTATTTTTGTTGTAAAGGAAGAATAGAATTCGGGAGACTAGTTAAAAATGAGCAAGTGTGATATTTTAAACAAGCTTTAGAAATACTGTATTTATTAGGGTTTTCCCCAGACGTAAAATACTAGAACTGTAACTACTTTAATTATATTGATGTGAGATTTTGTAATTTGTTAATAAAGAAGTCCACATGTACCAGTTTCCTGTGATTATATGTTCTACAGCTCTCCCTGAGTATTATAAGTGTTTTGCAGCCTCCCAGCTGCAGAAACATATGTCTGTTGTTGCAGGTGTGAAAGTTGAGGTGAACAGCAGTGGGAACAAAAGGTAAATTTTTGCAAAGACCTTCTGTGTTGACTTAAAAGTGGGTCAGTATATGTTGACTAAAAAAAATTATTTTGTATTATTGTTGTGGGTACATGTATCACAATATGGCTTATTGGTTAGCACATTAGCCCTACTGTAAGTGCTGGGCTCTGCATGTTCTCCCCATGGTAAAGGGATTCTTCTGGGTAAACCACTTAAGGTGACCTAGATTTGGTGTTTTCTCTCACAGTCCAAAGACATGTTTTCGCTCACTTATGGGCTTGTCCTGGATTTCCCCCCATTCTGTGCCCTATAAAAGACCAATAAGAACAAGAATCAGGTTCTCTCTTACTCTGTGTGGGATAAGCAGTACAGAAAATGACCAAATAAATATTTGGGGTCTCAAAGCTTTACTGCCCTCGGTTTGATTTCGAGCTCAAGTTACTGGCTTTGTGGAGTTTTTGTGGTTTATGGTACCCACACGAGCCTCTTGTGGTACCCACCAACCACACTTAAAAGCTAAATATTTTATTTAGCCAAGCAGCAACTCAGAGGCTAATGCAAAGTAAAATATTGAATACTTTGGTACATTCATGACAGATACTATATATGTATTTATTCTTTATTTATATATATATATATATTTAATGCCACCAAAAGAGGTATTATTTCATAATTACCATTTCCCAGAAATAAAGTAAATAGCATAACATTGCATATACTTTAAAGTTGTGGAATGTGGAAAAAATGTGGAAAAGTTTGGTTTAAAATAAAAAAATCATTAATAAAATTAGACGATTACTACTATTACTACTACTACTACTACTAATAATAATAATAATATTGGGGGCAAAACAGTGACTTAGTGGTTAGCACTGCTGCCCTCACAGCAAGAAGGCCCGGGTTTGATTTCCTGGCACGGGCCTTTTTGTGTGGAGTTTGCATGTTCTCTCCGTACTTGCTCCCACAGTCCAAAAACATGTATGTTAGGTTGATTGGTGATTCTAAATTGCCCATAGGAGTGAGTGCAAGTTTGTGTGTGGCCCTGTGATGGACTGGCGACCAGTCCAGGGTGTACCCATCCTGCCCTTCTGCCGGATAAACTCCAGCAGATCCCTGTGACCCCGAATTAGGGAATAAGCAGGTATAGAAGATGAATGATGAATGAATAATAATAATAATAAATAAATAAACATATACATGTTGTTCTTTACATTCCAAAATATCATTCTAAAAATAAAAAAAGCACATCCAGTGCACAAGCCTTTATTACACATTCAAGTCTTTTATTCATTTCTAAATCGTTCCAAAATAGGCTGATGTAGATACAGTGATAAAACAAATGGTTGCTTTTTCTAGTCCACAGATTTTACAGGAAAATGAAATATTTAGCCTACATTTTTCCAAAACGGGCTTAACTGGATAAATCCTATGTTTTATTTGGTATAACCCTTTATTTAACTCTGTTATTGACAGACTGTATTTAACTAACTGTGAGTAATCTCAGTGCTGCAGCCAGGGGGCGCTGTGACAGCCATCATGATACCCGGATGTTGTTTCTGTTTCCAACATGGCGCGTGGGAGGTCTTGTAGCCGAGGGGTTTGACTTAAGATTAGCGCATTTAGCCAGTTTTACTAAAGTTTGTAGTCCTCCCACAGTCTTAAAACGCGCTCTGGGGAGTTTATGGAGTTGTACGCTTGACGGAATTTGGGTAAGATAACATAAACAGGTAATATCTAAGTTGTGTGAACTTTTTTTGCGCTGTTTTATCGACAGCACGAGTTTTTGGACTTGAGTTTCGGTGATGCTAATATTTAGCTAAAGCGGCAGCGGCGATATCTTTCGAGCTAGCAATTAGCTTTCATGCATGGCAGAGTCAGTTAGCCTAGCCTAGCATATCCATTTTGAAAGTCGGGACGTTAAAAGCAGATTTGTTAAAAGAAGATTTACTTTTTTCATTTTTTTCCGTCCAAAAACAACTTTAACTTGCTTTTTTTTTAAAATCATTATTTTAAAGTGAGTTTTGTTACACTTTGTTATTTGTTGTAGTATTTTTCCAGCTAGTCAGCTGTTCTCGTCTTGTTTAGCTATGCTTCTTAGTATAACGTTAAAGTTAGTTAGCTGGTTATTTCATATAAAGTTTTAACTCCTTCTAAAGCTGTACTATACGTAATGCAAGAACGAATAAAGTTTGCTGCAACTTTATAGCTTTAAAGTAAAGTTTTATTTGTTGCCATGTAGTTGTTATTAGATGAAGTATCGGTGTAAGTTTGTTCTCAAACTCGCTAATCTGAACCACGTCGATCGTTTATTATATAGTTAACGTTCATTAAATTATGGGTTGTAATTTAGAGGCCTCCGGCTGTTCGTATTGGTTTTTTTTCACTTGTTTCAGCTAACACAAAGAACAGGAAAAAGAAGTTACAACTTGAGCTTTTGGTTGCTGACAATATTTGTGTGTGTTGTTTTGTGTTACCCAGACGGATGAATGAATTGTCAGTATCGGTTGTTGGGTTTCAATTTCATACTGTACAGCTGTACTACACTGTGTGGTGGGTAGTTTGTTTAGAAAACATCGTGCTGACTTATAATAAACTCTTTCTCTATGTTTGGACAATGACTTTACTGTTACTTTAATTGCGTTACTTACACTGCTGCTCGCTATCTTGAATGAAAAATGTTGTGATTCTTTTATTCTAGAGAAGTGATATTGTTTTTCCTTTGACAGCATGTCCTGAAGTGCTGGATTGCTTTTTGATCAATTCCTTTCCAGTTATGAATAACATTTCCTGTTTATCTGTTTGTTGTTATATTTAATGTGGCTGAATGCATGAGTTCCTGATATTACAGATTTAGTCAGTCGTTTCCATAACAGGCTCTGATTTTTTTCAACCTTGCTGTTGACACAAAAATAAAATTTGGTCTTATTGCTCAATTCAGAATTTGTAACTATATTTGATTTGTTTTAATTTCCCACTTGCATTATCTTTAAAAGCTCACTAATATCTGCGTTTAGACTTATACATGGCAAAACAACACATGGTGGACACACTGAGCGGAAAAGCAAGTAAAACAGTGCATTAATCAATAAACTCAATGGACAAAGATGAAATTATTTAGTATGTTACTTCCGCATCATATTTAAAGGTTGGCAAAACAACGCTTTCTTTAGGCTGAGAGAAAAGAGATGACCTGGTGTGTGTGTGTGTTTCTGGTCAGCCACAGGAAAAAATTTACTTTAACCGTGGATTGTAAAAACTGCCTCGGATCTGGGTTTCGAACATTTGTCACAATGAACAAAAATAATTAAATACCAAAATACACAGTTGCTGTAAGTTATATATCCCTATTGGTACCTACCTAAGTTGGCGTCATGCGCCATTGTTGCTTATTCAGTGATGTTCGACTGGCATTAACAGGTAAAAATCCGATCTGTCTGCTTACAATGCACGTATCTATATCATATCCACTTTAGTACCACATACGTCTTAGGCCTGAATCAGACATAAAACTATCAGAATCCATGTGCTTTTTTTTTTCTGCTTACACTGCGTCAAATCCGATCTGTGCCACATTGGAGGCCACAAAAAAATCGGAATTGGGCCACTTGATACATGCAGTGTAAATGCAGCCTTTGTTACACGGAACACACTAGCTGGTACTTTCCCCTTGATAAAGACTCGCTAAACGCATGTAAAATACTTATTAAACTATATTAACAATTTAGATATATTCTTTTAGAAAAATACCACAATTGTATATTCTTTTTTCCCTAATCTGTTTGGATAATGCGAATTTCTGTCTTTTCTGCCAAATCTTTGCAAATATGTTGTGGCTATAAAAATAATAACGACTGGTAAAATAACCCTGTAATTTAACCCATAATTGATTATAGTTTGCCCTGCTTTTAGGGGCAATTTTATATGAAACCAATGAACTTGCGTAATTCCTTAGTGCAACCAGAATTGATTTAAATTTTCCACTCAGTCCCAGTCATTTAATGCTGGCAAGCGACTTGGATTTATTTGATGCTTTGGCAGATTTTATAATGGATGCTTTTTTTGATGTTGCGTTTGCTTTCGATACTTAAGTACATTTAATATTAAACAGTTAATACTTAAGAAAAATAAACTTCACATACTTTAATACTTTAACTCACGTAAATAGTGACTTTAACTTCTACCAGACTGACTTTTAAGTAAAATAACTGTACTTTTACTCAAGTGGTTTTCAGGTGCTGGATACACCTCTGGGTATAAGCATCAGTAAACCTGCTTGTTGGAATGAATTATTTTTAAGTTATATACTAGGTTGGTTGGGCCCTTTAGTTTTATGAGTTTGTGACCAACTTTTGGATAGATATTTTGGTTATAATAACTTAAGGGATGCTGCTTAGTGGTCTTTTTAGAATGATTTTGATAATTTTGTTTGGAAAAAAAAGGGCATCTGCGTACAATGCAGTACACAAATTCTAAGCATAGACAAATACAATTTAAAAAGTTGTAAATGAGGAAAACAATTCTTTGTTTTTCCTGGAGATTCAGATACATAAATCGAATAATCAAGTGTAAAATCGCACTGCATAGTGTTTACCGTATAAATTAGGTACAATTAATTATTATTATTTTAAAGCTACTAATGTTGTTGTTTCAAAATGTTTTACACTTGCTTGTAAATGTTGAGCATTTACACATTGTTTTAATGCCAGTTACTGTGTAAACTTTCACTCCTTCACTCTAACTAACAATTAATCCATAAATCAAGTGTTGTGTGACTATTACAGATGCACACATTGCCGTGCTGAAACGATATAAGTTTAGAGCTCCTAGTCTTCCATCTATCTTATTATTATTATTATAACACCATAATTATACTTTAGCACTGTTACTTCAGATACTGACGACATTGGTTTGTCTGGTGATTCACAGTCTGAAGTCTCATACATGAGGTAATATAACAAAACAAAACATTACCCGCTTTATTGTATGTTAGGATTAATGGCTGTTACCCCAGGTGATACCCCAGGTGGCCAATTATTCAGGAGCAGTATGTTGAGCAAATACATTGGTTTGATTATGTTTAGCAAAATTCAAACCAAGAATCATATAAAGGAAATGTGGTAAAAGGGAACACCTATTGTATATGTTGTATGTTCAAGCAGCTTGTGTGTTTTTGATGGATATTGTGGACATTTGGGTTTTGTGGACGACACACTAAGGGCAACATTCACATTTCATTCTAGAACTTTTTGGTTAGAAATGATTTAGTTTGTGCCTTTTTAAATGCAGTTTCATGATATCCTAAACTAGGGCAATTATTTCTGAAACTAGAACTTAATATAGATACATGCTGAAATGTATCCTCTTGTTGTACGGTGTTGTGTGTATTGTGACACTTCCATTTTTTTGTGTGCAAAAACACAATACACACAGTATATTTGTTCCTTATGAAGTCCTTTGGAAAGTTGTGTAGGTGTTCTGGGGTCTTTTACAAACGCTATCAGTACAACACTTTTAAGGGTTTTTTTCCCTCTCATAAATTATTACAAACTCAGTTTTTCCTACTTAAAATAGCTTGCATGGAAATGTTGGGAGACGGTGTGTCAGATGATGTAGATGGATGAGTTCTGTACTGAGCACTCCAGGCATTCCTGACATACAAGTGTAGAAACAGACACTCGTGCAGAATGTGCACTTTCCTTAGATACATGTCTTGCATTACAGCAGCTCGTTCAGATGTTATACAGGTTCAGACTAAAAGTCCTTTTTTCCACCTACGCTGTAGTATGTTTAATTAAGATACAACTTTTGCACAGGGGAAACACAATGCGTGTATGTTGTTGCGGAAAGGTCAACCCTGTCTACATAAAAAGTTGAGCCCTGAATGTGAGAACTTTGTCTCAAAAATTACATTATTATTTTTTTTTTTTTTATCATTTGAGTTTTTTTCCAATGTAATTAGAAAACCCAAAGGTTTCTTTACTGTCTTAATAATGCAGAACGTCTCTTACAAAATTTGTACTTAGATCTTAACATTGTAATATCCAAGTGTTCATTCATATATAACATTTTATCTTGTACAAAATGTCTTCCTCACTGTGGTTTGTTTATTTCTATGATAACATCTGAGTTTTTGATTGGAGGACTGAGGCTTAATCCCCACCACTACCAATCTGCCACTTTTGGGCCCTTGAGCAAGGCTGCTTAAAACCCTCTCTGCTCCAGATGGGCTGTATCATCGCTGACCCTGCACTCTGACTATGCAGTATACGAGCAGAGGCAAAATGAGTCGAAATGGGGGCCCCAGGCAAAATTAATAGGTGAGGGCCCTTATAGGCTTTGTTTACCTAGATATATATATACACTGCTCAAAAAATAAAGGGAACAGTAAAATAACATCCTCGATCTGATTGAATGAAATGTTCTTATTAAATACTTTGTTCTTTACATAGTTGAATGTGCTGACAACAAAATCACACAAAAATTATCAATGAAAATCACATTTATTAACCCATGGAGGTCTGGATTTGGAGTCACACTCAAAATTGAAGTGGAAAAACACACTACAGGCTGATCCAACTTTGAGGTAATGTCGTTAAAACAGGTCAAAATGAGGCTCAGTAGTGTGTGTGGCCTCCATGTACCTGTATGACCTCCCTACAACGCCTGGGCATGCTCCTGATGAGGTGGCGGATGGTCTCCTGAGGGATCTCCTCCCAGACTTGGACTAAAGCATCCGCCAACTCCTGGACAGTCTGTGGTGCAACGTGGCATTGGTGGATAGAGCGGGCGGGCCAGTCCATAGCATCAATGCCTTCGTCTTGCAGGAACTGCTGACACACTCCAGCCACATGGGGTCTAGCATTGTCTTGCAGTAGGAGGAACCCAGGGGCAACCGCACCGGCATATGGTCTCACAAGGGGTCTGAGGATCTCATCTCGGTACCTAATGGCAGTCAGGCTACCTCTGGCTGTGCGGCCCTCCAAAGAAATGCCACCCCACACCATTACTGACCCACTGCCAAACCGGTCATGCTGGAGGATGTTGCAGGCAGCAGACTGTTCTCCACGGCGTCTCCAGACTCTGTCACGTCTGTCACATGTGCTCAGTGTGAACCTGCTTTCATCTGTGAAGAGCACATGGCGCCAGTGGCGAATTTGCCAATCTTGGTGTTCTTGGTGGGATGAGCTGCACTACCTGAGCCACTTGTGTGGGTTGTAGACTCCGTCTCATGCTACCACTAGAGTGAAAGCACTGCCAGCATTCAAAAGTGACCAAAACATCAGCCAGAAAGCATAGGAACTGAGAAGTGGTCTGTGGTCACCACCTGCAGAACCACTCCTTTATTGGGGGTGTCTTGCTAATTGCCTATAATTTCCACCTGTTGTCTATTCCATTTGCACAACAGCATGTGAAACTGATTGTCAATCAGTGTTGCTTCCTAAGTGGGCAGTTTGATTTCACAGAAGTGTGATTGACTTGGTTACATTGTGTTGTTTAAGTGTTCCCTTTATTTTTTTGAGCAGTGTAGTTATACAACATATAAAAGTAGTCAAAATGCATAATAGAACATTAAATTGTTGGGGGTTTTTTTTCAAACTAAGTAGCAATCTTCATCTTTAAAAGATACGATACTGTACAATACAATCTTAGATACAGTACAATCTTTAAGTTAATAGCAACTTATTGTCACCTGCTAAACACTAAACTGCTGCCTAGTGCAACCCTAGCTAACCTGTTACCCAGTAACCCTATTAGTATTTAGACTATTATTAGTAATTCATCCTGCAAATAATTACATTGAAATAAGGTGGAATTAACAACCAAAACATTTGTCATATTAACCTTAAGTCAATCTTGCTCCATCAATTACCGCTGTCATGTTTCTTTTTTACCTCATCTTCATACCTTTTTCCTGCTTCTGGCTGCAGACAGATAAGTCAACTTTATTTTCATATTACCAATTCACGAGCAAGCAGCAAAAAAGCAAGCACAGTCAGCATAATGTGAAAGGGCGTGTCTTTGGGAAGGGTGCAGATTTATCGCTCAGCTGTCAGGGGCCCCTCAGGCAACTGCCTCCCTTACCTTGCCCACTCGCTACGCCCCTATATATGTGACAACTTGTCTATTTCTTTTTGATTTTGAATACTTGAGGTTCATTTTATATACAGGGATTTAATAAATAACACTGTTTTAAATGTATCATTCAGTGAAAACATTTAAATTGGGAATATGGGCTTAAATACGGGAGTGTATGGTTTTGTGGTGAATGTGTGGTGTGGGGTAGGCTTGAGCTTGCTGACCATTGGCAGCAGTAAAATACTCTTTGGTCGGAATATGTGTTATGTATTGTAGCATTTTCAAGGGCATTGTGTGTCCTGCACAGCGTTTATTGTAAAGGCATTGTGTGTTTCTTGGCTCGTGTAGGCCAGAAGAAAAGTATTAAGCCCATCACTATTAAACTTGTTAGGTACTGGATTAACTAAGTGTGTAGGTAGATACGTGAATGTTTTCAATAACAATGATAGCAAATGCTATCGCTTTATGTAGTATGTAGACACAGTTCTAGTTGTTTCTGCCTGTTTTAGGGCTCCTTTTATCAATTCGACAAATAAAAAAACGATGTTACTGTAGCAACCGTAACAGAAAACTTTTAAACCTCTTTTGTTGTGAGAAATGCTGTTGGCTTAATGTTTGTTCTAACATGTCAAGATTAATGTCAAATCTTTTATCAAGCCGGGCTAAACAAATGTACAATGATAGGAAGCAAATACTACTTAGAGAATAATTTTTTGACATGTTGCTGCGTTGCATTAGATTGATTCATCGGTTGTAATTGCTTGAGACTGTTCGACAGGTTTGGTCAACAATCCTAACTTTAGTTGCAGCTATGCTTGCAAACAGCATGTATCCCTGGAAAAGAGATGCAGCCTATATACTCAGCAATTAATATCAACAAGTTTAAAAAGTGTTGTAAAAGTACATGGAGTTTATAACCTGTTTTTTAACTGATTGTTGTCTTTACCCACCATATTTTCTAATAATAAGGTCAAACATATGCTGTTTACATTAATCTATATGTTATGCTGTAAATTTTGAAATTCATCCAACATAAGTTATTGGCCTTTATCTAAAAGAACTCTTGTATAAAGTTACTGTGTCGTTATTGTTTGTGCAGATTTTATAATATTTTTCAAAGCATTCCTCTTTTTTAAGGCCTTATACTAGCATTTGGTTTTCACAGGGCTCTAGCCATAAAAAAGTCTGTAATATGTGTAGTGATGCACTGTGATATAGGGTGATTTTATTTAAAACACTGGCTTTGTGATATGAAACAATTTTAATTTTAATTTTTTTTGTCTTCCAAAATCCTAATGGGGAAAAAAATTATTTTTTTAGCATTGGTAATCTTGAGTTTGCTTTGATTGACCTGCTGCTTAGATCAATTTAGTTGTCCCTTTTCACAGAGTTCAAATAGCTGTTGTTAATGCGTCTTTTACAGCCATAATTCAACTTTTTTTTTCTTTTTCCGTGATGACAACCTTATGCCAGAGATGTTGCAAAAATATTTTAAAAACCTTTTTAAAATATGTTATGGTTGAGGAACCCTGACCCTACTAATACTTTCATGCTAAGATCTAAAGGCAGAGCGCATGTGCTTCCTGACATCTCCACAAAGTTACTGCCTTTTTTTGAAAAATTCTTTTCAGTTCAAACCCAAGCCAATAAACAGTGGGATTCCTAGGCCTGACTCGCCGGGGTGAGGGGCTTTACCGCACGCCTGGAAGAGATGTTTGGCTTTAGGGAGTGTTTCTTGTTCCTTCTGTGTGAATGTGCTTTTTCTGAAGCCTCCAAAGCAGAAAAAGGTATTTAGGTACTACTACTAGATTGAAAAGCTGCTACCTTTTTAAACAGCTGAAACAAAAGTTTTTGTATAAAAATTGCTTATTAATATCGACATTTATGCATTTTTAATGTTTTTTTTGTCTATGCAAGCCAATAGCATGTTTTCATAGTCAATAAATTAAGCAAACTAACACTGACAATCACTCTCGCCCTCTATAACCACTGTAAAATTGGGGATAGACAATGTGTGTGTTAGTAGTTCAATTCGTGAGATTTAATGATTTTGTGCTGCCTTAATGATTTGCTTCTAGGTTCTATTAGGTTTGTGTAGAATGTAAAATAGGCACATTATGAAATGCATTTTTGGGTGCAATGTTTAGGGCCTTAGTGGAATTGCTCTGTTTACTATTTTTTTATTATTAGTAGTAAAATTATTATTATTACAACTTGCTTAAAAACCTATTAAACACACACTGTCAGGAAGTGGTAAAAATTTTTCGAAGTGTGCGTGGCAAAACGTCTTCATAGCGCCACTTATTAACTTAACTTTAATAAAAAAAAAAAAAATTGGTACACATGTAACAACAATACCTACAAAAAGCCTCTTAAAATAAATCCTAAGTCCAGCAGAAAGTCGATTATCTTCTTAGCAAATGTTGTTATTTTTGCAGTTTGGACGTTTTTTTTTTTTTTTATTTAAATAAACTGAAAACCTAAAGACCTTTACTTGAGCCAGTATTTTATTTGCAATAAAACATAGATAACATAAATTCTAGACTTTTATCTACTAAATAAGCTAATCTCAAATTTGATGCCTGCTACAGATATCATAGTATTATACAGAAAACAGTAGGGACGGAGCAGGTTTACCATGGCGTAGCATCTCTTCTTTTCAAAACAGTCTGAAGACGTCTGGGCATCAAGGTTATGAGTTTCTGGAGTTTTGGTGTTGGAATTTGGTCTTATTCCTGCCTGATACGGGTTTCTAGCTGGTCGTCTTTGACACATTTTTCGTTTAATAATGCACCATATGTTCTCTATAGGATAAAGATCTGGACTGTAGGCAGGTTAATTCGGCATCCAGACTCTTAATACAAAGCCAAGCTGTTGTAGCTGCCGCATGTGGTTTTGAATTGTCCTGCTAAAATACACAAAGCCTTCTCTGAAATACACGTCGTCCGAAAGGGAAGCTTATTTTGCTCTAAAACTTCTCTATACCCTTTCATCTTTTAGCGCTTTCCAAAACATGCAAGCTGCTTATACCATCGGTGATGCTGGCTTTTGTACTGAACGCTGATAACAGGCTGGAAGGTCTTTTTCCTCATTAGCCTGGGGGACACGGCTGACGTGATTTCCAACGAGACTGTCAAATTTGGGCTCGTCTGACCCTAAAACATTTTTCCACTTTGAATCAGCCCATTTTAAATAAGTTTTGGTCCACAGGACACGATTGTGCTTTTGTTGATGCATGGCTTCCTTTTTGTGTGATTAAGCTTTAGGTGGCTTCTGCAAAGCGGAATGTGTTTACCGACAAGGGTTTCTGGAAGCATTTATTGACCCATTTAGTAATGTTAATCACAGTTATGCAGATGAGTAAAGCAGTTCCGTCTTAGGGTCTGAAAACCATGGGCATCCAACAGAGGTCTTTGTCCTTGTCCCTTATGCACCTAGAGTTCTCCAGTTTCTCTGAATCTTTTGATGTTATGCACTGTAGATATTTGCAAAGACTTTGCAATTTGACATTGAAGAACGTTATTTTTAAAGTATTCCACAATCTTTTACAGATTGGAGAGCTTCTGCCCATCTTTATTTCTGAGACATCCCTTTTAATCATGTTACAGACCTGATACCAATTAACTTAAGTAGTTGCTAAATGTTCTTTCAGCTGACCCCCCCCCCAATGTATTGCTTTTTCAGCTCTTTGTTAACTCTGTGCCAACTTTTTTTAGAACCTTTAACAACCATCAAATTTGAATTGAGCTCATTTAGTGGATAAAAGTGTAACATTTCTCAGTTTCAACATTTGTTATCCATGTTCTATTGTAAATAAAATATTGACTGAATATTTGCGGTGCATATTTAGCACAAATTCTAAAAGAAGAAAAAAGATGTAAAGTTTTAACACAAGTTTTGTATACTCATTACAGACTGTCATTGTGGCAAAGTTGTATAAAAAAAATGTAGCAGCTGTTGCAGCACTAAACGTTGAATAGATTTATGTTCTGCATAAAATACTGCATAAAATACTTGACTTAAAAGTTAATAAGTTGTAACTTATACATGAGCCATTGTTCTGTTAAAACCTTTCTGTTACAAAGTTATGTGGTGGCTTACACAAAAAAAAATAAAACATTTGAGGAGTCAGTACTGATGTTTTATAGTCCTATAGGTATTATAGTTGGGCCAGAGCTAAAAATATCAGTTTCATGAGTGTATCTTACATTTTCTATTTTTTAGGTGCACAAATTGCATATTGTATAAAAAAAATTGTAATATAAACTCATTGATTATCACGATCTGAATCGGCTATAAGAAGGACTTAATTGTCGATACTGGTTAAAGTGTTTTATATTGTGCATCCCTAATATCAACTATTATATTTACCGTAGGTCATGCTCTTCTCCCATTTTAGTTCTGATGCTCTGCGGCAGTCATGTTTACCAAGAAGAAAAAGCAGCGTGTTCAGATCTCGGCTCCCTCCAACTTTGAGCACAGAGTGCACACAGACTTCGATGAACAGGAGCAGAAGTTTGTGGGGCTTCCACGCCAATGGCAGAGCCTCATTGAAGACACGGCCAAAAGGCCCAAGCCCCTCATCGATGCCACTGTCATCACCACTGTAGAGCCTCGAAAGGTGGTTGTCCATGTGAAATGTGTTTTAGATCTTAATTGCCCACACAAATCTTTGCAGATGCATGGTTTAGCAGCTTACACAATTGCTCTTGGTACAATATTGTTTCAGGCTATAGTGCGAGGCAGCAAGATAGGGGTGGATGGCTCGTTGACATGGCTCTTGGATGAGTTTGAAACCATGTCTGTGATACGTTCAAACTCCCTGCGTCGGGGAAGTCCTCCCACACAAACTCGTAGTGACTCAAGTTCGTCTGGAATACAGGAGAATGGGGAGCATTCTTACCAGCATTATGACCATGCAGACGAGACTAGAGACAAGTAAAAAAAAAATTCTTTTCCTTTCTTCAAATGTCAGTTTTAAGTTCAGACAGCTGATGCTTATTTCTTATTTGAATGTAAGTAGGGAGAAAATGCGTCCAGAATCTCAGAGACCAGCCAGGGTTCACAAAGATGACGGAAAACCGATGCAGCCCCACGGCCAAGAGCCCAGCAGGCACAAAGAGCAAGAACGACCCACTGCACCTCCTGCGCCGCCTCCTAGAGAACGGGACCGAAATCGAGACCACCACAACCCAGTCATCTGGAGAGAAGTCGGCAGTGACAAAAGACCAAAATCTAGCTACACAAATCAGGAAGAAAACCCACAGTCCCCACGGGAAAAGAGACCTCTCTCTGGCCCAAATGTTCGAACCCCCAACCTGCCTGTTACAGAGGGGGTGGTGAAAACGGCACAGCAAACCAGGCCATTTAACACTTACCCCCGCACTGAAAGTGACTCGGCAAGAAACCCAAGTAGTCAGGTAAGCACAGACCAAGAAACACAGCTGAGGCAATTTCTCAAGTTTGTTGTGGGGTATTGACAGATTTTTATATAAACACTGTCAGCTTTCCCATACTTCAATTTTATCATGTTTTACATTGTAGGACTTGAAGCCTGGCAAGACTCATGACCCTCCCCCGAATGGTACATCTAGTGGGCCAAGCCGAAGTGGGAGCAGTGGGGGTAAGGGCTCCTCCCAGCAGCATCATTCATCTTACCCTGCTTTGGGTCCAGATCCTCCCCAAAGCCAGCCCTTTCCACCAGCATCCCGGCCCCCTGCACCTTCTGGGCCACCACAGCCACCTCAACGTGTTTCTCACGAGCAGTTCCGCGCTGCTCTCCAGATGGTGGTGGATCCCGGGGACCCTCGCACCTACCTGGATCACTACATAAAGATTGGCGAGGGCTCCACTGGTATTGTGTGTATTGCAACAGTTAAGAGTACAGGCAAACTGGTGGCTGTGAAGAAAATGGATCTGCGCAAACAACAGCGGCGAGAGCTGCTCTTTAATGAGGTGACTTTTGTTGTACTTGTACGATTCTACATCTTTTGGTTATTTAAAATCCTAAACATTTTGTCATTATGTTTAAGGTTGTGATCATGCGAGACTATCACCATGAGAATGTTGTGGACATGTACAACAGTTACTTAGTTGGCGATGAGCTCTGGGTTGTCATGGAGTTTCTTGAAGGTGGAGCACTGACAGACATAGTCACACATACCAGGCAGGTTTTTTTTTATTTTTTTTAAATTATTATTCATTGCTTTTTTTAACCACAGCCCACACCAACAACTCTAATAATTAGGTCATCATTGAGTGTAGGAGGTCCTGTATGGAAAGTGTTTAACATATCAGAGGAATGGTTCAGACTAATGTTGATGTTGCAACTTTGTAAATCGATATGTCCACCACTAGGTGTCAGATTTGCACTCTTGCCCACGTCTACATTTCATACATGTCGCACCAGTATTACTTTTTAACCAAACTGCTTTTAATTTTTGTGCTTTTACTACAGTGGTTTATATCTTCTGTATGTATGTTTCAGAATGAATGAAGAGCAGATTGCGACAGTGTGTCTGTCTGTCCTTAAGGCTCTGTCAGTGTTGCACGCGCAGGGCGTCATCCACAGAGACATCAAAAGCGACTCTATTCTACTTACTCATGATGGCAGAGTAAGTTGTTTTCCACAATTACAGAGCTAATTACAGTCCATTAAGTCATACACCCTTTCAAACACAAGTGCCTAATTTTGTTTCTGGAGCATCTCTGTTTTACAAGTTTTCTTTCAATTAAATTAACCAGTAAATGTAAAACAGACGTGTTAAGAAAACTTTGCAACACAGTGGGATTGTGTAACTTGAAGGATTTCCAAAAAAACTTTTTAACCTTTATCTGTTCTGTATTGCCTGTTCCTCATAAAACCTTCTCTGTTGGGGTTTAAACTCGTTTTCGCAACACCAACAGCTACAATGTGCTTTGAGCCTTAATGTATGAGATCGAAAATCTATACAAGTTGCTCTAGGGCAAAATGCATATAATAACCAGTGCTTATGAGAAGATTACTTTCAGTGGTATTATTGCCTGCTACTCTTGGTGCACCTAAAATAAATACTTTTCTGTCACACAGAGACAAGGTTTCATTTTTGTGGTTGCTGAAAAAGAGGAAGTGTTTTTTCAGTAATCAGCAGTTGTTTCTCGGCATTGCTTTGTGGGCTTGCCTCTTTATTTTGTTTCATTTCCTCATTCTATGTTGGCCCACCATTCTCAGATCATATATCCTTTTATGTTTAGTCAGTAATTCAATGCAAAATGTTCTGAGAAAATATAATACGTTTTATAATGTTTTCCATGTGCTTAATGAAGCGCACATAATGTTCACTGCTAAGACACTATTTTATGTAAAATGTAACAAAGGTCAAATCGTCATTCACTTTTTGACATTGAATAGTGTCATTGCATCAAAGTAAAAGTTTAACCCTAAGCCCACTTTACATTTTGTATGTACATGTAGAACAAACCTAAAAATATGTTTGCGTTGACATCTATTAAAGTAGCGGTTTTTGGCTTTAAAGTGTTTAACATATATTGTCTTTTTTTTTTTTTTTAATAGATAAAGCTGTCTGACTTTGGCTTCTGTGCCCAAGTTTCTAAAGAGGTACAGCGAAGAAAGTCATTGGTTGGAACGCCATATTGGATGGCACCTGAGCTTATCTCAAGACTGCCATATGGACCCGAGGTGAGATCCCGTATTAGCCCTGTAATTTTAGGCCTGGTATTTGGTCATTTATTTTTGACCTTATTTGTTGCATCAAGGAATAATAAAATTATCTTGTTGGTCACAGGTGGACATTTGGTCCCTTGGAATTATGGTAATTGAAATGGTCGATGGAGAGCCTCCATATTTTAATGAACCTCCACTCAAAGCAATGAAGATGATTCGAGACAACCTGCCACCCAAACTCAAAAACCTCCACAAAGTAATTTCTGCAACAGTGTTTTTATTCCTTTATTCGTTATTCCGTGGTGGACTTTCTCACTTGGTTCCTTTTACTCTTTCAGGTTTCACCACTTCTCAAAGGTTTCTTGGACAGAATGCTTGTTCGGGACCCTGCCCAGAGGGCAACGGCACAGGAGCTGCTCAAGCATCCGTTCCTCTCTAAATCCGGCCCTCCCTCTTGTATAGTGCCTCTTATGAGGCAAAACCGCATGAGATGAGCGCAGGAGGGGCATTTATTTTGCCTGGACCTTCAGCCTATCTCAAAGCACAGACTTTTTTGAGGTGGAAGGTTTGCAGAAAGGTGCAGCTTTGCACACTTAAGTTTAATATCAAGGCTTTGCAAAGATCACACTTGACTCTAAATCCTAGTAACACTGCTGTGGGCCTGAGCTGAGGCCTATGGAAATGAAGTGGCCCTGCAAAGACAACACTAATGTTCCATGAATTGTATGATCACTGAAAACATGCCATCTTTTGGTAAAATAAGAATTTAGTATCAGTGTTCCTCTCTTTCCTAGGAGGGGTTTTTGCAGTTTAAAACATCTCCTACTGGCTTTGCTTGTGGGTGTTGCAATTTATTTTACCTCTAACGGAAAATCCTTGGTGTTTTACCTTCCACTATGAAAATGGTGCTTCATTTCTAAAGTTGAGGTTCACCTCCTGCACCATAACCACTTTGACTTTTGCTCAATTTAAAGTGTAAAATAACTACTGAAGAGCTATATTTTACTTTATCAAAATAAAAAACACTAGGCTTCTGTTACAACACTAGACTAGATAAACACTGGATGTGTACTGGTTCCTTTTTTTAGGGTGCACACCAATTTTTTTTAATTTTTTTTTTTTAATCAAACATAGATATATCGTCCTTTTCAAAGAAAATTACCGAATGCATCAAAGGATCTCTTACCATGTAGCTCTGCATTTTGACATACATTTAAATGTGAACTGTACGAGTAAAATATTTTAAGAGTTTGTGAAAATATATTGGAACCGGGTGTCAAATTAAGGCAGAGCAGGTGGTGCTCGTGTAAGCTTGGATAATTAGAAGCTAAATTGAATTAGATACTTTAATAAATCAAATTCTGTTGCACTCTAGTTCTGCTTCAGACCCATGTTAAGAGGGCTAAGTTTATTAGGGCTAATTAACAAGGGACATTATCCCTAGCAGTTGATAACTTCCCTCATTTTAACTGTTTAGCAGCTGGTGTCCCTGCTGCATGTAAACACTAACAAGAGACACATATGCTGATGCTAATGTTGCTTCAAGCTTGTATGAGCGCAGATGTTCTGTTTCAGTGCAGGGCTCTGTGCCTTTATCCTCTGTCCCTAAGCTCCTGGAGCTGGAAGCACATTAGCTTGTACCTAAACAGCAACCAAAGATGTGACACTAAGGGAGAGAATTGAAGAAATCTAATGTTTTGAATCACTCCTGACATCCAGTTCTAAAATTTACACAGCACGTGCTTGTTCCAATAATCGAATCTTCAGACTTTTATGTTGAGCACAGGATGGACCATTGAAAGCAAATCATTCTGTTCGATCAAGATTCAGACGGTTGTGTATGTCGTTTTGGTTGTAAGTAACTTCACTGTGTCAGAGAATTACTTTGATGAAATATTCTTTGAAAGATCTGTAGCTAGACTTGAAGTAGCATTTTAATGTATATAATCTGTGAAATATTTGAAAACCTTTAAACCCGATGCCTTAACAGCTTTCAAACTAATTGTAAAAAAAACAAAAAAAAAATTAATTTGTGTATCGATCTAGATTTAGAGAACATTTTTTACTTACCAGTTTTTAACAACGTGTTCCAGCAGCTTTTATATTTTTACCAGATCTAACGAAAAGACAATCAATCAGCCGAGTAACAGACAAATGACTTGCATTAGAATGTGGATTTAATTTATGTTTGATTGCCAAATAGCATCTGTAACTTTACAAGATTTTTTTTTTTTTTCAATGAGAAATTGCTTGTAAGTATTAAGGGCTCAACAACAGATGTTGATTTGTAAGCGTAATTATCATTTCTTTAAAAACAGACGACCATAATGCATTTAAATTCTTTATTCTGGTTAGTGGCATGTGACATGAATAATCTGCGCTACAGACTGTGATGAGTTTTGGTTGAAATATGTCTTCAAAAGGAGAAACGCTGTACTGTGAGCTTCATGGCTAAAGGTACAGATAATGTATATTTCTGTTGGGAAACATCATCTTTTTCCACTTACTTTGTTGATTTGCAGGTACACTTTTGAGATGCACTAATGATTTTTTACATTAATGCCATTATTCCTTTTTGCTAATTCTATAACAGTAGAAATTTCTCATGTTCACAGGATAATTCCACTAACTACAGAATGGATTCTATCAGTGCTGGACTTTCTGATATCAGTGTGTTTATTTAAATGGGTTATGTTCTGAATCAGATACGGTACTGATACCATTGTTCAGTGTGTGCATCACTACATCCTAAAACCATCACCCATGTTTGAGTGTGCGCTTAAAAGCAATAACTAGTTCTACCACTTGTCAGCTTGGAGGTTATACATTTTATTAAATGGTTTGAAAAGAATGAACGAAATCATATACCATCCATAATATGTAAACCATGATTTAAATGTTGGGTTTTTTTTAGCTAATTAACTCATGATTTTAGATTAATTTCCTCAAACACAAGCTCTGAATCCTGTCTGGACTGTGACGATTACTACTGACTGTCCCGTTCCTTGGTTGTGTTTGTGTATCAGTGAGTTCAGTCCTCTCGTTCTGTTGACTGTAGAACTGCAGAAATGTTACGTTTGATAAAAATCTGGTTTCAGTTCCCTGTATGATTTGTGAATTTTTTTAAAATACACTTTCCTGCCAACAAAATGTTTGTCCATGACTTTTTTTTTTTTTGTTTCTAGTAAAGTTCTTAAATAAGGTAATTTCTATTCTTTTATTTAAGAGAATTTTAGAACCAAAATCCAAATCCTAAAAAAAATTAGTTTTTTTTTTTTAATTAAATTTTTTTTTTTTTTACATTCTTTAATATTGACAGAAATATAACCCAGAAGTTTAATCAGATTTGTTTTAGTTGTTGAACTTTTTAAATAGACACACAAACAAAATGGGTTTTTTAAAACGAAATAAATTAGTAATGAATACATTCATAAAACACATTTTCTTACATTTTCTTGCTCAGATAATTGTAGGTTGTTTTTACTACACAACCTGACCAGTTTTTTTAAAGCACTTTATATATTTATATTTGTTATTTTGTTGGGGTTTTTTTTTGTTGTTTTGGTAGTTTTCACTCCGAATCTAAGATATGACACTCCAAGCTAGCTCAATATCGCTACATTTGTCCAAACAACTTGACTTCTTATATCTCAGAGTCCGATATTGCACTAAAAATCACTGTTCTGTATTTATCTTTACCCCAGTAACCAAAAAAATAAGAATTTAAAGAAGATTCTAGAAAATTAAATTTGTATCCAAAAAAATTAATATTTTATGGGGGAACCGTTTTTAGTAAACTTTCTTTAAGGCAAAAAAAAAAAAAGGACTGTCTCAGATCTTGTTTAAAATGGACTGTATTTGTTCCTGGAGACATGTTAAATATGTTTGTGCTCTTCATATTGCTAGTTTTTCCCTCTGAATCTGAGATATGAGTCTTAAAGCTATCTCAGTCCTGCTACGTTACATCCTTATATCTCAGGGTGTGAGTATGATATTTTAATAAAAGGTATTGTTCTGTATTTATCTTTACTCCAGTAAACAAAACAAGAAAAAGAATTTAAAGAAGGTTCTAGAAAATGGAATTTTTCATCCAATATATATATATATTGTAGGGGAGTTCTCAGATCTTGTTAAAATGGACTGTATTTGTTCCTGGAGACATGTTTAATATGGGTGTGTACTTGGTATTGCTAGTTTTCCTTCTAAAGCTGAGATTTGAGCACTAAACACTATAGTGTGCACTATACACTTACTAAAAAAGGCCACTAAGAACTAATACAGGTAAACACAAATACAGATACACACGGATGTGAATACACACTGGAACAAAAGTGATGCAATAACACACAATTTGTTATTACTCAGTAGTGATTACGCAACATTTACGCGCGCGTGTGTGTGTAAATGTTCAGGCATTTTCATTATGAATGTGAACAACTGTGCCGTTCTAAACAGTGCGATAGGATCACTGCTTAAAACAGTAATGCGTTAGTCGGTCATATCCAGAGCCACTGAATGCGTGTAGGCGGCATCACGCCCCCACAGCCGCTGGTAAAACCAAGCAAGCCGACAGCCAATCAGAATCCTCGATCATCGTGACCGTGCCGCTCTGTCAGCCAATCGGAAGTCTCACCACTCCTGGCAACTCTGTTGAGCGGTGAGTCATCTGGCAGCGTCGCACTTGTTGAGTCGCGCGCGTGCATTAAGCGGCTCTTTCTTTTCGGGTAAAACAACACTAACTCCCATTTTTTACCCTAAAGATGCGCTGAAGGAGGACGTTAGTGTGAAATCTCCAGTTTAAAGGTGGTGGTGGTGGAGGTTTTCTCACCCGTTGCTGCGTCGCCAGGTGAGCGTCTCTATTCTACTGATGTGTGCATTTGTTTTCTGGTTTGTGCGCAGCATCATTAAACAGTGTGTGTGTGTGTGTGTGTGGGGCCTCATGTAAAAGTTTTCCAATAGGAGAAAATCCCTGGAGAAAATTCTAGAAACCGGCTTTTCATCTTTTTAGCGCCGTCAGACTTGTTTAAAGTGCTTGACTTCAATAATAACAATAATAATAATAATAATAATAAGGGACAAAACCAGCAAAACTCTGCACTTATTTTATCTTTTATACTTACACTTTTACTCAAATTATTATTATTAGCAGTAGAACTAATAGTAAACTGACAAAATGGACACTTTGCAAAACATATTAATCAAATTAATTATAAAAAATGGATTTCTGGGATTGGTATATCCCATTAAGATAAATCTAAACTTGGTTTGTAATTAAAATCACACAAAACCTGGTCTCCCTGTCATTTAGTCTTTACATAAAATACAGAAATGCCACTTTTAGGAGATAATTTCTGCCAATGATTATCACAATTTTATCACTATTAAAATGAGAAATAATAGTTAAAGAATATTTTATTTTAATTTCTCTCTTTTTTTTTTCAATTCCTGCTTTCTAAAAATTAATTAGAGACGGACGGAGATCGAATAGAATCATATTAGAAAGCTAAGAACCCTTTACTATCTTTGATGGAAAAAAAACAATATAAAAAAAATATATATATATATATTCTGATGAATTTATATATTTTATTATTAAAAGTTGAAAATGATAATAATAATTAACAAGTATAGCAACATATTCTTCTTTTTTTTTCTTCTTCTTCTTCTAATTATTATTATTATTATTCAGGGTTGCTTGGAACGACACTTTTTCTCTAAATTTTTATTTCTGCACTTAGTTTTGTGTTAGTTTTGTGATCCTGCGTGTTGTTGAGATCAGTAGTTCGTACGCTTTTGTTGTGCTCTCTGCCTATTCATTCTGATACTCTGTCCAAAGCTAGGAACTGCCTACGCTGTGGTCTGATGTGCACTTTATCAGACTTTCCTCTTCAACCACCTGTTGGTTTTAACTTGCCATTTCTAAAGTCACGCACAGTGTTTGTTTTTGTTCATCTTTTCGAATTAGTTTCAGAAGTCGCTACAGGAAGCTGTGGCCCAACAGCGAGTCATTTCAGCACCAGTTCTGTGCACATTTCACACCGTGCTATTAAATGACCTTGTTTGCATGTGCAGGTCGTGCTCAGGTTCACTTCTCCTATGATAAGGGTGTGGTGGGGTTTGATTAAATGTTGCGCGTGCAGCTGTGCAGCTTTTACAGTACAGACAAATCAGCACTCAATTCCCAGAGATATTCATTTCTGTGCACGGTAAAGATAACTTGGGTCATGCTCTAGTTTTTGGTATTGTGTTGAAATCAATGCAACGGATCGTAACCCTTTTGGTGTGTGTTTGTTGTGCCACCAGGTCAAGTGTTTTTGATGTCTACACACCGACTCCCTCTGTGGCCATGTTTACATGCTCTAATGGGCTATATGGTCATCATACTCACTTCCCTACCAGACTTCAGTGAAGGTATGTCTCTTTGAGTTAGTTTCTAACCCAAAACTAGCAGTGATGAGGTCGTTATTGACTAAAGCCTTGTTTGCTTTTGCCACATTTTTTTTCTTATTGAATGAACCTCCAACTGTAAAGCAATTCTTTCAGGTCAGAACTGTTCGCACCCGATTATTCCTGAGCACGGTGGCTTCTACTGTAAGCCTTCTCCATGTCGGGGCTTTCCTCCAAGGAGTCGGATCTATTACTTCTGTGAGTCGGGGTACATCCTGCCAAACCGGATCCACCACTCTAACTGCCACAGAGGCCGATGGGACCCCAGTATCCCCAAGTGCATCCCTAATACAGGTACGACACACTGGCTTCACCTGTTCTTTCATATTTTAAAGTGAATTTTCTTACTACAAAAAATGTACCACACTAGTTGGCTAATAGTATGTGTTGCCACAAAGTTGAAAAAACACAAAAGTTGAAAGCATGCGATTGTATAGTAGGTCTGCGCATTCAGTAAGATTTCCTGTTCCAGTATGACGATGCTGCAAGAAGGACCAGAAGGAAAGAACTTGAGTTTCCTGTCTAAATTTAACTTCTGTAAGAAACTTTGGGGTGAACCAGACCACCAAATGAAGGTCCAGGATACTCTTTAGCCAACCTAACTAATGCAAACTAGGCGCAAATCCCCTCAAATACAGTTCAAACTTTAATCGTCAACCTTCTCAGAAAATGGAGGTAAATATGAGTGTGATGGTCAGGTGTCCACAGAACGTGGCCAGAAATGTGTATGTTAAATCTATATATGTGAATAGAATTAATACTATAAATATAATTACTACTAAATACCAACATTTCAAACAAAGCAGACTTCTAAATTCTATAGTAGCAATTGTTCTTAAGTGTTTTAACTGCTTTAACACACTTACCAGTAACCAGGAAGTGCTGTTAATTATCAGACAAACTGCACCAGGTTTGGGAAAAAAACACTGTAGGATGTGGGACAGAAAATCCTTAAAAACTTCTGCCCAAATCTGTATTTAATGACCTAGATAAGCTCTCTGTTGTCAAAGGGAAGTAAAAACCGAAAGACAGACTATTCGCTTTCAGCATCTGTTCGCTTCCCCTTTTGCATATAAGCGGGAAACCTATAATGTGAACAGGAAGTGAACACAGTCACCAAACTAACCAATATTTCTTGTCTGATGCATTTAAAGCCTCAGAAAAGTACCACGTCATTAGTTTCAGATTTTGACAAACCGCGTTGGAGACACTTTCCATCGGTAGTATAACTTCCTGTCTCCATTACCATTATAGTCCATCCGCCGGAGGTGTTTGGTACATTGGTTTGTAAACTAAATGCTGTATCTGTTCTCACAGCTGGACATGTGAAATATGAAGACAGGGTGGCCAGTTCTGTCCCCAGTGTGGCTACGACTGCTGTGGGTGTGTCCATCTTTCTTCTCACCACAACCGCCTGCATGGTTATTAAGTCCCGGCTCTACCGCTGTCACTGTCATAGGTACAATACACTGGGACACATTACTTTACTGATGTCTGACAGTACTTTACAGTCTGTCTGACAGTCTGTCTCTGTCTAACGTCTACCATCCCTCCATGTGTCTGTCTGTCTGTCTGTATCTGTCTATCTGTCTTTACATCCCTCCATGCATATCTCTGTCTGTCTGTCTGTCTGTCTGTCTGTCTCTGTTTTTTCATGTATCATCCCTTCATGCATGTCTCTCTGTCTGTCTATGTCTATCCATCCTTCTCTGCATATCACTGTCTGTCTGTCTCTGCCAATCCGTCTATCCATCCCTCTCCGTATGTGTCTGTCTGACTGCCTGTCTCTGATCTCTCCATGTATGTCTCTGTTTGTCTATCCAGTATTTTTGGTACTTAATAACTAAATGAATTAATTTATCAGATTTTGACTCTAATAGTGAATGTTAGTTCACCCTGTTGTCTCTCTTTCAGCAGACGGTCCTCTGATCAGTTGGACTTGATGGTGGACGGCTTGCCTGTGTCTCTGCCCACCTATGAGGAGGCGGTGTACGGAAGCTGGGGGCAGCGCATCCCGCCCTTACATGGACCCACTCAGCTCCTGCTGGCCTCTTCTGAGAACAGCCCTATATCATCACTTATCCAATCAGGTTCCAGTGACTGCACAAACATTTCGAATCCCAGCACAGAGGAGCCGCCGCCGTACGAGGGCACGCAGCCGCCCCCTGTGGATGGAGGACATGAAGGAGAAGCGCGAGCCTCACACATTGCACTTTCTGTTGGGAAGGACAACTAACTGTCGGGTGTATGAGCTCACCTCCAGCTTACTGATTGTTAGTTCTCTTGCCTGAGCTTTATGCCTAAAAGTGTCTGCTTCAGACGGTTTTTAAAAATGTATTAAATGAGTGAAATCCGGTGGGGGAAATCTAGCAAGTGAGTAACGGTGTATAATTGCACGCTGATATTGATAGTGAATGTTTTCAATGGTGCTTGATTGCCCCCTCAGTTAGGGGAACTCCACCGCAGTGGTCTCATGGACCTATTAACACAGACATTAGAGGTGACTTTCCGTTCAATAACTGCAGATCCATGTGGAGTAAATGCACGGCTGTAAATACACTCCAGCAGGATTGTGGGACTGGTGGCGTCTCCGCTATGCTACAAGTAGGAGTTATTTAAAAAAGGGCTAAAGTGGGACTTACATTTCTGCCCTGTGAGAAGCTGGTCACAGATTTTCTTCTTCTGTTTGTTTTACGTTTGTGTTGAGGATCAGTGATGATTGCTGCATAAAGCTCTTATTTATCAGAGTATAACGTAATGCTTTGCTTTGAGGTTCTAGTACGTATTTTTTACTGCAGTACTGAACATAAAGATACTCTGAATTTTAACCTTGATTTGAAACCACATGTCTAATAAGTTAATAAATTCACATGTATTAATTGATGTTTACTTGTTAATAAAATTTACCCCAAATGCCAAGTTAAAAATATAGAAACACAAACCGGCGTTTGATTTTTAGCATTTTACTGACTGATATTATCTTTCTGAATTCTGGCCTGGTGTAAATATCACTGTTATATTCCATTAACCATTATGACCACTTGTAATGAAGGTTGGTTATCATGGCTTTCATTTTATGGTTAAATTATCTGGCTTGGTATTTAAAAAAAGTCTTACACCCTAGATCTGTGTGTAAGGGTGGTGAGTGAGAGTGAGAGTGAGAGAGGTGTGTTGTGAAACTCGATTATCAGGAACAGAGGGAAGTGAAGGTGCTGAAGGTCTTGGGTAGTAGTAGGTGTTGCAGATGAACTCTTTCTGTTTTGCAGTGAAGACTTCTACACTAAAAGGTTAATTTCTAAAGACACTTTAATTTTATTCGTGTTTATGGATTTTAGTCATGGCCAAACTCGTTTACCTGCAAAATTTTGGCAAAAGACGACGATTTTTTTTGCAAATATTTCTACATACTGAAATTGGAGAGCAATTCATAATAATGCATCATATTCAAATCAGTCACACAGTCGAGTTGTAATATTTTTATCCCAGTTTTACATCAGTTGGTCCAATTTTTCTGCTTGTACAGACAAAGATTTTTCCATAGGACGTCTGTACAAAAAAAAAAGGTTTAGTCATGGTAAATTTCAGGGAAAAAAAAAAAAAATCAGGATTGAAAACGGAAACAATGCATACAGAAATTTCAGACAGCATGCAAAGCATGTTTACCCTGGATATATTCCCTCAAACCAAACAGAATAACACTTAGCATAAAATAAAAGATACTGAGAACAAATCCACAGAAGTAACACTTTTCATCGGAGATTAAATACTGCGCCATGACAGATCAACTAGCTCATATCTATAAACATGATTCCAATCCACCATATGAATTAAATGCAAAAAAAAAAAAAACCCCAAAAACCCCACAGACTAAAACACCTCCCAGCTACAGCCCCACCCCTGCCCTAAATCTGCTAAACGCATACACACACAATAAGGTTCTATTTACAGAAACGCTACAGGAAGAGCAGACGTGCGTCAGAGTACTGCAAATTGCAACAGGACACAAAAATGCGGAAACAAAAAAAAAAAATGATTTACATATGCCAGGGTAAATAAAATGCTTGATAAGATGTTCCAGGAAATGGTGAGGACTTCCTGTGTGCTATATATAGAAACCTCGATTTAAAAATAATGCTCACAGACAGTGCAGTGCTGTGGTTATTAGATTACCATAGCAACAGGAAAAAAAAAAAAAAAAACTACAGCCAAGTTCAGATAAAAAAAAAAATCCCAGACTGCGCTCATTGACACACTGGAGAAAAAAAAAAAGAAAAGGGCTGTGCAGGTCCGAGATTGCATTTGTTTGGTGTAAGTGTTAATATATGAACAGTCGTCAGTTTCATTCGCAGCATCAGGCTGCGCTGCTGGTGTCTGAGGTTTGGTAATGATGCGGCTGATGTCCACACTTATACCCAATTCTGCTCAGCGGATGCCATTTCAAACCCAAGTTAAATAAAACAGTACCCACAGCCCATCCAGCTGCTTCACAGGATAGCACAAGAAACCGGCAAGAACCTGTTTCTACATTGGGGTTTTACCCCCTTTCCACAGGTGGTGGATGAAGAAAGTTTCTTGATCTGTGTCGTGTGTATTATTACTTTTATTATGAATTCATAATAAAAAGGACAATGAAGCCACCTTGGTTAAAGTATTCATAAAGTCCATGTCTTTTCCTCAGGCAAGTGACGATATAGTTCCAGTTAACTGAGCCATTAAATCAGGTGGTTGAGATAAGAAAGAATCCCTCATCAAAGCTGTTGGAAACAAGTTAAAGATAGTGGGAATGAGTGTATATGTCTGTAAAAACATCCTGCTTTAAACAGAGGACATCCTGGTGTGAATGGCAAACCTTTCATATACCTCAGTCTTAAACGGTTAGACCCTTCATTCACATGTAAATCGAGCGAACCTTTTATCTGCTCCTGTTCGGTTTAAGGAACCAAAAGACCCGGTGGCTCGGCTGTTCTAAGATCAGCTGTGATATTTCACTAGTTCATTATTTCAATTACAAATAAACAGGGCAAAGTTTTATTTCATACATAGAGTTACTACATTGTTGCCACATGCGGACAGACTATTAATAGAACCACTAAAGATCGTCACTGCCAAGCACATCCCATACTTATCAGTCTAAAAACATCTGAATAACGTTGTTAGAAATCCATCAATGACCTTAAGTGGCCAAATGGCCAAATCACTACCATTCTCTCGTTGAAGTAAAAGGCAAGACTGGTTATCTAATGTGTAACTTATGACCAGGAAGAAAGAGTCTCTTTACTCTAGTGGTAAGTAATTCTAATCTAATTCAGCACCTCACATTGTCACATGACTGCACAACATTACAAAAGAATTTATAATCGTTTATTCCATTTGGTGTAACGTGTAATTTTTTTTAAAGTAATGTAAAAGTTACTTTCCCTGGTAATTAGTTACTTTTATAACGATGTAACCCAGTTAATAACCCAGTTACTATTTGTATTGCCCAACACTGCCAAAGACAGCTGCAGGAAAGGCTTGGCAGGACATCACTTATGGGTCTCGGACATCATTAAAATGTTAAAAACTATAAATAATAACATTTTTTGACTGAGATGCACACACTACTGATTATTATAAAAAGTACTTATACAGTACGTGTTCAAATAGTCAAGTTTGCAGTAAAAACGTAATGAACACTGCCCTCTAGTGTTTACCTGCAGAATCGCACAGTGCTTGATTTGCCCCTAGCACTGGATCTCTCTCTGTCAGGAGCTGACCCTGTTTCCACCTTGCAGGCTCCAGGTCGTCTAAACCCCCTGCGACCTGCATGTCCATCTGAACCGAAACACAACAGTCAAACGGTTACTTTATAGACACTGCCCTACTGCTCAAGTCACTGTATCCAGCTAAGTGACAGTGATCGCCTCACCAGCGACGAGTGAGAGAGAAGAAACTCGTCCTCTATGGAGTAGTTCCTTCTTCTCTTTTCCCAGTTAGACATCACACAGTTGGACGGTACGTCTTCGTCCTCCTCCAGGCCTCTGTTTGGGAAAAGGAGCTTTGTGTCAGTGTGCATTTTCCGAAAGAAACACATAATTTACACCGTAGGCGAGTTCCTCAATAAATGCTCTATTGAGATCTGGTGACTGTGGACGCATTGTCATGTTCAAGAAACCAGTCGGAGATGATTTGAGCTTTTTGACGTGGTGCATTATTCTGCTTGAAGTAGCCATCAGAAGATAGGTACACTGTAGTCATAAAGGGATGGATAGACATGGTCAGCAACAATACCCAGGTGGCATTTAAACAATGCTCAATCGGTACTAAGGGGCCAAAAAGGTGTGCCAAGAAAATATCCCCCACACCATTACACCACCAGCACCAGCCTGAACCGTTAAGACAAGGCAGGATGGGTCCATGCTTTCATGTTCTTCACATCGAATTCTAAATAACGCAGCAGAAATCGAGACTCATCAGACCAGGCAACGTTTTTCAAATCTTCTATTGTCCAATTTTGGTAAGCCTGTGCGAATTGTAGCCTCACTTTCCTGTACTTAGTTAACCGGAGCCACACCTGGTGTGGTCTTCTACTGCTGTAGCTTATTCAGGGTTTGACGTGTTGTGCGTTCAGAGGTGGTATTCTGCATACCTTGGTTAAATCGAATAGTTATTTGAGTTACTGTTGCTTTCCTATCATCTCTAACCGATCTGGCCATTCTCCTCTGACATTAACAAGGCATTTTCGTCCACACAACTACCGCTCACTGGATATCTTTTTTCAGACCATTCTCTTTAAACCCTAGAGATGATTGTGCCTGAAAATCCTAGTAGATCCTAGTTTTTAAAATACCCAGACCAGCCCGTCGGGCACCGACAACCATTCCACGTTTAAAGTCATTTAAATCTCCTTTCTTCCCCATCTGATGCTCGGTTTGATCTTCAGCAAGTCGTCTTTATCACATCTAGGTTCCTAAATGCATTGAGTTGCTGCCATGTGATTGGCTGAACAGCAATTTGTGTTAAGTAATTGAACAGGTGATCTAATAAAGTGGCTAGTGAGGGTAGGTTTAAAGTTGAACATTTAGGCTACCATGAGCTAGAAGAAATAAGTTGAGGAATAAATACACTAGACGGATCGGAAAATAGTGTGAACATGCAGCTCGACTTTCATTCTATTACACTACCTTTTCTTAGAAGCTGTGGTTGATACTTCAGCAGTCTGGGGCTCTTCCTCAGGTAACTGGGGCAGGAACGTCAGCTGGAAGTCTTCATCCATGGAGATGTACGGTGCCAACATATCCAAGTCCATGTCATCCATACCCTAAAAGACAGCAGCAATCAGATAAACATTTCCACCTCCTGTACTCCTGCCATAACAAACAGGACCCTAACAATGTCTGTGAGGTTAATGACGCATCTACCTCCATCGGCTGTTTCTGAGTCTCCTCTGGTTTGCTGGCAAAGAACTTCTCCACCTCACCAGTGTCCATAAGGACAGAGTTCTATGGGACAAAAACTACAATAAATGAAACGTTTCACAGCATTGAGAGAAACTCCTGTGCTTCACCAAACAGACAGTGTAACTGACCGGTTCTGGGGAGGAGGGGCAGCTGTGGTCAAATATAGGTGAAAGCAGCTGGCGGAGTTTGGGGGTACACAGATCCTTTGGACATTTGGGCAGTGTGTTGGGGCTGGATGGTGGGCCGAAACACAAATCGTTGTGCTCTATGGAACAGAAAAGAAAATAGCAGTGAAAACGAGACAATGTTTACTTAAACATTCCTGGCATTTGGAAGATAGTTTGATTATTATTTTTTTAAGTAGTTAAAGGGGTTAAGTGCCTTGTATAGAGGCCCAGTGGGTGGCAGCTTGATCTCATGCAGACTTCAACACCTTTGAAAAGAAGGGCTGGGCATTTTTTCTTATACCGATCGATATCTATATTCATTTTAATATAAAAATTTGTCAATTCTGCCAATTGCCAACCCCAACAATGACAGAAGCCACAAAATTAGAGGGTCTTTTAATTACACTAAAAAGAATAATTAACAAAAAGAGATTAAATATTTGGACTTAAAAAAAAATTAAAACAACTTAGTAACATACCCGTGCTAAAAGCTGTGTATTCGGTGCAATATCAGCACTTTTTTTTTTAAAAACACATCAACAAATCAATCCACATTGAGTAAAAATGTCCAGAGGTTATCATAATTATCGACCAAGTTTATCGAGATTTCATATTATATCATTTATCGGGCCAGCCCTACCTTCCAATTATAACAATTAGCCATAATATCTAATTATAGCCACTGAAACAGGTAATACCATTTTAATGATTTTTTTTTTTTTTATATAACTACCCCTTTAACAGCGATCATGCCAGGAACTCAAGAAAACAGTATCCAGCTTTCACTCAGGTCTTTCGAGAACATGAGAAGCGTGTTCAAGCTTCACCTGTCAGTGGTATGATGGCATCTCCTGGGGCTGGTGCCAGCTGCAGCAGATCTTCTGGACTGTCTTTCAAGCTGTGGAATAGCTCACTGCTGCTAATACTCATCTCATCTTCAGAGTCGTCGACGTTAATCACATTCAGCTTGTCCTCAATTAGTCCACTGCGTGTCTGCTCAATGGAGAACACAGTGTCTGCCTCTTCCACCGCACTAGAAGATAAACACAGATGGCACTTAGATAGTCCACATGAGTGGTTAAGGAAGTTGCAATGGGTAAGAAAATGGAATAGGCAGGATCTTAGTACCTGAGGATAAAATTTAGGCACACTACAGCTTCAGGCTGTGAGTTTTTTTTGTTGTACAGCACCGTGGCCTGGGTCTCAGTCCAAACAAATCCTCCATTCTTTGCCAGGAAGCGGTATTGGCTAGTGCACACCTGACCTTTGGAGATCACTGTAGCAGGGCAGTGAGCAGAATGTCCAGAATTCAGGATTTCCACTTTAATTGTGTTATGCTAACAGTATTTTTATTGCTTACGGTTACTTACAGACATTTAAGCTCCTTGTCAAATGATCGAAATCAAGCACGTGGAAAAAATCGTAGGCAGAACGTCCAATCAGATCATCGGGATGGTATCCAACAAGCTCGCTCACCCTGTGAATAAAGATGTACAGAGTAAATTCTGCTTTTCTGCTTTTTTCCACCTGGCATAACAAAATGGACAACAAAATATGCTCTGCTCATCCCTTCTGGATGGGGATGTCGTGCTTGTGCACGCAATTCTTTCAAGCCCTTAAAAAATGGCTCCTTCCTATTACAAGGTAACCACCACAGACACAACAAGGAGATATTAAGCATATCAGCATGTGGATCTATTCATTATTAAAATGAAAAAAAAGCCATCTGTTAAGAATAAGAAAACAGCAATAATGGAGTATCAATTAACAGTAATCACAGTCTTACTTCCTATTTATTTATTTGCCTAAAACACCACATACACATCACATAGTAAGAAAGCTACTAAAAACTGATTTACATAATTTCTTGTGACTTTTACCCTGTTTAGATCCATTCCAATATCAAATCACGACATCCTATTAGATAGAAAAGCTCGAAAGGTAATTAATGATTTAATTATATTTCTTTTTTTTTTTTAGAATGTGTGTAGGGAATTACATTTACGGCCTCATCCAAAGCGATCTACGTGCTAATATGTGCCACTGTGTTTTTGTACTAGTAAACTGCAGTAAACTATTGGTGCAAGATTAAGTAACATTCAGCTGTTTCATGTTTTACAAGAGAGTTAAGCTGTCATTAGAAAAACAAGCTTTCTGCACGTAGGCTCAACACAGTTACTGTTAGTGCCAAGCGTGTATAGAGCGCACACGCACTGACGCACACACGCACGCACGCACACAAACTCTGCTGACCTGCCATAGGAATCCATGGGGAGATTTGAGCTTATGACGGCAGCTTGCAGTTTTTAAAAAAAGGGCGCGTATGGTGGTATGTGCTTACCGGCCGTCACATTGGCTGAAGTGCAGGTCCATGTTGTGACGTGTAAGGAAGGTGTTGCTGTCCAGAGGGAATTCCACGCAGCTCGGGTGTGGGATTGGTTCACACAGCAGGGTCATGTAGGTCCCTGAAGGGGATGAGTCTTCCCCGTCCTGGCTTACTTTCCTCATGTGACCCGTGCAGTGAACCACCTGTACACAGGCACAGAAAATGTAATTAACTTCCTGCCAGGGGCGCCATTAAAAATAAAATAATTATTAGAAACATAATTAACGTTCAAACTAGATTAGTGAGAAATTAATTGCCTTTCTGAACCTTAAATTATATAATAACAGCCATGTTTACATGCAAACTGTCTTTCAGACCGGGATCATTTAGAGTAAAATATCCTGGTTGATCTGGTGTTTATATGTGCGAGACTAATTTAATTTTGTGACATGCGCACAGCTCATCGCCACTGCATGAATTGTATTATTTGAATTTTTTCAGTCCTGTAAGAAATGAGCTGCATTGCTCAACCACGCTAGTTATGGGAATTGTGTTGCTTTCAAGAATGTAAGTACGTGTTGTCCTTCAACCTTTTTTTTTTTAAACGGGTAGTGTATTTTATTACACAATAGTGTACCGATATTCTTACTTCTGGTATTGACACACATCAAATTACATCTTAAACTGATTTACATTTTATGTTAAAATTAAAAAAAAAAAAATTGCAATTGTAAACATGGTGGAAAAAAATAAGTGCATCCAATTTTGTATTTATAGCCATTTGTTTTACATTTATTGCAATGAGCCATGTATCATATTATGAGGCCCCTGCCAACATACAGCCCTAGCTACGAGTGATCGATTACTTGCCCCTCCCGCCTCCAAAGTGCGGAATACTGTAAATCAAAGTCTGTAATAAGGACTTGTGGGGGTTGCTGAAATTTAGCGACCTGAAATTGACCCGCTGGTCCTTCCCTGGACAATAGTTTTTTTTCTTAAAATTGCGTCAAGACCAGGCACGTGCCGAAAGATGTAACCGGTTAAAAATTGTTTACATAGCGTAAATTTTCGTTTGATTGGGTTGTAATAAGATTCATCCCAACTCTCTCACCCCGACTAAAACTTTAACCGGGTCACTTTTATTTTAATTAAGATATTTTTTCATTCGGTGTGGAAATACAATCTGTTATTACAATAACAGATATACAATGGCGTATGTAATCACATCTAATGTTGCAGCTGAGACATCACGTACTCTGGAACAGACATGTTATTTTACACCATTCAGTTTTTATTAATAGAACTACCTTCCAGGTGGCAGACTTGACGTTTACAGTTTTGCCCCGGCTTGTAAGTGTGCTTTTCAGTCTCAAGAAGAAGTTGCACTCTGTAATATCTGACTTCTTCTTAAACAGTCCTATATTAGGACACAAAAAGTCACTAGTTAGCTATTTAAAGGTAACATTATTGGATTGAGGTAAGCAACAATTATTCATCTAATTTTACCAGGTTTGGTGGTTAGAAGGTCTCTCAGCTCCTCTTGATCACATGGATGGACATAATCATACACACTCTGGCCAAGCAGCTCCAGCTAAACAACAATACACAAAAAACATTCAGAAAGATTAACATTTTTACCCTCCTTTTATTTAACATCAAGGTACAACCAACGCGCAGACACATGTTCACATATCGAGTGTTTTGCTCACGCAATTTGATTGAAGGCAGTTGCGATGCACATGCAGAGCAACGTGCTTGTTTTTACCAGCAGCATCAAAGCTGCAGCGAAATAAAAACACCTCAACTTACAATGCCACAAGTGCACCGCGGGTCATGTGACGAGAACTAATTAATCAGCGTTCCCACCCTTCCAGTAACACTGAAATCTCAGCAATAAAATAGAGAAGCAGCTCATCGTTTTGTGTTTTTTCTTTTCTTTGCAAGTAAATTACAGCAAGGTGAAAAACCATTGCTAAAATTTCCTTGTTGTAATCTTTTTGTTTCCGATGACATACGACTTGGGAGCGCAAGTAACCAGACGCATTAAAAAAAGTAGGAGAAATGGCTGCACTGACCTGTGTGATGCCAATAAACTTGCTGACAGTCTCAGAGAGAAAGACCATGTCGCCATCTTCACTCATCACTAGGATAAACCCAGCAAGTGCTTGCTGATAGAACGCATCAGTGGGATCCTCCTCTTCCACTTTCTTGGTACATGCTGCAGAAAGTGACACATGAGTAACATAACCAATTAAAATTTCATAAAAAACAGCAGGGATTTTTTTCAGATTAAGATTGGCATGGTTTTCTGTATGATTGATCAAGTCAACTTACAGGAGTGGAGAAGATGGCGCATACGCAGGTAGCTAAGGGTCACCCTCATAATCCCAGCTTTGTCTAGGTTGGAGGTGACGCGGCGAGACAAGGGCAACGAGTGGGCAAGTTCGTAGAACACCTCGGTTTCCTGACTCCTTCTACAACGAGCCGCATCACGCAGACGCACCTTCCTCTGCTCCGTGCTCGGCCTGAGAGGGAGTGGGTACAAAATATTGTAACATAACAGTTCAAATTAGTGATATATATTTAAAACACACACACACACACACACACATGCGTATACATTTCCAAGTTTTGTGCTAACTAAAGCAAAAGCAAAATACAGAGGAATTAATTCAAAACCACTACCCAAACCTAACTACGTTTTTCGTCCTACATTTGCACAAACTTGCCCCAGTAGCAATGCTTTCTGCTGGTTTTTTGTCAACGTGGCATGGCCAAATCAACTTTCTATGGAAAACAACCCCCATTTAACTCTCACTACCCCCCTCCCCCACAGAAAAGCTCGTTCTCTGTTAGGCATCACAGCCCATCCTCCAGGCTCCCTGTTGTCGACCCTAACCCCGGCCGGCACCCCACTAAGAGACGCCAGCTGAATCCTAAATATGCCCTAAAGTAAAGTGGTGCCCCAGACTGCTTTTAAACTCCTTTTCCACCACACCCAAAGGAATTCTTATCTTGATGTCTGCAGCATTTTCTATCAAACTTAGGTGATGACCTTTCCTAAAAATATAACACACTAAAACCATCTTGACACTAACTTTAAAAAGCAAATAATGACTGGATGTGGTTAATGGGTTGCTCTGGGCCACATAAAAGTACAGATCCACCCTTTTCTGGGAACTGGCTGGTTCCTCTGAAACCTTCAATTTCCTAACAGTCCTTACAATTGTATTAAATATATTAGTCTTCCAAATACGCTTTCATATTGTGATGAAAAGCTAGGATGTGTATTTTGCAAGTTGCAGTTGAAAATGCTATTTAAAGCCAAAGAAACAATTCCAATAAAGTAAAATTCTGTACTTAAATATGTCTTCATTTCTTCCCTCTTAACATCTATCTCCATAGCGTGACCCATTTTATCATGTTGTGGGAGGTGTTTCCGAAAAACCTTCCGAAGTGCTCGTCTAATAATAAAAACGAACACAAACAGCAGCCATTTGTCTAACATCTCTGAAACCAACTGATCTAAGCGCAGTCCAGTAACCCAAGAACATTTCCTGCAGGCTGTGTTCCAGGAACATTCCTCAACAAACCAGAGCAGAGCTGCAGCCCAAATAACCCACTTTGGCATGCAATACATTTCTAAGGACTGAGAAATACTGCCAGATTTCTAAAAGCTGGCAATTTCTAAATATCGATAAAACTAGCTATCGCAATAGATATTCTTCATGATAGCGTATCGATATTCTAACCTCTAGAATTGACACATATCTAAGTTACGTTTGAAGCTGATTTATGTTAATATTTAATTAAAACCCTCAGTGCGTGTCAAACAACTTCCTTCTCCGATCCTGTAGTTGTCACTGACACATACAGTCATTGTCTGTAAGCATGGCGGAAAAAATAAGAGCGCCTCCGGCTTTGTATTTGTTTTTAAAGTATTAAAATATGTATTGTATTGCAACATATCATGATATGTTAAATTGTGACCTTGTATCGCGATATATTGTATCGTAACCCATGTATTGTGAGTTGTATTGTATCGTGAGGCCCTTAAAATACACACCCTTTAAATAAACACATTTAAAAGAATTCAATATTTTCTTTTTTGTAAAACACCAACCTTCTGTTAGGATCTTAAATCAGCAACAATACACCTAAAAATGTAATCATGCCTGGGGTCCAGTCCTATTTGGTTTTCTTAAACAGGATATGCAGGATATGTCTGGACTTTCGAGTTTTATAACAAACAGTGGAAACTTGAGGTACAAAGTTTCTTAAGCAAACACACCGCTGCCCAGCACAAAATACACACACACTGTTAACCCACCTGGGAAAAAAAACACAATTAGGTTAAAACCCTATACTGAATAAACATTATATCGACGAGGCAAAGCAGTGAAAGGTGATGAAGAAAAGATGTGGCTGCAGGCAGAAACACAACTGGCTTCTTCCGTTTAGCATGAGCGACTTTCTAAAAAGCTTGTGACAGCCAAATATTTTCTTTTTGCGATTAAAAAACTAAACCTTGTTTGGAATGTCTAAGACTGATATGATCATTCTGATCCTATTCTATGTGTAGAGAATACACACATACATGAAAATAGAGTGTGAGCAAATATTAAAGAACAGCTTCCTTATTCTCCACTTTGAAACTTGGTTAAATTCCAGCATTGTAATATTTTGCCATATACTAATAACTTAATAAAGCGTATCCTTGACAATTGTTTGCTTTAAAACGTTATTATTTTATAATAAGAAGCAGTAAGTATGCTTCATGATGGGGAATCTTCAGTCAGGAACCTCTCAAAACAATTACTGTGAATAACAATGGGGCAGAGGCTAACTGACTTATCTGATTGTGATACTCTCTATTCTATAGTTGTTGTGTATTGATGAAACTTGTTCTTGAAGCTGCACAATGCTTAAGGTCATAGAGGTCGAGTTACTTGGCCCCAGGCCTACTCACTACCCTACAAAACCAAACTGCCATTGGGGGGGAAGGGAGGGGAGATCTGATAAACTTCTAAAGTCACAACGGTGAGATTTAGTGTTACAATCTGAATATATCTTTGTATTGAAACACACACTCAGAGTCATGTTTCAAATTAAATCAAACAGCAAATTTTGAAGTTATTGTGCCAAAACTACACAATCTACTTACTAACTACTCTACTAACTCTTTTTTATAAATAATAATAATAACAATAATAATAAAAGTAATAAATGTATGGTTGAATTTATTTCTAATTTATATCTTGGAGTAAGATGGCAAGCGAAACCTGATGATTGCACATGTTTTTGGAAAAACAAAACATTTTATTTAAATCCAATTATTATTAAAATTAGCTTAGCGTCTAGTTGAATTATTGTAGTTAAAAATCTCTGGCGAATTTATTACATTTTATTTAAAAAAAAAAAAACTAGAAAAAGTGTTCACAAGACCTGTTTTTCATAAGTACGCGTGTGTGTGTGTGTGTGTGTGTGTGTGTGTGTGTGTGTGTGTGTGTGTGTGCGCGCGCTAGAGCTTCCGGCATATTTTCGGAACACCAAGTTCTCAGCTGACACCAAGCCTCAAATCTTTGCACGCAATGTTACTCTATATACTCTATATACCCCCAAACATCTTCATCCTGCAGGTAGTAAACATCCTCACCCACACCGCTGGATTCACTTTAAAAATTACAATCAGAGCCTTATTTGCTAAATTAATATTCTCTCTCTCTCTCTCTCTCTCTCTCTCTCTCTGTGTGTGTGTGTGTGTGTAGGGTTCGGGACAGTTCACTTTTAGAGGCGTGTTCATAAAAAGTTCATAAACAAAGCTGATGAAAGGGGAGGTGCGTCTGAAAGAAACATAGTGTTCTTTACTCCACACACACAAAATTATAGATTTTATACAGATAATTAACTGTTTTATATATATATATATATATATATATAATGACTATAACCGAAACACATTTACACACACACACACACACACACACACACAGTAGATCAACTCTAATAACAGGACTGTCTGTCCCTAAACCAGTGTTTTGCCTTGTGTTTTTAATACCATTATTATATATATATATATATATATATATATATATATATATATATATATATATATATATATATATATATATTATTATTATTATTATTATTCTTTACATGAATAAAAATTCAGTATTCCGACTGAATGCAGACCCGAGCACGCTGAGGAACACTTCATCAGCCTGTGTGTTAGCCTGTTAGCCTGCGCTTAGATTGCTAGCGATAGTTGGCAAGCTGTGCCTCATTTCACACACATTTTCACTCACGATCCCTGCAAATTCTGACATTTATTATAATAACCGAGTATTAAAAAACTCCAAATACCGACCTTTTAGCCGCAGGAGTCGTCATTCTGCAAGTTACGAGACACAAACTTCAATGTAAATAATTCCTTTAGCGCAGATCAATCCGCCAGCAGCAGCTATTCTCTGTCTCTCTCTCTCTCTCTCTCTCTCTGGCTCTGGCTCTGGCTCTGGCTCTCTCTCTCTCGCGCTCTCTCTCTCTCTCTCTCTCTCTCTCTGGCTCTCTCATTCTGTCTCTGTCTCTCTGCCCTCCCACTTGTTTATCTCAGCGGTCTGTACAAGAGGCGGGAATTCACTACAATAAAAGTCGAAAACAAAGAACAAATAATTCAGCTGTGATCAAAACCTCCAAATATCTGACAACTGTTGCAAAATCTATCTGTAGATAGATGGATAGATAGATAGATAGATAGATAGATAGATAGATAAAAAAACAAACAGACATATAAGTATAAGTATATTTCAATTCATTGTCATTGTGCAAAGCTACATGTACAGAGCCAATGAAATGCATTTTTCGCATATCCCATCTTAGTAAGTTGGGGTCAGAGCGCAGGGTCAGCTATGATACAGCGCCCCTGGAGCAGGAGTGGTTAAGATAGATAGATAGATAGATAGATAGATAAAAAGACATATAGATAGAGAGATAGATAGATAGATTAAAGACAGACAGACAGACAGATAGATAGATAGATAGATAGATAGATAAAAAGATATAGATAGATAGAAAGACAGATAGATAGATAGATAGATTGATCGATTAAAGATGGATAGATAGATAGATAGATAAAAAGACAGATAGATAGATAGATTAAAGACAGACAGACAGACAGATAGATAGATAGATTAAAAGACAGACAGACAGACAGATAGATAGATTAAAAGACAGACAGACAGACAGACAGATGTTCACGGTGGTCTAATTTATTATATGTATGACGAGCTTTAAAATCCAACATAAAAGATTTTGTACAAGCATTTGTTTATTACAGATATTAGAGATAAACATAACTCTGAAACATTTTTAAAGCCAGCATTTACCACAGTTTCCATGTCTACCAGTTTAACTCTCTTTGACCTTCAGGAAAATCGTTCAGTAAAATAAAAAAATATATACAATTAAAACCACATATAGTTCGTTAACCAAACTGATACAGTTTATTTACTAAACATTAAAAGACATTACACACAAAAATTGTGGTCGATTAATTTGTTAATATGTTAAATTGATCTTTTCTGTCGCCCCAGTTAATGATTTTTAAGAGTGATGATTTTATTACAATTATATATAATCATAATAAGTATTAAAATATTGCAATTATTTAGGAATGTTCGAGTACTCATTTAAACTGAATGTGTTTAATCCAAATCTTTAACCTTTACACACCTGTGAAGAATGTACCTGTCATATACATCATCTGTCTGTGGAACCTTCTGGAATAAAAACAATCAGTGAGTCTAGTAAATACACAAAATTGTATTCTGCACATTTGAATAACAAGTAAGAAATAAAATGGTTAATTATGTTCATAATAACATTCCGCTGTTGAGCAGGACTGTAAAAATTAATTACATAAACCCAGATTTAAGAAAATTTTATTTGGTTTATTTGTAGTTGTCATTGTTGTTTCTGTTAGATACAATTTTACAAGCACAAAAAAACACTCTCGATTAAAAAAAAAAACAAGCTAATGAAAATACTAAATAAAGAATTTAGATGCGTTTCGGCAAAAACCGGAACACTACAATTCCCAGCGCTCCTGGTATTGAAGTATATCCGGGTAACTGAAGCTTCTCCGCGCCTTTTCGCTGGAGTTTATTTGACCCAAACCGACAGCAACAGTCCTATGACAGTCAGTATGGTGTTATTTAGGATTAAATTCGTTAGTTTAACTTTAACGCCATTTTTCAGATAAACTAACAGGTAAACATGCTGCTTCCGTCGGATGTAGCGAGACTGGTGCTTGGTAAGTTTAACACATTTCTGCTATACTACATTGTTAGCGTTACAGGCGCTCGCTTAGCCAATAGACGCGCTGTTGTTTCTGACAGAAAGAATGGTCATATTAATCCACCCCCGAGGGATAGTGTTTATATTCAGTTCTTTCTCTTCGGAAAGACAAAGCTGGTGTCTTGATTTTTTGCAGGATACCTGCAGCAGGAGGGATTGAGTGCTACCAGTCGAGCCTTTATTCTGGAGAGTTCTAATCTGAGGGAGTATGCTGAACACAGCTCGGAGGATGGAGTCATCCCCGCCTGCGTGTTTGTGAGATATTACTGATCTGTTTTTATCCATTCACTTTCATTTATTAAAATTGATATAATAAAAATACATGATCCATTTTGTCAATGTGGATCAGGGCTGTAAAAGACGATTATTTTGATAGTCGATTAGTCGATTGGCATTCATTTAAGATCGTGCCATAAGTTAAATAATTGAATTAATAGCAAACACCAAAATATATTTTTTTTGGCTTTTAAATAGGACTGCATTTATTTTCACTGCATTAATTTAATTTATTATTCTGCCTTTGCGATGTTAAACAATGATGAACAAATTCCAGCTAATAAATAAAATAAAATAAATGGAATCACTAACACTTATGAAAATGCCAAACAGTTATTCTACTATTATTTATACTACTTTTCAGGTAATTTATGAATTAATCGGGTCTGGACAGCTCATTTATAGCAGCAAATCGAGTTATAATCCTGATTGAAAGAGACACTGATGCTGTTTTAATTGAATTATGTTTAATTCTGTTAAGTTGCTTTAAAGCGGTTTAATAAGCGAGTGCTGACTGTTTACTTGACTAACGGGTCTATTGCAGTGCTGATGCAAATATTCACATTGCTTTTTCTCATGAAACAAGAATGGGGACAGCATATTTTGTGTTAGTAGTTCTGTAAAACATGCACATGTTTCTTTGGTTTGTGTTTGTTTACATTCCAATGTTTTCTCATAAGTGCCATTTCTTCTTCATTGTGAGCACTGAATTACAGTCTTGAGCTACAGCGCCACACTGGTCAAACCGCGTTACTGCAGGCTCTTACATGATGTCATGTGAGATCAAACGACTATTTGATAACAAAAATATACGTTGCCGATGTAATTTTTTTTTTCTATTAAGGACGACTAATAGTTTAAACCTACATTTCGATTCAGCAGCCATTATAGTAAGTTTTTTGTGTGTATTATAAACAAATTCCCTACGTGTCTAATATGAATGATCTGATTCTTACAGTCTCTTTTTGGAAAAAACCTGACCACGATTCTAAACGAATACGTTGCTGCAAAAGCGAAAGGTAGCAGATGGTTTATCAATTGTTCTGTCTCATAGAGCCGATCGAGCGTTATGTCTTTTGCTGACCTGCGTTTGTTTTTACAGAAACGTGTCAAGAGAATCAAATACCAGCAGTAATGACCTCATTATGGAAGAAGCTGGACTTCACCCTCAACCAAATCAAGTAATTGTTTATATATGCATTTAAAATAAGTTCTTTTATTTTATTTTAATGTATTTATTTATGTTCACAGATCTATGCAGAACTCCCCCGCTGTTCAACAAATCCAGCGGCGTAAGTTAAACCTCTGCCCATGCCGTGTATCTAATCTAAAATAAACTGATTACAGCCAGATAGTTGTTTTTTTTTATCTGTTAAAACAGAATACAATAGTACAGGAATATTAGTTTAGAAAAGATGATGATAACTGTGCTTGAGAATGCATACTTCCCTACTATATCGCATACAGGGCAAGTAATAGTTGAATACTTAGTATGAAAAACAGTAAGCAGTAACTATTCCCACACAGAAACTGAATTCATATACGATAAGCACTTTACTAACCCAAGAGCCTGCGGGAGAGACAACTTGTTGAAATGACCTAAACTTTGTTTCTTATGGTTTAAATGCACTTATTTATCATAATCCAGATAAAGATATTCAGCTCTAAATTTCCTTTGCCGTGATGGCATGCGTCACGTGACAATGTTAATATGGCGGTTGCAGTATGTCCAGGTTTCATTCATACTACTCGTAAATATACTATATAGAACATACTTTTTTTTTAACAGTCAGGACGTCTGTAGTTGCTTAAACTTGGATGGAGCTGTTGTCATTTTGATGATATCTGGATGATGTCAGACACAGACCATGGTTGGCTTTTAAGCTGCATGATTCTGGATGAAATAAGAATTGAGGGTTGTTTTTTATTTTTGCTTGGAATGAAAATTAGTTTTTTCCACAATTCGTCAAATTAGATGATCAAAAACAAGCAATAAAAAAGGAACAAAATTCTCGCATTTTATTGTGACTATTTTTTCCGAATTAAACTGCTAATTATGGCTTTTGAAGTATGGTTTGCTCAGCGAAATTAATACAAAAATAGACGTATTCATAGAATGTTAGTTGTACAGTATTACTAAGATAATGCTAGTTATGATTTACGTCACCTTCAAAAAGTTCCAGGCCCCTTGTAAGAAGCGTGTGTCTGTTTTTGTGGCAGTATTTACATTCTGAGCTCAAAAGCCTTTGTGTTGTGAACAGTCCGCACCCTGAACAGCATACAAAACCGGCGTCAGAGAGTCCTGTCCTTATCTCAGACTCCTGCCACAGGGTGCCTATCAGTGTCCTCTCCAGGGAACTGTGTCCCCAGGGCTATCCCAAATCCTCAGGGCATCCTGGGACACTCAACCCCTGTGTGCTACACCTCTCAGCTAACCAGATCCTCCACCATCAGCCTCCCTCAGTCAGGTAAGAGCTGAATATTACACCACTTTGTGCACAATTCAGACAGATTCTGTATAAATTCTGGTGTATATCTTTTTGTACAGAAGAGGCAACTTTGCAAATAATAGTACCTGATCATAGATTTACCCCTGGTCCATTATCTCCAGCTCGCAGAAAATGGTAAGACAAAAGCTGTGGATGATATTTATCTGTTTAAAATATTGAACTCGCTGTGGACTACTCTAGCTGTCTCTCTGTCGAAATCACACAGCTTGACATAAATAAACCTTGGTGCTGTTTCAGTGACTCTCCCAGGCGAAGAGGAGGTCAGATTGGGGTTAACCGAGGTGTTACAGTGAGCAGCGTGCCTATGGTGGAATCACAGAGCCAGGAAGCTGTGACTGAGAATTTATCTGTAAGCCCAGCAAAATGGCTGTCGTTTTTTTTTAATTTCACTTCTACCCTGCAATCGTGCAAACTTTGTGTAGGGAGCAGCAGTACCGATTTTACACAACAATTTTTAGTGATGCTCCTGATTGCGCACTAATTCTTCTGCAATGGTCGGGTCAGTCATTACTATCCTTACGTGACTAGTGAAATCTCTCGCTTCAGTAATTGCATTGTGAAAATTGCTGAGGTCTGAAATAGGATGGTTAGTGAGATCCAAATATTTGTAGTGATGATTTAAAAAAAAAAAAAAATGTTTATCATTGATAAATTTGTTATTTGTCTGATTTACAATTTTCTGCATTAAAATAATGTTCTTAAGTTAATTTCGGGCTACCAGACCTGAAGAGTACCTGAGCAAAGGACTACCAGGAAGTTTTGCCAACTTTGAATATAGGCAAAATAATGTGTTTTTTTTCTTTTTTATTTTTTTTTTTTTTTTTTTTTTTTTTTTTTTTTTGCAGCAAATGGTGATTGAGAACGCCCGCGAAAAGATTCTGAATGACAGATCTTTACAAGAAAAACTTGCAGAAAATATCAACAAAATCCTGGCCAGGTAATAAATTAAGCTTTCGTTTCATTTTATATTACTGATGTTAATTTGAGTCTCTATCTATCTATCTATCTATCTATCTATCTATCTATCTATCTATCTATCTATCTATCTAAGCTTTCTTTCATTTTATATTACTGATGTTAATTTGAGTCTATCTATCTATCTATCTATCTATCTATCTATCTATCTATCTATCTATCTATCTATCTATCTAATTTTTTTTTATTTTTTACAGTGATAACAGCCCACAGACTTCAAGGTCAGCATGCAACACTGTGGAGCAAGAACAGTCTATAGATGAAATACTCGGCTTACAGGTGAAAGATTGAAATACATTGTTTGAAATGTTATGACATTTTCAGCATTTTACAGACTCCAAAAGTAAAATGTTGTAGCTCAGTGGTTAGGGTGTTGGACTACTGATCCTAAGATCATGGGTTCTTTTCCCAGCTCCACCAAACTGCCACTGATGTTCAGCCTTGTCAGATGTGATAAATGCAAATCGCTCTGCATACGGGTGTTTGCTAAAAGCTGTAAATGCATAATATGCTTTTTAGTCTGCAACTAAAACATTGTTAGGAAAGACAGAATGTTATACTGTCGGAAAGGTTTGTTCATTACAGGACAATTAAATGATGCCGGACGGAAAATATGCACGTGTCCTTGTGTTTTAAAGGGTAGTGAGGTGAACCATTGTGAAAAGTTTTAGGGGGAAATAAAGCAGAGTGGGAAATAAGAATGATAAAGGCCCACAAATATCACGTAAATAAGGAAATCAAATTGTTTGTTGTTGATGAAAAACACTGTAGAAGTAGAAATTGTGACTTTTTTTTTTGCATAATATTTAGGGAGAAATTCATATGACTGATGATGCCATCCAGGACATCCTAGAACAGACTGAGTCAGATCCTGCCTTTCAGGCCCTGTTTGACCTCTTTGATTATGGTAAGTTTTTTTTCATGGTAATTTGGGCAGAATTACCATTATCACAGTAAATGATTAGCACACGACAAATTAGATTTTACATTTGCTTTTAAATTTTGTAATTGATTTTAAAATGTAAATATTTTTCTGCACACGCTTGCATTTTAAAGTAACCATTAATCGGCTATCAACCAGCAAATGTCTATATAATTTACATGCCAGAAAAAAAAGACATTGGTTGAATGATTAAGAAAAATAGTGTAACTATCTTGATACAGCATCATTTTTTTTAAGATAGTATATCTCATCTCTGGTATTGATGCATATCTTCTTAAACAGTTTACGTTAAACTGATTTACATTTAGGTTAATATTTAATTAAAACCCTCAGTGCGTGCAAACAACTTCCTCCTTTGCTCCTGTAGTTGTTGCTGACACATACAGCCATTGTCTCAGAAGCAAACATAGCGGCACAAATAAGGGTGTCTCCGGCTTTGTTTTTATTAATTTATTTTTAGCTGTTTGTTATACATTTTAAGTATTGCAATTTGTATTGTATTGCGATATATTGTGATACCATATATCACATTGTGTGGCCTATAGCTAATACACAGCCCACAGGTGTCAATTAATAAACGACGTATTTAAGCATCCCAATCTCATACACACTGCTGGTTAATGCATTAACCATTTAATTGTTTGCAGGAAAAAATAAAATGTCTGAAAGTAGTGAGAATGCTGATAAAAGCAACAGTACCCAGGAGAGTGATGAGCCGGCCCATATGGACATTGTTACAGACACGGGTAAATATTCTGTAAACCTGCAAATGTAGACTTAAATTCAAAAAGTTGTAAGGTTTTGTTTTTTATTTCTTTTCTTTTCTTTTTTTTTTATAAATATGATTTTTAGATATTCTGTATGTGTTCTAGAGACAATTAAATCACTCAGTACTATAAAAACTAATGCTTTTTTTTAAGGGACTGGACAGGATGATTTGACATCAGAAGGAGAAACCACCACGAGAGTTCTAAGGAGTAGAAATGCAAAGGAGGCAAAAAGTAAAAGAAAACCTAACACAAGTGGAGTATCGAAGCAAACGGCAAATCCGAAGGAGACACAAAACAAAAAAGGCTCCAGCAAAAGCAGAGGCTCAGCCAGCAAGAAGCAGACCAGAGGCATAAGCTCCACCATTAAAGAGCAGTTGACCAACAAAGCAACGACTAAATCATCATCTGATACAAGTTTATCAAGCTCCTGTCTATCCGATCAGGGGGCAAGCATGGACGTGGATGATCCAAGGTCTGATATGTCTCAGGAATTCAGTAGTCAAGAGGCGTCCAAACAAGTGCTTCAGGAGCTCCCCCAGATTTTGACAAGCAGTAAAAACGCTCCAGTTTTCACTAAGCAAACCGAAACCACTCTCGAAGCAGGCGCAGATCTGTCTGAGAGTAGATGTGAAGCAGAGACGGCTTCAGTTTCAGCTTCAGGTCAAGGTGTCAGTGAGCAACCAGCAACAATAAAGGATTCTTTACATGATACAGTAACGCAGGAATTAAGCGCCAATATTACAAAGTCCAGCAGTCCGGTGTCTATTTCCTTTGAACCGTCAGCTGTATCTGTGTCTACAGTCCACTCTTCCGCCTCCTCTGCCTCAACAATGCTCAGTCCTTCGCAGTCTCAACCCCCTGAGTCTGACCCTAATAAGATCGTAGCTCTTAAAATCATAATCAGTGATGAGCAGGAGCAGCAAGCGAGTGACTCTGCTCTTAACCAAGCTGTCTCCAGCATTAGCAGCGAACTCATTCCTACAATCTTTTTGTCCTCGCCAGCCAAATCTCTAACTAAGGTACTTCCTTCTACCCCTGGCTCTTCCATCACCCCAGAGGAGACCGCACAGGCAGTGAGCAGCTTGCAGGGAGCAGAGTCCACTTCAGACCCTGTCGTAGGTTTGCAGAACAATTTGCAGCCTGCCCAAGCACGGCCATTGGCACCAGAGACTGGTTTCATCCAGCTGTTGCCTGCCAACCCGACATTCGGAGGAACAAGCAGCTATTTTGTTGTGACTGATCCAAGTTCAGGGGTCGACCAGCATTCGGGTATGATGATGCTTTCAAGTGGAGAAGGGGAAAAAGCGATATGTTCTACACCCCATGTTGTGGCTACACCGCCTCGATCGCGGGCTGTGGTCTCCATCACACCAAATGTTGCTCAATCTTTCTCACCTGGTAAGTCATAGGGCTAAAGACAGCTGCATTATTTGTGGAAAAGTGCTATGATTCTAGATTAAGTAACGTAAACATTGTCAACAAATTATCATGTGAATGTAGTAGCTTAGAAATTAAGGTGTTAAATAGGTGCTGATAGAAACATCACGATTAATAAAAGATAAATATAAGTCTGTCTGCCAGTTTATCTGTTACGGTTAAAAAGACTTGAATCAAAATGGCCAGGAATTTGTTGACTTGATCAGTGTTGTTCATGTCCTTTTTTTTATTGTTCACTTGAATGTTTTTGTAGTTTCAGCATCCACCATCATTATTTCCTCCCCAGTCCAGCCCATGATACAGAATATGGCAGTCCCCATGTCAGTTTTAGGACAGAACAGTACAGGAAAATTCACTGTGCTACCCAGTCAGGTATAGTATGAAGATCAGATTTTAATAAAAACGAAACTTTGAGTTCATTGTTCAAGGAAAATGGTGATTTTGTTAGAGTATAATAGAATTTGTTTTACAGATGTTGGCTTTGCCTGGTCCAAAATTGGTGAATCAATCGACTAAGGTTGGGTTAAAACCTAAATTAGTGACTAAGAACAATGTGGAATTGGGTACGTTTTCAATATAGTCAGGCTTTATGTATAACTGACAGTAAAAGATTTTCCCCTTTATTAATTTATCTAATTAAGTTTTTCATTTTCCAGCCAAAACGGGAACATCTGTTGCTGGACCTAACCAAGTTTCAAACTGCTCCCAGAGCTTAGATCAGGGAAACAACACTACTGGAGCAAGTCCTAGCCATCGAAGAATTCTCTGCTTTGATGAAAACACTAGCCAGACAAGTACAAATGCAGCCGCTGCTTTTACGAGGACAGAGCAAACCCGCCCTTGCATTTCAGGCCACACTAATGCCAAGAAAAGAATTGAGACCATAAGACTATCAGATCCAAGTCAGAGTATAGGAACAAAGCCATCTGAAAAGTTTACTACACCCCAGCAGCAAAAAAAAGCAGCAGAAAGCACACAGGCTGAAACAGGGACTGATCAAATTGTCAATTCTAGGCCATCCCCAAACAAGTCTGTTCAGCAACAGACATCTGGTATATTAGAGTCCAAAAACCCTGAGCACAGTTTAAACCCTTCTACTCAGAATCAGGATTCTACCAACAAGGGAAAAGATGCTTCACAGGAGGAAAAACACGAACAAAGAGCTTTGAAAACACACGAGGGGCCCTCAAAGAGCAACGTCACTCAGAACTCATCTAACATTGCTGCAAACAAGGAGAATGAAGTAGAAGCCAGTCAGCAAGAGGTGTGTCAAGCAGCTACCCCAATATCATCTACAGTACGACCTGCTACTCAGGATGGAATAGTAAAATCAACATGCAAAACAAGCCCGCTTACCAAGCAGGCGGTGGAGATGCTACAGGACATCCAGAGCCAGAGTCCCATCTCCACCCCACCCAGGAGGAAAGGCACCACAGACCTACCACTACCAAAAACGCCTGTACCTGGTCGTCTCCAGGAGGACCTGGTGGACGGTTTAAGGACCCCCCTAAGGCAGAGGCACGGGCGTGAAGGAGAGGCCACACCCAAAAAACTGGCTCCTCCTGCTACACCTGAACTGCCTACCTGCAGCCCAGCCAGCGAGGCAGGAAGCGAGAACAGCATCAACATGGCCGCTCACACACTTATGATCTTGTCACGCGCAGCTCGGACCGGCGGGCCATTAAAAGACAGCCTGCGGCAGGAGGAGGCTGGTGCAGCCAAATCAAGCGCTTCCAAAGGAAAGAAGCGCAAGCATGCTGAGCCAAGCCCAACTGCAAAGAAAGAACTGCAGCTCACGGGTTCATCCAGCAGTAAGAAAAAAGCTAAAGTAAGCGGATTTTGTTGTTTATTGCAAACGAATGTCTTGGGTCCAAAAAATTTACAGATATGTTCTGTACTTCTGTATAAATGTAATGTTATAAGAATATTCTTTCTATAAAAACTGATCTTTATCTATTTTATGTCATTTTTTTTTTTGTTTTTTTTTAGAAGCAGAAGAAGCTTTTAGACTCCTTCCCACATGACCTAGATGTTGACAAGTTCCTGTCTTCGCTGCATTATGATGAATGAGGGCACATTCCTAAATAAATGTTGATGTGGCAACAAGAAAGAAAACACCACGGGAGGATGCAAGAATAATATAGTGATGTTTCTCATGATTTATATTCTAGTTTTGTATAGTTACTTTTTTTTACTTTTTTGTAAATATTTTTGGGCATTTTTGCCTCCACTGAGCAGACAGGACACTGGGAGGGGAAAGGGATCGGGGGAAAAGTCCGGATGGGGGAAGGGATCGGGGGAAAAGTCCTGAGCTGGACTCAAACTCAGGCCGCCCGGAGTGCAATAGCTCTATATATCTATAGATCTATATGTCGATGTGTTACGCACAAGGCTGTTGTGTCGACTTCCTCGGGACAGTTTAACGTCCCTGGTAAAGTTCTTATAAGATTATTTGTTGTACAGTTACTTTCACATTTTGTTCATCTTTTTAAAGTTGAGTCAATGTAGTACATTAATGATGCTATTTTTTATACATGACTACATTTTACTGCTAGTTCTGCCACAGTTTAGCTGAAGGGTTCGTTAGGAGAAATTTTACAAACAGCACATTTTTTTAATTCTCCTGAAATCTCATTGGAAAATGTACAAAAAAATTACTAAATAAGAGTCATCCCGTTTTCTGAAATCATTCAATAGCAGTTTAGAGGCATGCGCCTCTTTTATTGTTAAATATTAGAACACGGAAACATACAAACAAACAAACATACTGGCAATGATGTCATTGCCAATAGGACATTTGATTTACTGTTGTTTTTCCCACAACCTGTCGATCTGCTAGGATTTTGATCCTACACTACTTAACCTTTACACAGAATAGCAGCTTGTAAGATGCAAATAAAGACAAAAAAATCCAGATTAAAAAAAAGCACTAAATAGAAAAAGGCTAGTGAAACTTAACCAGTGTGTAACTGGTGAATCTCAGAAGGTTTGGATTGGATACAACAGCAGAACAGAACATGAGGTAAGAGTAGGAATCAAAGGCAGATGGGTTTAATGATTAGTGTCTTACGTTTAGACACTTAAGTTTGGAAATCCTGCTCTAACGAGAAGAATAACAGAAGGTAGCTGACTGCACGCCGAATCTAAAATCTAAAAATCTTCAAATACGTTTTTAAAATTTTATATAATGCAGTTTGCAAAAAGTTCCAGTAAAAGTCAAGAAGAGCATGAGCAAGCAAATGTTTTAGCACATTGCCAGCAACAGTGCTGTAGATGGACAAAATCTAGTATCAAATGGTCAAGCTGCTCCTTACGGTTAAAGTGGTGTGGGTTTTTTTTACATCATGGCGCCAAATGTTAGCTGTCTTCTATCGGTTCCAGCCACATAATGTGATCAGTGTACATCAGTAGCCACCCTAGTCACCAGATCCGACTTCATTTGTGTAAAATGGGAGATTTGTAGCAGCTATGTGAGGCAGTTATGTCAACATGCCCCTCAAAGGAATGTTTCAACACCTTGTGGAATCCACAGCATTGAGAATTGAGGCTGTTTTAGGAGCTAGTCCTAGTCCTAATCTGGGGGACTGGTGACTATACCTACTGTGTTTAAAAGCAGTTGCAGCACTGTAGTAAAAACACCACATTAAAAATAGCCTTTTAGTTGATTAAAAGGATCACAAATTACCAACAAAAAATAACAATGAATGAATGAATGATATGGGTGAAAACAATAATATTGGCTCTCTTAATATATTTTCTATTTAATCAGTCAAATCAGTGATTGAGTGGAAATTTTAGTCCTTAACCTCTCATCACTGAGATGTTTCTGCGTACAAAAGTCCCACTGCACACTCGCACTATGTTGGGCACTGTTTAGTGTACATCAGGGAGAAAAGTATTGAAAAGCCAGATCTGTAGTTTCTTAACGACTTAAACCTTCTCAATTGGCACTAACAATCATTTTACGAAAAACTTTTTTCATTCAAACTATTCTGATGTTTTACATCAACAATACTTAAAGCTCATGCAATATGCAGAGCTGCTGTTTATCCAGTGATGGAACAGATGTGAATGAATATAATATATTACATATATTATATATATAAGCTTGTTACACATGGTTTATTAGTAAATAATTATATTATAATTTAAATTATATAATTATTATATATATAATATAAAATTATTATATAATTAATAACACCTTTAATAATTATTAACTAAACGATTATTCAAATTAAATTAATATTATTCGGACAAAAAGTATCACACAACACACTGGTTCCAGTTATGTAGTAAATATTCATCATTTATTTTGATTGAATATTATTTTTAAATTTAATATACAAAATAGTCCTGAAGTTAGTGTTTTAAAGGGTTATGTAATAAATCAGTTTCATCATTATCATTAAAACCTTGATATTTTAATGTTCTCTATGGTTGTTATATAGTTAGCGTGATACTGACTGTATCCAGTTTTTACGCCATTCTGAAATTAATATTCCTACAGTGTTATTAGGAGCAGCTGGTGTGTGAAAACCAGGTGACCGTTAATAAAACGGTGTGTATGTGTATCAACGGTCAGACGATCTCTTATTTAACTTAAAACACAAGTATCGTCTGTAAAACTGCTAATTGTACAGAAACCTAGTAAATGATCAACCCCCGACACAAACACATACACATACACGTTTTTCTCTGTTATAAAAATGTTAAAAGAGATTGAGAATAAAAAAACATCTTATATGAAATAGAAACCTTATATAATCTGATTTTTCTGCATTCTGTACAATTCCAGGCACAGAACACTTTCATACAAGCCTATAATTATTTTGTTACTAACATCCAAGCCAAGAATTAGCTTTTTTATTTCCAACCACCTTCCTCGTCCTCAAATCATATGTGTAAACCTCAGCTCCAACAAAGAAATGAATGAACCCTGAAAAGCAAATGCATTAAAATATATTATTATCAAAGAAATGTTTATTATTTAGCAATGAAAGAGAAACAGGTGAAAATTTGGTATGGTGGTGTTTACTTACTACGCTTATACAAAGCTGCACTGATGGGGGTTTTAATGTCTGGGAAATCCTCAGTGATGTTGTGAGGGTTGGATTTCTCCATGGCTTTCCGTCTCACGTTGTATCTAAAAAAAATTAAAACTAAATATGTTACATTTCACTCCAGAGTGATCTACATTTATCTCTTATACAACTGAGCAAATAGGGGTTAAGGGCCTTGCTCAGAGCAGCTTGGTGGTGCTGGGAAGCGAACTCTGATTTTCTGATTTCTGATTTGACTAGGCTTCTACTTCCCCTCGTATAATGTATGTACAGTGTCTTCACTTTTGTCACTTTACAAGCTTAAATGTATTTTATTGAGATTTTATGTGATAGACCAACACAAAGTAGCACATAATTGTAAAGTGAAATGAAAATGATATTCTGAAAATTTTAAGCAAATAAAATTCTGAAAAGTGTAGCGCGCATTCAGGTGGCCGCTAATAAAACGGTGCAAAATCAATTGCCTTCAGAAGTCACCTGATTAGGTAATAAAGTCCACCTGTGTGTAAGTTAGTCTCAGTATAAATACACCTGTTCGTGACGGCCTTGGTGGTTTGTTAGAAAACAATAGTAAACAAACAGCATCATGAAGACCAAGGAACTCACCAGACAGGTCAGGGATTAAGTTGTGGAGAAGTTCGAAGCAGGGTTAGGTTATAAAAAATATCTCAAGGAGCACTGTTCAATCCATCATCCAAAAATGGAAAAAGTATGCCACAACTGTAAACCTACCAAGACATGGCCATCCACCTAAACCGGCAGACAAAGCAAGAAGAGCAGCCAAGAAGCCCTTGGGCACTCTGAAGGAGGTGCATAAATCCACAGCTCTGGTGGGAAAATCTGTCCACAGGACAACTATAAGTGGTGTACTCCACAAATCTGGCCTTTGTTGAAAGAAAGACAAAAGTCCCACTATGTGTGGCAGAAAAGTAGCACTGCTCATCATGGTGGTGGCAGCATCATGCTGTGGGGATTATCAGCAGGGACAGGGAAGCTGGTTAGAGTTAATGGGAAGATGGATGGAGCTAAATACAGGGCACTCCTGAAAGAAAACCTGTTAGAGGCTGCATAAGACTTGAGATTGGGAAGGAGAATCACCCTCCAGCAAAACAATGACCCTAAACATACAGCCAGAGCTACAATGAAATGGTTTGGATCAAAAAATATTCAAGTCCCATTTAGCATCTGTGGCAAGACTTGAAAATTGCTGCTCATAGTCGATCCCTATCCAATCTGGCTGAGCTCTGTGTAAATCTGGTAAAGACATACAATCCCTACCCAATTATGTGCCAAATTGTGTTGGTCTATTACATAAAATCTCAATAAAATACATTTAAGTTTGTGATTATAAGGTGACAAAATGTGAAAAAGGTTCAAGGGGTTTGAATAGTTTTTCAAGGCACTGTAACAACACTGCATGACTCATTTAACATAAGATATTGTTTTTAACCAGCTTTTCAGAAATACACATTTAAGAAAAAAAAAAAATGCAAATTTTAAATTTAAATTTACACCTAATGAGCAAGTCTGCAAGCAGGGTAAAAACTACATAAGGAAAAAACCATAAGAGGAACCAGACTACAGGGGAAACCCATGTGATTACATCGTCACTTAACTGTTTTCCTTCTTTTTTGTCTTCCTTCCTCTCTCTCACTCTCTCTCTCTCTCTCCCTTCCCTGTGACCTGCTCCAGGGGATGATACATCACCAGGGTGACCAAGGACGTCCCACTCTGCCATAAAAGACGTTCCAGCTGTTCTTTATGGACTTATGATTTAAGATGCTCACACACACACACACACACAATTCCTGCTACCTGTTTTTCACCCAAATGAGGATGGGTTGTCTGTTGAGTCTGGTTCCTCTCAAGGTTTCTTCCTATTTCCATCTCAGGGAGTTTTTCCTTGCCACCGTCACCCCCGGATTGCTCATCAGGGACAAACTGATTTCTGTCTCATTTTCATCTTATAATTTCTTCGATTGTGTAAAGCTGCTTTGTGACAATTAACATTGTAAAAAGCGCTATACAAATAAAATTGAGTTGAATTAAATTCTCATCTGGATGACAAAGAAGTGTGTGATTATAGATAATCCACTGGAACAGACCTGTCACCAGGATCTTACAATCAACTTTCAAATCAACAAAGTTTCAGAGTTTATTACAGTTTTAACATTCATTTCTTATTGCCGTCCAATGATAGAGACCTGAGCACAAGATCAACCATAAAAACAGCATGGAATCGGAGTCACTGTTTGTCTTTTAATAATAATAATAATAATAATAATCTTTGTCATTGCACAAGGGAGTACAACAGTAGTGCACTGAAAAGTTAAAAATGATGATTAAAAAATAAGATAAAATACAAATAAAAAATAAAAAGAAAATAAATAACAAATACACAATTAAACAGTTATTTAAGTGCACAGTGGTTTTGCACATTAGTGAGGTAGTATTAAATTGTGTGTGTGTGTTTATTTATTGTTAGCAATTCGAATGGCCTAAGGATAGAAACTGTTGTTGATCTGGCTGTCTGAGACTTTATTGACCTGAAACGTCCAGATGGCAAAAAGGTCGATCATGTGTAAAACTTTGTAAAACCTACCTCCAGTACTGGTCCTGAGTAAAGAATAAGACATGGCCGCTGTTGGGAATGTAGACCGCAGCGTCTATATGGTCCACTGAGGCTGGCAAATGGAAGCTGCTGATTTTTTGACCTGAACCTTGTATCCGAGAGCCCTCAACAGTCCAGTAGCTGGAACCTGTGTGAAGAGGGATAAATTACCGTATATAAGATGATGTCTGGTATATATATATATATATATATATATATATATATATATATATATATATATATATACACTGCTCAAAAAAATAAAGGGAACACAAAAATAACAGATCCTAGATCTGAATGAATGGAATATTCTTATTAAATACTTTGTTCTTTACACAGTTGAATGTGCTGACAACAAAATCACACAAAAATTATCAATGAAAATCAATCACATTTATTAACCCATGGAGGTCTGGATTTGGAGTCACATTCAAAATTGAAGTGGAAAAACCCACTACAGGCTGATCCAACTTTGATGTAATGTCGTTTAAAACAAGTCAAAATGAGGCTCAGTAGTGTGTGTGGCCTCCATGTGCCTGTATGACCTCCCTACAACGCCTGGGCATGCTCCTGATGAGGTGGCGGATGGTCTCCTGAGGGATCTCCTCCCAGACCTGGACTAAAGCATCCGCCAACTCCTGGACAGTGTGTGGTGCAACGTGGCGTTGGTGGATGGCGCGAGACATGATGTCCCAGATGTGCTCAGTTGGATTCAGGTCTGGGGAACGGGCGGGCCAGTCCATAGCATCAATGCCTTCGTCTTGCAGGAACTGCTGACACACTCCAGCCCACATAAGGTCTAGCATTGTCTTGCATTAGGAGGAGGAACCCAGGGGCAACCGCACCGGCATATGGTCTCACAAGGGGTCTGAGGATCTCATCTTGGTACCTAATGGCAGTCAGGCTACCTCTGGCGAGCACATGGAGGGCTGTGCGGCCCTCCAAAGAAATGCCACCCCACACCCATTACTGACCCACTGCCAAACCGGTCATGCTGGAGGATGTTGCAGGCAGCAGAACGTTCTCCACGGCGTCTCCAGACTCACGTCTGTCACATGTGCTGTGTGAACCTGCTTTCATCTGTGAAGAGCACAGGGCGCCAGTGGCGAATTTGCCAATCTTGGTGTTCTCTGGAAAATGCCAAACGTCCTGCACACGGTGTTGGGCTGTAAGCACAACCCCCACCTGTGGACGTCGGGCCCTCATACCACCCTCATGGAGTCTGTTTCTGACCGTTTGAGCAGACACATGCACATTTGTGGCCTGCTGGAGGTCATTTTGCAGGGCTCTGGCAGTGCTCCTCCTGTTCCTCCTTGCACAAAGGCGGAGGTAGCGGTCCTGCTGCTGGGTTGTTGCCCTCCTACGGCCTCCTCCACGTCTCCTGATGTACTGGCCTGTCTCCTGGTAGCGTCTCCATGCTCTGGACACTATGCTGACAGACACAGCAAACCTTCTTGCCACAGCTCGCATTGATGTGCCATCCTAGATGAGCTGCACTACCTGAGCCACTTGTGTGGGTTGTAGACTCCGTCTCATGCTACCACTAGAGTGAAAGCACCGCCAGCATTCAAAAGTGACTAAAACATCAGCCAGAAAGCATAGGAACTGAGAAGTGGTCTGTGGTCACCACCTGCAGAACCACTCCTTTATTGGGGGTGTCTTGCTAATTGCCTATAATTTCCACCTGTTGTCTATTCCATTTGCACAACAGCATGTGAAACTGATTGTCAAAGTGGGCAGTTTGATTTTAAAGTGTGATTGACTTGGAGTTACATTGTGTAGTTTAGGTGTTCCCTTTATTTTTTTGAGCAGTATATATATATATATATGCATTTAACACCCTCCGTGAGATCAGTACCACTGAAGAGGAATAGAGTGGAGTTCTTTCCAAGCCAGAAGGCAGCATCGATAGTTGAGTTAATTTTAGGAATGAAAGTGTGGATCAGACCCTCTTTTATGTCATGTTTATTATTTTTGATCCACAAATAACTGTAAAAAAAGGGAAAAAAGAAGGGAGCCATAATGTTAAGAAATTTTTAAACAGAGCAGATTTACCCAGTGTAGTAATAAGCACTGATTATCTGTACACACACACTCAATTTTCTAAGCCATTTGTAGGAGATGCTGAAAAAAAAAAACCTAAACTTCTAATGTAAGGTAGAAAAAAAAATGAAGCAAAAAATTATAACAAAGTTTATTGAAATTTATGGACCAAGTTAAGCTGCCAAAACAGCTACTTTCCAAAGATTTTGTTGGTAAAAAGAAACTTAATAACTCATCAGTAAAAGATTTTGGGTTGGACCATAATAAAGATTAAAGACTCAATCAGGACAAAACAGTGTTAAATAACACTAGATCATATAGTGACGTCTGGTTAAGACAACTAGACAAAAGACAGCTGAAGTCTACAAATATTAAACAGTTGCAAGTGACTTACCGGCCTTTGAAAAAGAAAATGGATCTTCCTACATTAGTAACAGAATCAAAAGACTGGTCAGGATCACACTGATCCTTTATTGCCCTTGGATAGAAAAAGCGAGTGAACCAAGAGTTGAAAGGAAAGTTCCAAGTCAGGCTTGGGTAATATGGGGCTGTAATGCTCGAGCCTGTGGATTATCACAACATTAATTTATATTTTATGTTTAATTATAAAAAAAACCATTATATTAAATGAGAATAATTTCAATATATTCATGACCTACTTTTCAATACTTATACATACTTCAATACATACTCATACTATAAGGATCAGTGCAGAAAGTGGGTAATTTTATACCATACAGTGCATTGATGTTCCTAATATCCTCACTGGAAAGCATGTTTTGTGAATGTCGGTTTCTGTATGTGGGATACATGAGGGATTCTGGGTTTTGAGAATGTTTTAACCCCAAGGCATGGCCAAACTCATGTGCTGCAACCAAATACAGGTTAAAACCTGGAGTGGGAGACAGAAATCCTTCATGAAATCCACACTACAATGTCAGACCTTTAATTGTTTTCCTCTTTCTATGAGATAGAAATTCCTTAGATTAAACAAATACAGAATTGCCTCGGACACTGTACTGTCTATACACACACCTTATCATAAAAATATAGGACTTTCATAACTAAGCATAATCAACTGTTGGCTTGTATGATTGCCTGTAGGGGGCTTAGAGCCCAATTTCTGTGTAATTAGTTCACTTTTGTCAGTCTTTCAAACCTTTAATCCCAGAAAAAAACACGAGGGATTATTTGGAACAGAAGATCAACAAGAATTGATCTTCACTGACATAAAAGTCTCCAAACATCTGAGGTATTTAATTAAGATCAATAATGTTTTTTTGTCCCAAGCAACTAAATTGTAAATATTTACTTTTAAACTGCTCTAAAATTCAAGTCTTTATTGAAGTCTATACTTATTCTGGCAAGATAAAGAATTACCTTTAGAATCTACGGTCCACTGCTCATCTTCATCAAAGTGAACATCTCCTCCAATGCCCTCGCCAGGGTCAAAAGCATGAGCCAGTGTGCCTTTAGGCCCATCAAAAGGGTAGTTATCCCCATGGTCTTGGATGTTTTTGGAAAAAGGCCACAAAAAAAGAATAGTCATGATTAAACGTATGTGACAGGAGTGTGAAGCTATTTATTATCATCTGAGGGCCAACAAGACGTTCATGTCCTTCTTGTTGGAAATATCATTCTGTGTACGATTCATTTATTCTATTGAAACGCTTATTTCACACCAATGGGTCCTTACATTTGGAGCCAAACTCCACCATGATGTCAGCTTGCTGAGAGGAAGACCTGTAGAATTGTAAAGGACTGGCGTTTGCCCAAACATCCAGAGCTGCTTTAATCAAAGAGTCTACTGTACCCGTAGGTAGGTCACTGGTGTATTTTCCAATGCTGAAATATCAAAAAAAATTTAACATACAATTGAGAGAAATCTGTATATAGTTTAGGCAAGATTTTCACACACACACACACACACACCCCTAGACTGCAGATGCTAAATCAAAAAAATATAGTAGCATCAACTTTGTCTACATCAGTAGATAGAGATAAATTTACAACTTTTAGACTATTTTAACTAATGTTTAATGTCTTTAAACGAACTGGGAGACTCTATAAATAACATAATGGTGTTTTCAAAACAGCTAATTATAAAAATTATATTATAATTATAAGAATGATATGAATTTCAGCCCCCTTTTTTACCATTTAATACAATAATACAGTCTCAACAATTCAGCGAGAAATCTCACAATTCAAGTTTCTTGTTAGGAGTTTTTTATAAAACAACTTCAAATAACACACTTACGTTTATTAACTATAAAATTTAAATAGAAAAAAATTGAGATCACATATACATCATTTAGGAGTAAAGCAAAATTAACTCCAAGGAATAAAATAAGGTTTTATGTGGAAAGAAATATCAAACTTTGTTACCGGGTCTTTCAACAGAATAATGATCCTGAATATACCTGGAACATTTAACAAAATAGCATGGAGACAAGTTCCACCAATTCTTTCAGGGAAAGTGCATAAGTATTGTTAGTAGCTTGTAGCTTAATAGGTTGAATTTAAACAATAAAACTGCGTGTAAATTTCTGACCTGGAAAAATCAGATATAAATAAATAAAAACTAAAAACAAATTGGTCTTTAATCTATAATTATACAGTGACGTCTTATGGAAATTTAGTGTGACTAAATTTATGTGTGTGAGGAAGTAGTTTAGATTCAGGATCATAGGTTCAATTCCCAGAACAACCAATATGCCAACACTGGGGCTCTTAACCCTTTCCTGCTCATTTGGATCAGAAAAATGTGATTGATATAAGTCGCTCTGGATAAAAGTGTCTGCCGAATGCCAGAAATAAAAATGTAAACCTTTGGCCCCATCTCAACACCCAATCAACTTCTACTGTAAAGTTCATTACCTGTAAGATATCACGTTTTTATTCCATCTGTTGCCTCGGTTGTAAACATATTCCTCCATATCAGGAACACCACACCTGGGCCTCTTCATCAGAGCCACTGTGTCAGGGTCCAGACTGCCGGTTTGATTAAGTAGGAAAAAACTCTGCATGTCTTTCAGTTTAGAGGAAAAAGAGGGTTGACTTCTTTTCTTATGACCAGGTGGACCTGTCTGAAAGCTGTAGAAGCGTTCGATGTATTTCTGTGAGTAAAGGAGACAAAAAAACAACACTGCAATGAAACTTGGAAAGACTTCCCAGGTTTCTCTTCATATCAGTCAATGTTAAGTCCATTTAATTTTTCTTCAGCGATTGTTAATCAATTAATTATATTTTTAAAAATAACTTACCGTTGCTAGTACTACGTCATCCTGAAGTGGGCGACCCAGATGTAACAGGACATTTTCTTGTTCACCCTGCAGTAGAGGAGCACCAAGACATGGAGGAGTGAAAAGAGCACAAAGACAAACTAGACCAAGAAAGAGTCCCATCGCTCAGTTCTGAACTATAGTGGTGTTGAAAGCAGTCAGGTGGAGAGGAGCTGGACTGGAAGATCAAGAAAGCTGGAAAGGCTTTTTAACAGGTACTTATGACTCAATCTGAAAAACCTCACACGCTGGGATGAGTTCAGGAAGGACAGCTGTAGAAATATAGAAGTTAAACAAAATGAATCCACTGTTACCAACCTAAAGCCTTTTCATACTGATTTATTATTCATTAATCTGCTAATTAAACAAAAGCTACGATAATTAAAGAAATTGATGATTTTTTCACCCATTTTACTAGATCTAGAGCATGAACGAGTGTAGCTATTAATAAACCTTTTACTTCAATAGTTACACATTTCCCTTTACATCATATTCATTAGAGAAGCCAGAGAAGCTAGAAAAACATCAGCAGGATCTTCTTGAAATATCCAGTAAGAGTAAAATACTTTTCCACATAGATGTAAATCTAACAGATCGCTGCTGTACTAACAGTTAATATCACATTCATGTTCTGCCAAAAACAGATACACTCCACCATCTGAGGAAAAAAACCCCATAAACTTTCAGCTCATATTGTTTTTTTTAGAGTGGGCACAGTTATAACATTTAAAACTAACGATATATATTAATATATTATATTTTTTGTGGTAGATGAATCAAAAAAGCTTGAAATGATTGTAGGATTGTGTAACGGTCCGTTTTACAGACTGTAATGGTGTGAAAATGGCATGTTTAATAAAGGAAAATGTAAGGGGCGAGAGACGTTACAGGCTTACATAGATGTGCCATGAACATATCATTTAGGTGATTTATCAAAACTGGTCAAATATTTTAACATTTATGAAAAGAGCAGTGAAAAATATCATGAGTGGCAGAAAAGTATCCAGCCGTTTGCAGTATCAGCAGAAGGGTTGCGGGACATTGATGTAACCTGGCAGACAAACACACTGGACTGCCCATAAGCTGGTCGAGAATCTGTTGAAAGTTATTTGGAAATCCAGCAATAAGCGGAACACCTGAGAACGTGGATGGATGATCGATATCTGACAATGTGAGAACCAGAAGCTGATCCAAGATTTTGATGCGGGAATCTTAGGAATAAAATGTATAATGGCAGAATTCGTTGTGGTTTCGGTTACTGGAGCAGGAGCGACTTTCTTGCAAAATGCTATTAACGGAACAGATTTTCTCAAGGTGGTCATAACCAGAGATAAATAATGGGTTCACGACTAAACTCCACAATGGCCCAGTCGCCCCAACGGAAGTCGTCTGGTTCTCCAAGGCGCAGCAAAATCACAGCAAGATCAAGATAATTAAGATGTTTTTTTTATCAGTTATGAGCTCCCAACGTACTTAAAGGGTACGTAAAGTACTTTAAAAGGATTTGGACATCATTTGTAATATCACATGGCTGGATACAGACCTCGTATATTATCTGTTTAACATTTAGGTTAGCAAGTTATTTTATAAGTGAATAAAATCATTATATAATAATATATGGGGAAAAAAATGAATGACTTGTGATGAATTGCAATCTTTATAGCTTGTCTCACTATTCCATGTCCCTCTTATTTGCCACAACAATTTCACAATATAAAGTCTAAGGCAACCAAGCTACATATTAAATATTTAAACTGTATTTGTCATGCTTTTGTTGCACAATTTTGTGAGTATTACAAACAGCATTCAAAACACATGTACACTCATACTTGCAGAAGAACGTAGAGATTACCACCGAATTTGAAAAGGGTGTTTGTTTTGAAAGGAGGGCAGGTGGAGCTTTAACACCTTAATAATAATAAAAACATGATGTGTTCATCATGCTTAAACTGTAACAGGTTCATCAAATTCATAAAACCTATTCTGATATTAAAGAGCGCTCTATCTTATACAAGCATGTTGTACAAACATATTATCTGCTGTTAGATGTAGCAGTCTATTAGCCATCCATCGATGATATTTCTAACCGAGAAACTAGTGTGTGATTTTTTTATAATACACATCATTACCAGTACAAAATAACTCTTTTCTGCAAATATTTAAAGCACCTGAATATCTTTAATGTACCAAGTAAACCTGAAAAAAAAAATATAATTAGCATCAATACATTAAAAAAACTATTTGGTAAATTTTCTCCTGGAAAAACAGCACCCAGCATCTTACTGTCGGGATTAACAAATGTGAAACATCCGTTTAAGGATATCAAACCGCCCCACCCTGAAAATTGACAGTTCAGTTCCTGTATAAATGTTCATTAGGTTTGCAGATGTGACCTTCATCTTCAAGTCAGAACACAGCTTTTTAGTTGAGCTCCAGACTCCAGAGAATAAGATGATTGTTGCAGAACACCATGTCTGTTTCGAGTCATATTGCTTAAGAATCCAACTATAACCGAGTATAAAGCTCCTCTTGGCAGTGGTTTACACTCAGCTATATTACGATTCGGCTGCACGGCCATTTTCATTACGTAAAACTTGAAAATGTGAAAAGTTTTCCAAAAAACCAAACAACCGAATCCCAATTTTGATTGCGCATCTGTAACTAAACATGCAATTCAATATTTATTACATTGATACTTCCAGCAAGGAAAACCAGCCCAAAACAATAAGTACTATTTGTAAAAAGAAATACAATTTACAAAAAAAAAAAAACTCTTTATGAGAGAATTATTTTGTGTGTGTATGTGTGTGTGTGTGTGGTGGTGGGGGGGTCAGGATGGACATGTCAAATTTGCCATTTTTAGAGCATCTGAGACGGACTCAACACTGATAAGCCCATCCTTTCCCCTGGTCTACTTGTCTGAATCTACTCTACACATGCCGTAGGTGACTTTTACAGAGCTGAGCAATTCTCCTTCAGCTGAAAAAAAAGCAGATTTCTTTTACAATGTAAACAGAAAGACTTATTTTCTTTAAAAAAAAAAAAAAAAAAAAAAAAAAAAATATATAATATATATATATATATATATATATATATATGATTTAGAAACCTTTTGAATGCATTTCTACACATAGAACATATTACATTTCTGACATTTGGCAGTGCTTACTTACAATTTATTAATTTTTTTTCTTAACTGAGCAGTCAATGGTTAAGGGCCTTGCACAGGGGCCCAGCAGTGGCAGCTTGGTGTTGCTAGCAACTGATCCCACCATTGTCCAATCAGCTTCAACCATTGGTTCAGTGTTTATATTTAAACATGATAAATAAGGAATACGCAGCTCGGCGGTTATATGTTGACTTTGTATCTCTCATCTCCTGCATTATACTGCGCGAATCTGTTCTACACATTACATACGCCATTGATTTATACCCCAATGATCATTCATGTTTGCCATATTGCAATGTCTAATTTAAGCGTATTAGATTATACCTTAAAATAATTTTTATTTGCACATTTTAAGTGACCCCACTTTAAAATTATAAAAAAGAATAAATTTAAAAAAAGGTCCAAAAATGTACATTTTGTTGCATAATAAATATGTCTGACTTCAGCAGGTTTTTATGGATGATTGTATTAGTCCTGCTGGTTAAGGTTAGCAAAGACTCAGGATTAAGCAAATCCAATTCGAAATCTTTTGTCTGATCTGTTCTAATGTCCATCTATTGTGTCAGAGGGATGTGTAAAGTGTCAAAGGAATGTTAAAACCTGCCTATAAAAAAAATACATTAAAAACACACAGACAAACCAAGACTAAAATCTGTAATTGTCTCGATAGCGTGAATTACTTTTAGAGTTTTATTTTTTGTCTGTAGAGAGTCACTTTAACGGGAGAACGAAATAAAACTCCTATTCTGATGTCGCAATTCAGCAACAAGTGAAAAACACTGGGGAAATAAATACCTTTACAAGATGCTGTACCTTTTAAAACACAACCGTAAGGCTTAAATAAAAAGTAATAAGTCAGAGTGCACGTTTATGGACTTCTGTGGTGTGGAAAGAAAATCCCCTTGATGGAAGTCATGTAATGGATAAAGGGAAAGAGGGAGAGAGAGGTCTCCTTACAAATACACCCTACAGTGAGTTAGTCATCATCAGTGCTGGAGTGGACAAGTAAAGGACACTCCTGTCGTCTGCTTTGGCTTGCTTTCCTCTTCCTCCTACCCACCATCCTCAGCCTCCTGCGAATGATGTCTGCAACACAAATACCGGCTGTTAACGCTTTCTGATTATCAAACCATCCACAATAAATTGAATGACATAATAAATTTAAAGATCATCAACAAAATAGCTCATATAAAAAACATTTAATTAAAATGGGGCAAACTAAGAATTCTTAAATCTTAAAATTAAAGAAAAACAGATTGAGGATTGAGTGCGTGGTGGCAAAAATAGCCATTCTTTAAGTTCGTCTTGAAAGTATGTATATAGTTTTATTAAAGAAAAAATACACTCACAGAATGAAGTTTAATAAATTCACAGGTCATATATAAAAGTCACATGAAGTGTAATTAATTACCACCAAATGTAAATGTATGTCTTTTGCCCCCAAAAAAATACTATCTTAACAAGTGAATTTCAATAATATAATAATAATAACAGAAATAATATCGGCAATAATAATAATTTTTGTTATCTTTATTATTATTATTAGTTTCATCATCATTAGAGTCGTAGCTAGGGTTTTCACCCCCTGGCGAAAAAGTCAGTTTTTGCGCCCCCTTGTGGCAAGGTGTGAGCCATATTAGTTTTAGAACATGCAAACCTGCATTTTGTGGCATATTTTTAGGGTATGAAGAGGATAAAAAAGTACAATAATTAAGGCAACTTTGAAGATATAATTGGGGAAAACATTTTATTCTGAAATTCATTCGTAATTATGAACTATCAATTGGGCTCAACAGATGCCCCCCTTGTTACGCCACTAGTTATTATTATTATTTCTCTAGCCTCTTAACACCCCCAAAAAACCACAATTGTACCATGATGGCATTAAAACCATTCTTTATACAGGGTAAAATATTACCACATTTCTTTAATACATAGATAAGCATTTAAAAGCTAAACGTGCAGGTGAGTGTAAGGCCATACCTGCTACGCTCTCATAATCCTGCTGGCTCTCGCGCCAGTACAGACTGGATGGCGGCCGGCAGTTACGGTACAGTCGAGTATGGAGCACTGAAAGTGTGAGAAGCACTAGGAGGAAGCCCAGAGCTGCCGCCGCCCACACAGCCTCATCTGTACGCTGGACGGTCATCTTGTGTCCCATCAGTGGTCGATCCATCACTGAAGTGTCTACATCAGGAGCTCTGCAGTGTCCTGGAGATGCACAGCCTCCTCCTGCACTCAGCTCAACCACATCAGTCTTAACACGCTTGGTGCTCTTTTTTGGAGACTTCACATCAGTCTGTGAATCATGTACCTTAACCATCGTTATATCATCCCTGCTGTTTCCATCTGATTCTTTTAGGCTCTGTGTGGCGTTGGTCCTCACAACACCACCAGCATGCTTCTCTAAGCGGATAGCGGCTGTGATGTGGTCATGAGGGGCTTTAGATGAAGAGTCTTTACCCTCCATATTATTCAGTGTTTGTGTAAGATTTTGCAAGTCCGTCTTAGACTTTGCTGACAACGTTTCTAATGGTTTCGTTTCTCTTTCCTCCTTTTCTTCTTTCGCAGGCTGCAGGACTGATCTTCCCTTTCTTCCCCTTGCTGTAACTTCATATTCAGACAGAGCCTCCACACAACATGATTTCAGAGACTGGCAAAATATTACACAAACATTAATAACACATTGAAGCAATCACATTTGTATCTTGTTTGTTTGGTGCAGCATGTGAGCTCTGACCTTCACAGAGGTGTCCAGCCCACGGTCCACTGAGGAGGCTTTTGTCAAATACAGGTTGTAATTTCGACTATGATTTGCTGTTGTCTGGTTCAACTCGGAGGAGGTTGCGAGTAACCACTCACACACCCCTGCTGAAGTGATATGGGACATCTCTAGCGTGTGACCCCAAGAAACCAAGGCAAATGGCTAAAACAGGAAATGAACAGCCTTGTAACCACAGTTCTCTTGTGTGTACTGCTGGATTATTAGAGGGTTAAAAGCATTTAGCACCCCATTACAAAAACTCCCAGCCAGTACAGAATTGTGTGACATAAGGTGTTCTTTCAAAATGCATAAAAAAATGACAAAATGGCATAAATATAATATATTGCCTATCCCTATAATAAATCTTTACCACAGGGGTCATCATAATATTGTGTATTTAATATGCTCTGAAGTTACTGAACCATTACTGACATTCCTGTAAGCTGGATCAGATAGGTGCTGGTGTAAATCACTGACTTACTCTGTGCTTGCTAAGTTGAGGATGAGCTGTGAGGATAAAGTGATGCAGGCAGGAATGAGCCACAGCTGCCAGACTCCTGCGAGCATCCACTGAAGCACAGGGGTGAAAAAGGAGCACTGTGGCACCATCCTGTGGAGAGGATTTAAATTACAGCTGCATTCTAAGTATTGCAACATTAAAAAAATTTTTTTTTTATTTTTAATGTGCGCTGCACAAACAACAACACACGTACAGCTATATTACCCGGTATTTTGCTTGGAATCTCACGTTTTAAAATTTGATGTATCAAAAATAAAAATAAAGAACAAATCGAGTAACTAAAATCAGATTAAATCGCAAATACAGGCTTAGTAGACTTACTTTTAAAAGTGTATGATCAGCCCCGTGATCATACACTTGCCACCAGGGCAGCGGTTTTTACTTTTGAGGGCTTTACTGAATTTAAAGTCTGACCCAGGATTCTGTAATGATTTTGGCATGTTTTGAGACTGCTGAATGGACCTTAATGGCCTATACCATGGGTGCCAGACTTCATACAATTCCACTGACAGAGCGATTAGGAGCTCTTCTCAATTAAAAGAGACATTGTGACATGAGATGACGAGAAGGACTTAAAATAAAAACAAGAAATGGAAACTCAATAGCAGAGTAGAACAGCAGCTGAGAGGGAAAGAGGTGGCAGGTCTGGTAGGAATAGTTAAACAAACTGCATACCACGCAGGGGAGCAGTCAAACATGTTTAACTAGTTTTTTTCTCATGACATTTACATAAGTTTCTTGGCAAAGCCCATCTTAGGAAGCAGGCATGATCAGCCATACACATACCTACAGGACCAACCGGAGCATGGAGAGTTTTAAGGACCTTTGCTCAAAAGGTCGCACAGTGGCAGCTGGGTGGTGATTAGGCTTGAACCCTGATCTTCTGATCAACAACCTGAACCACTCGAGCCACCACTTCCCTGACTTTCTAAGCCATAACTGTTCATACTGACCCAATGATCATAAACCACTATTTACCAATTAACAACACCCTTGCCAGATGCAGATTCGCCAACATCTGGATAATCTTTCTTTAACAATACAGCACGGTTTTGAAGTATGTTATGATGTTGTGTTTAAAAAGAGGTTCCTTTACACTCAGTACCAAGAGCCGTGTGCTTTCGTAAGTGACATTTATTTAACTTAATATTACCTTCAGGTTATTTATCCAGCGCTGAGGAGGACAATACAGGTACTCGCCACTCTGCGCTCCTATAGGTCTGTGAGCTCCACTGGAAAACCAACCAACATGCACACACACGCACACACACAATATAAAATACAATAGCATAAAGGGGGATCTTCACCTACTAACAAAAACTCCAAACATGGCTGAAATCCTCTAGTCCACATTTCAGAAGCAGCTCAAACCTGATCCCCAGCTTCTGATTCATCAAAAAGAAAAAACCTTTTGTGAATACTTTGGATGTCTGTAACATTTCTGTTTCTTTCTAAAGACATGATTCTGCTTTTATTATATTCAAAGGGATATCTTAGTATGGTGACTCCCCTCTGGATCAAAATTATTTTTAGGCTACAACACCACACCAGAAGTGGACCTTCTTCCTTGCATTGACATTTACAGCACTTTTGTCAGACGCCCTTAACGAGAGTGACTTAACCCGTGTCTCCCTGTTAAAAAGAAAGATATCCGGAACCTTTTAGTAATTCAATAACACACAAATAACCCCTGAAGGTGCAGCAGCACAGTGTGTGTGTGCATGTGTGTGTTTGTGTACACCTACCTGTTAGGGATTGTGTGATTGTATGTTATGGAAAGATCCATGCAGACATGTTCAGCGGGCTGAAACGGTAAAGGCCATTAAAGGTTAAACAGGTATCACAGGACTCCATCTGCCTTAACATGCAAGGATGCAGCTGGCAAAGTTACAGACACGGCTAAAATCCTTTTTATTACAATTTATGGTTTATACAATATTATAATTTATTTATTAAATTTTTTTCTCAACATGCATTTGCTTAGTAGTTTTGTTAAATACCTTTGTAGTAACATGCATAAAACTGTCTGTATATTTGTTCATATCGATTAGGAGGGAACCTCAGGTGAGTTTATTGCCCCTTTCAAGCTAGAACCTGTGCCATGTTTAACCTGCGTCGCTTTAATGTGGATCCAGCTGTTTTTTTTAACAATTTTTAATAATTAGTTTAATAACAATAATAATATCTAGGCTTAAAACATTCAACATATTATTCATTACGATATCAGTAAAGGTAAAATTAATCATGTGGGAAGAAGGTTAATTAAACACGTTGCAGTGAATGTTTTACCTGTGGAGAATATTCGGTGGAAACTTCAAGTAGCTTCTGTAACACAAGTGGGGAAAGATAACAAGTTAGGTCAAATTCCCAATAGAGGACAAGGTTCATGGAGCCGAACGTGTTGGCACTTATGTACCGAGACTCGCCAGATTCACATGATGCTTTTCTCTGTCCGTGTAGATTGTGTTACTAGGAATAACTCAATCCCATACTGGTCTAAACACTAGATCAGAATATTTTTTCGTAGTATAATTCAATAATGTATTTTTTGAGATGCTGCCTCCAAACTCTCACCACCACAGCATGTCTATAGTTTATAAAGCTGATAGAATTCATCAGATCTGTTAATAAACTATAATAAACTATAAACAAATGCCTCAGTCAATAGAAAATTACGCATTTGATTAGAATGATCAACGTTATATACTGCAAAAAATATATTTTAGGCTGTTCACATTCTTTTGTGGGGGTCGAACATAAAACCCTCCACCACTGTGCACTTTAACCTAAAATCAGCATAAATATCCAGCATAAACTCATGAAAAGAGATTGATAAATGAAGCCTAGTGGATGATACTCGCTTCAAGGTGTAAATTTCAATAAAAATAGTTAAAAAAACAACAACATACCAATTTGACCATTTTGTCTAGTTTTATGATTAAAATTCCAGCATAGACGATTCGCTTGATTTCTAACACAGTTTAATACCTTAAAAATTTGCTCAATTTTCAATGAGACCACCACAACATTTATAACCATTTATAACCCTAATGTCCGTCTGTGTAACATTGATACCCGTTAGTTAGACTGATGATGCTACAATGTTCATACACACAATTGCTGTATCTCACAGAGCCACCAGTACTCTACAGTTATAATGCAATATGGCGGAAGGTTCAGGAGCATCTGATCCATGACCAGGAACTACCTTAACAGATTACTCAACACCCTGCTGCCTCTCATCGCTCACCCGGACTAATCAAACCCCTGACCCACTATAACTCAACACCACTGCATGAAATGAATTATTGCTGCTAAAAATTCCATGTTCTGTGTATGTATTGTTTTCATAATGTTGTGTATTTTACTTTATTTAGTCTTATGTACTGGTATGTGTTGAAAACGGTTTAGGAATAACAAATTACAATTAAAAACTCATTAGACATAACAGATGTGGTAATGTTACCAGGGCTGGAGTTACTGGTCTTGGGTTCGGGCACAGAAACACATCTGGAGGAGGGAGATCTATCTCGAGCTTTGCCTTTAAATAACATATGACAAAAAAACAATACGTCAGAATTATAAACAACTCAATTTACAGAATAAACAGTTACGTATTGTTACTTAAACACTTTAGACAGCAAGCCAGCCACTGTTGGGTCCTTGAGCAAGACCCTTAACCCTTCCTGCTCTAGGGGTGCTGTATCATAGCTGACCCTGTGCTCTGACCCCCAACTTACTAAGATGGGATATGCGGAAAAAGCATTTCACTGTGCTGTAAAAAAGGATATATGTGACGAAATAACAGTATTTAATTTAATTTAATCTTAAATCAGGGGTCCTGAAATTACAACCTAACCCATTATGTTATTAATAGAACAGACATTTTATAAAACTTCTATTTTAAATATATGGTTTCCTCATATCTTATCTGTATTTGATCACCAAAGTTATTAAGGTAGAATGATTATTTATTATATTCACCCATTAACAGATTCAATATAACATTTCATGGTGATGATCAGGTGCTACTACACGCCAACCAGCAAGAAAAATGACCAAACAGTTGGGAAAGTGAAACTTAACCAAAAGCAGATCATTTTTAAGCAGAAAATGACTGTTTATCCGGTCTGTAAATGTTACTATTTGAGAGTATACATTTTATATATAGAGTATAAGACGAAAGCTAATAGTATGTATACTCTCGAATAGTAGCGTTTCACTGTCTGTACAACCATAAAATAATATAAACTATCATTAAAGGGAAAAGAAACCCAATTACAAAACATAATAAAAAACTTTTACAGACCCACCCACTCTATTAAAGTAAAGAATAAAAAGAATGTGTTCCTCAGAGAAAAGAGTTTGGGGAACATAGTACAGTATTTGGATGTGTTCTGGTTACCTTGCCGGTGTCGCAGTGCTGCGTGGGAACTGAGTGGCAGCTGCTCACACAAAGCCACACGAGTCCCCACATCACCGCCTGGGCTCTGAGTCCCATACTGTAAGAACACACACACTGCAGTCACTGCAGTCACACACTCCAACCTCAACACAGTATCAGAGGAGTGTGAGATCCGCACGGAGCTGCTTCATCCATCTGTCCTCTTTGTTCACTTCGCAGGTTTCCGTGTAAACACAAGTGGAAATCCATTCCCTTCTCAGAAAACACAGTGTGTCTCTCAATTTATCGGAATTCAAAAGGCTTTACTGTCAGAAACATCATAGCAAAAAACTTTCAATCTCTCTCTCTCTTTGCCACTTAATCTCTATCTCTCTCCCTCACTCTCTCCTTCTTTTCCCCCACTCAATCACTATCTTTCTCCCTCAGTTTCTTGCTCTCTTTTTTTCTGCAATCAATCCCTCTTACTAAATCTCGCTTTTTCCCCTTAATCTCTCTCCCTTTCTCTCTCTCCCTCAATCTCTCCCTTAATCTCTCCTTTTCTCTTTCTGCCTCAATCTCTCCCTCTCTCCTCAATCTTTTTCTTTCCTTTTTCTTTCTTATCTCTCTCAATCTTCTCTCTTTCTCCTTTTCTTTTCTCTAATGCTCTCTTCCCCCTCAATCCTTCTTCTTCTCTTCCAGAACCCCTCTCTCTTTTGTTCTCTCTCCTTTAATCTATCTCTCTCTCTTTCAGAACCTCTCTTTCAGAACCTCTCTTTCAGAACCTCTCTCTCTCTCTCTCTCTCTCTCTCTTTCAGAACCTCTCTTTCAGAACCTCTCTTTCAGAACCTCTCTCTCTCTCTCTCTCTCTCTCCCTGTCCCTGTCCCGTAACGTTAACCGCAGCCGATTTTTAAACAAGAAAGTCTATAAAAGTGTGTATTCTTTCCATCCTAAGAAAAACACGAGGTAAAAAATAAAGACTTAAAAAAAATAAAAGCATCTCCAGTACAATCCGGTGTCCGCTGATTATTTGTAACTTCTATCTAAAGTAGTCTCTAAAAAACTGCAACATGTCCGACACAAGTTACCCACACCGGTGACGTCACTGGTAAATAAAATGACCGCCCACCTCTTCTGATCTTTAAATCATCGCACGCGCAAACGCCAAACAAATGCGATTTATATATCGTTCTTAATCCACGAACACATCTTCACTACGGTGGCTCAAATGGGTCATATCATAATCGCTTCCACTCCAGGGCCGTGTCTAAAATCAAACTGTAGAGTTCAAGTTTTAGAGCTATTATTATTTTCTGTGTTATTGTGCATAATGTTCGATATTCCGTTCAGTTCTAAAATCTGCCAATGTATCGCAGTAGTTTGGTGGACTAATACCGTTAGCTAAATGATGCTAAACAGCCACAGTGACACACTACTTTCTCACTTTGTAGGGAGCAGCGAGATCATCTAGAAGGTGCGATTTAAGACACGTGCAGATTTTCTCTTAGGGCTAAACTGAACAAAATAATAAAGTGTAGTAAAGTAATAAAGTGTACTTATTACACATTTTACACATACTTTAAAACGACATTATCTTTAAATAACCCTTAAAAATATATTGAAATAGAAATATTCAACTGTTCGTTAAGATGCTTAATCATATATTTTACATATGCACGCGATAGTTAAGTCAATATTTAAGATGCTTTCAGGATATTCAGGAAACTCCAACGACTCTTAACGTGTGTACACGAATAGTTTACACATCTATTACAGTTTTACCCCTGGGGTGGAGGAGAAACAACATTTGCCCCCCCCCCCGGAGGGAATTCTTTTATTGATCTTTTGGATATTTGTGTAAAACATGATATGGTCGGTGTGAAAGGATGTGATGCTGACATGGCTCAGTTGGAAGAGAGCCAGACGATCGTAAAATAAGTTTTTGTTTTTTTTTTGCTCAGAGCCCTGATTTTAACTCCATTAAACACACTTTTGGGCAGCTACAACCCAGAATTCCCTGAAATAAGTGCCCGGTCTCACTAGTATTATTGTGTCCAGTGAAAAACGAGTAAAAATGAGACTAGTCCTGGAATAGGACGTTCCCAAAATACAAGGATGTAATAATGTGGTGTCCTAATTAGCCCCTGGACACCTGACTCACCTGGGCACAATTGTAGATCATATCTCAGAGCCATTTTTGCGGCTTGTAGAAACATTTGTTTCTGGGAAGAAGTGGTAGCTCGGTGATTACGGTGTTGGATTCCTAGCACCACCAAGTTACCACTGTTGGGCCCCTAAGCAAGGCTCTGAACCACCAAGTCGCTCTGGATAAGAGCATCTGCCAAACGCTGTAAATGTAAACATAGAGACTATTTTTAATGCACACATCCAAATAAAAAGCAGGACAACCGTTTGTACTAAAATGATTTTATTACAGCCAATCCTGTCTCCATTATTCCTCCATCAAGACAATACAGTACAAGCAAAATTGTTTATTAAACCCTAGATGTTTATTTTCTTTGATTTTTGAATACTTTAATATAATCTCAAGCCATAATCTTTTAGACATTCAGTAACATGTTTCACAATCTATACATTTTGATAGAGATTACGTATGAACTGTAGCGGTGATGCTCAACCAGAGAACAATGAATACTGATGATCTTTACAGAAATGTATTGTTTCGTCTTTCAAGTCCCTCGATTTATTTAGCTTTCTGTCATGTTGGCAATGGAGTAAAATACTCTAAAATAAACCACTTGTGATTGCACTGGAGACACTGCAGTAGTGAAGAAGTTTGGCTGCTGCGAACTGGCACAGTGTTTGATCAGAGGTTCAACCTACAAAACGTAAATGTATAGGACAGGTACCAGTATTTCTCATAAATCAGTATTACACATCCACCCTGCATTTAATCAGTGGAATAAAAGTTTAGAATCAATGAAAAATGTCAATATAAAAAGATTAAGATTAATCCAGACGATAAAAGTAAACAATAATCATCAGGGGAAAAAAAAAGAAAGTGTTAATGTATCTAACCATAAAAATAAACTGTTAAAACGGATTCAGCCCAAATTAAGCCTAAAGCTTGTGCTACTGTTCTGTTCAGACTGTAGCCTTTGTTTATGGGACAATTAAAAAATAAAATCAATGAAAGCATTATTTACATAATATATATACACACACAATTTATCTATTTATTTAAGAAGGTGGATCTTAGACTTGGTGAAACAATCATGACAAATACGACTAAAGCAGACTCACTGCTGGGAAATGATGTCTGAACTATTTCATGGAATTGGGAGAACTTAAAGTGTGCAGTGGAAAAAAAAACAAAACAAAAAAACCACACAAATCCCTGAAATCCAACCTGGAGACTCCTCCAGAGTAGTTCTTTACTTGCACAACAGTTCATTTATCCCCGAAAGTTTTTAATGAGAGTTTTCACACGGATGACTAGTTTGTAGACTGTTTTTAATCTATCGTAATATACAATATGAACATTCCACACACACCCATGTGGATTTAAGCTTCACGATTATTCATTAAATAAACTATAGCAATAAACTTTGTCTTTGAAGGATCCATTTTGGTAAGTAAGAATTTAGAGTTATAAAAACAAAAACATGAATTTAATTAAAAAAAACAAACCAAGATAAACCCAAAAACAAACAAACACCAGTGCCGCATCTCATGTGTCTTGCCTTGAGAGTGAGAAAGAACAAATCTACTTTACTCACAAGTGCACAACAATAAAACAAAACTATACAAGGAAGAAACAAAAAGGCGTGCATCAGTATTCGTTTAAAAAGGTTAAAATAAGAAGAATTCATTCACTATGGATCCAGTCGGTCACCATTTTCAGAGTGTAAACATAACTGATTAGGAGAGCAAACTATTTTTTGTTTCAAAGTGCATTCACTCGTCCGTCAGCTAAAACACCTGAAACCAGGCAAAGCTTGGCTTAGTGCGATGAGCACATGAGGAGAAGGAGAGCCGGGAAATCCGAGAGTAAGGGTTCACAGGGGCATCAGCAACACGACTCATGTACCCAGGGCTCCAGGCATCACTACCTACTCCACAGAGCACAAGACCAAGCGAGAGTGAGGATGAACACCATAAACCCAGCCTGTGTTTGGTCATATCTAAAGCTTTGTCTTAACCATATTAACATAAAATCAAACACTTTTCTATTTCACTTCCTGAGTGAGCACCCGCTCCCTTTATGATCTGCCTCTTTGTACTGCTCAGCCTGCTGTCATAAACTTAGTGGTCAACACAATGTGCACTCCTCCTTACATGAAGCCCTTCAGTCTCAAACACAGCATTCTGCCCTGATTCAACTACTGCCATTAAATACATTCATTCAGGATTTTAGTCAGCCATTTTTGTTCAGACTGTCCATCAGCTTGGCCACTTAGTAAAAGTTACTCTACACAGTAAAGGCCTGTGTTTGTACTTGACGTCAGTTTGACATTGGGTCCTGGCTTGTCTTTTGTTATGCGTCATATTTAAGAGTGGTTGAAATACAGGGTCAGTAAAATTTGCAAAAAAAAATTCTTCACACAACATAAAGTGCTAATGTTTGGCATCTTTTACAGAAGGCACCATAAACCACTTTTTATTGAATATGGCAGGAAAAAAAAATCTTGGCTATATTAGGGTCACACAGCCTCCCCATCCATTTAATCTGAACCAGTTTCTAGCCTGATGTTCAAATTGAAACCAAAACCTTTATACCGCTGCCTTTAATTCACGTCCAGCAGTTAAACAAGTTAAAATTGTGTGTGTCAGTGTATATTTTGAGACAATTTTTCAACATACACTGATTGATGCATTAAATTATCCATAATTGTTTCCCCTTATTTTAACCTATTTTATCCCCATGTCCAAAACTGGGACATATTAAATTAATATAGAACTCAATATCTTTTCACTTATTCCTACACCAAATTATATTTGTAGATGATTTAAAAGCAACGAAAAAACCCCTGTTGTTTTTAGAACTATATACAGTGGAAATGTACAAATATAACTATATTAAGGAATTTTCCAGTCTACAACATTATCAATAAAAATTGCTGAGTTTTTGCCTCACGTTCCCAATAGGTTCAAACTGTGAAAACATGGCTGATGTTTCTTTTGCTAAATAAATTAAATGGTATTAAAACCAAGACATGATGTGTCTACCTTTTTCTTCACAAATTTAAGGTGCTTGATAACTTCTAAGATCTAAGATTAAAGTTTTGGAAGAGTTTTTAAAAGGAACGTTCATTTGCGGAACAGATATAAAACCTAAAAATACTTTGACAAACAATGGAATTCTTTGTATTTATCATCTCCACACAACTAACAATTTAATTAAAAATACTATTGCACTGTTAATGACAGTAAAAAGTACACGGTCTAATTTAAAATCGCAATGAATAAAATCACAAAATTCTCGATTCCTAATTCATGAATATAATGCTTATAATTGTGCACTTACACTGCAAACTACTGAGAACCTTTTCCACTTTCCCCTCATATGACAACCATGTGGCGAATACAAATAGCCTTTTCTTTAAGACAAACTACCTGATTAACCTGAAGCATAACAGCAGGCTGGCAATATGGCAGGATGGAAGCCTAAGCATCTCTAGATTGGCTTTATTTTGGCATTTTGTCTTGAGTTATTATTAGACTTGTCTGTAGCTGTCTGTTCAATGTCCCCGTGCCCTTTAAAGTCATTTATTCAGCAGTAAAGAGTTCAAAAAAATTGGCAATTTTTTTTTGTCTGTATCCGTTATACGTAATGGACATGCATGTTAAATAGTTATAGTAGGGGGACTGCAAAGACAGTTAAAAGGATTTGCAGGAATTTATAGAGAATCATGTAAGTTGCAGTGTTAGACTCTGCATGTGGGTCAATTAACTGTCATGCACAGATGGAACAGCTACTGACCTGAGCAATGTTTATCAATACCTCACACTACACAATGTGTATAGGAAAAAACACTAAACAGGGGGAGGGACAAGCTGGTTAGAGCACCATTCAGCTGATCCTACGTACCCACTGGCAGTCCCTCAACCTGTTTAAATGCATGTGTGTATGGACCTGGCACTAGTACTCTGGAGTCTATGTGTAGGATAGGTGGGAGCCATTGGATATCTGAGAGGTGATGCTGGTGCTCCTGCTCATGTTTTGCTCACTGTGCCCACCTGATGTGGTTCTCCTGAGGGCCTGTGGGCTGTTTCTCATTGCCATACTCCCCCCACTGCTCTTTGGCACAGCCCCCAGGAGCCCCCCCGCCGCATGACTCCACTGTGGAGGTGCTGCACCCGAGACAGATCCTCCCCAAACCTGCTGGCCGGAGGCCCCTCCCTGATTTGCCTGGTACTGATGTCCAGAACCTGTGCAACAGCTCCATTGGGAACTCTGTGAAGCGGCCGAGTTAGCCCAGTTGGCTGGTGCTCCAGGAAAGCTGTTGCTCAGCGCTTCAGGGGAAATGTTGGCCAGCACCATGTTGCTAAAACCAAGACGCATGCTCTCCGAGTCGAAGGCCTCGATCTCTCGAGCTTGGCGCTCCAGCAGGCTGCGGATACGCTCAGCACGATCATTCTGCAGAGACTGCATCTCGTCCTCAATCTGTTGGAAAAAAGAGGACACTGCAGTCACAGATGACAGACAGGCAGCTTGAAATACATGTTCTAACATACAATTAATGTAAACACTGTTTCCCCCCAATGACAATTTATTGGTTTTAATATAATTCGAGGGAATACATTGAGGTTTAAATCAGAAGATGAGGACAATCCAATAGATCAGTATTTCAGCTCCCATTTCCTGGTATTCATAAATAGATGTATTAAACTGACAACATGGCACTTTTCATTTGAACAAACACACTTATTTGTCAAAAAATGGGCAGCAGCTGCAAGATTGTGGCATGGCCAAAAATATGCTAATGGATACATTCCATCAAGGCATAGCTATTGCCCTTGGTCCCAATCCATGTTGTGCCCCATCTCCTATTTGCCCCCTGCAGTAACCTAGCCTGAATTCCTAAATGCAGGAATGTGTGTGCACTCAGTTCTGTCACCAGCACTCCATGTTGAGGACTAGTTTATGAAATCGAGATGAAACAGAGATTATAATCAACTGCGTGCTCGAGGTTATTAGTTATTACGAGATTTAGCCCAAAGACTGTTCTCCCAAAACTTCTCCCAAAGTGTGCACATTAATGAAAAACCAGTCTGTATAATGCATTCTTTATTAACTAATCTATTGTGTGCGCGCGTGTATCTGTGGAATGCACCAGACCTTCTGTTCTAGCAGAGCCCTGCGCAAAGACACTCTTTGCTCCAGCTCCTTTCTCTCTCGATCCTGCTGTGACTCCAACTGCATCTTAATCTTACTTTGATACGCATTCAGCAGCTCCAGCTCCTGCTGCAGCTGCATCCGCAATACCTGACACTCAGCCTCCTGTGCCTCATCCAGTCGCAACTAGGGCCAAAGAACAAAATTTAACATTTTAATAATAATATAAAAATAAATAAATAAATAATAATTAAAAAAAAAAAATCACCACATTTTCCAAAATTCAAGTGATGACTGGTATGTGTATCACTCACAGCCTGTGTGGAGAGCATGTCATTGATTGAGTGGTCGTACTGCTCGGCTAAGATGGCCAGTTTGCGTGTCTGCTCCTCCTTCAGCCTCTTTAACATGGTTTTGTGTTCTGCCTTAGGCGTGCTCTCCAGCAGTTGGCTCTTCAGGGCTTTGTATTGTCGCGTCTGGATTTTACAGGTTTCTTGAAACTGCTTCTTGATCTGAATTTCTTTGGGCTGATGGAAGAACAGTAAATGTAGACTGGCATTAGGATTAAAGCAGTTATTCTAATAAGTAAAATCAACTATGAACTACCCAGAAAGAGAGACGTCTAGAAAAGTCATTTACTTTGTAAGTCATGTACCAACAGACCTCAATACTATAGTGAAGCCACTGGGGCAGCAGCATTAAACCTACTATAAAATCACTGGGGCTAGTTAAAAAAAAAAAACATAACAATAATCAGATTTTTTCAAAGAAAATCCATTTTGCTAGGACACTTTTTTAATCCACATTAACGAAGCTGACAGGACAGTAAGTGAGGCGAGAAAGAGAAGAGGAGTGAGTGGGGGGGAAGGTCCACAAGCTGGAATTCAGAGCGGGACACCCAGAGCTTATATGTTGACACGGTACCCACAAGGCTCTCCCACTGACGGAAAGGTCTCAGATAAAGTATATGCAGTACAGGAACAGTACTGACTAACCAAGGGCCTCATGTTACCTGTAGCTTTAAACTATACCTCAAATACTAGGCTTTATACTTCAAATAATATCTGGTATGTTACCTTTAGGCTTTTGGGCTGCTGGCGGACTTCCAATACATGCTTGCGTCGAAGTTCTCTCTCTCTGCGTTTGTTGTACTCAATCTGGTTGGTAAGCTCAGTCTGGTGCTGTAAGCGAATAAGTTCAGCCCGTGTCTTTTGGATGGTGCTCAAGTGCCTGAATTCCAGCTCCTGCATAGACTCATGGTGCCGTAGTAACATGGCATGTTCCAGGTCCTTCTGGGTTTGACGCTTGTTTAATTCCTTGAATCCACAAAAAAAAAAAAGAGAAAAGCATTAGTGTCAGGGTTGAGACAGCATGTTTAATTAGAAACTTTGGTTCTGGTTAATCATGTGTCTGAAAAATTATAAGTGGTCAAAGTCTTTTACAGAGATTTTAAATTAGGAAAACATCTAAACAACTGTGTTTTTAATTAGAAGATGTGACAGATAATGCTGGTTCTGCTCACCTCTCTTGCCAGATCCTGCTCCACATTGTGCCGAACAACAAGAATACGCCGTTTAAACCTCCGGCACTCGAGGTCCAGGTACTGTCGCTGGCTGCGTTGAAGGTTTGCCTCCTCTTCTGCCTGGAAGTGCTGCAAGTTCTCCTTTTGCTTTGACAGCCACTCTTGCTTTTCTTTCTTTGGTGTGGACTGATTCTCACTTAGCTCCTAAAGATGAGTACAAACACAGTTTGACTGTTAATGAGCATAAATTATAGCTACTTTACTAAACATTGAATCGTTTTATACAGAATGGAGTTCTTTATAAATAAATGAATGTGTGACATACTGCATTTTTTTCTACACATTTTTTCTCCTAATTATACTAAAAAATTGCTTTTTAACCCCATTATGTAATAAACATATCAATACTGTATATGCAAACTATGCATCAGAGACACCAGTTTTCAAGTCCGAGTCGTCGAATGTAACAAACTCAGATTCACCCTTTTCCACAAGCATGAGCTGACGTTTGCCCAAAATCAGCTATTGTGACTGACAGTAAAGAGGACGTAGACCATTGCTTTCACCTAGAAAAGTATGACCCGTGTTTCGCCTTTGGCTCTCAGATATGGGTGACTGACATGAGGGCTCATTTTAAACACCCCTCCCCCCACCCCCACCCAAAAAAGAATAAAAAAAATTACGTGTCACTGTTAGCTTAAGTGGTGCTGGTAAATGTGGGTTGAGTATTTTGTTAAAGTAAAATAGCCTCCTTCCTGAATATTACGTAAAACACAATCAACAACAAAGTTTTTTTTATAGTTTGCATTGGCTTACAACTTTTACACTCTAGAATTAGTGGTTTGTATGTGATAAAGGCGAAACAGATAACAGGCTAAAATTGCATTAAAAAAATAAATAATGCGATTTAACAACATTACAACATTATTTCTGGTTAGTCAAAATAAGTGTTTTAATTTTAACCTCTTTGAGTTGCTCTTTGCGCATCTTGTACTCGCGTTTCTGGGACTCCAGGAAGCTGTTAAGCTCTTTTTTCTGCTGGCTCTGGATGTGCTGCTGAAATTTCTTCTCATCATTGGCAAAGTTCTTGGCCTTGAAGGGGGAAATGTCTTTTTTTTAAACAACTGTAAACCATTGACACTCTTCAAACTCCTAAACACACAATAATTCTAGAAAATGAATAATAGTGCTGTTATTTACATCCTTCTCCAAAGATGCCTGGTGCTTTTTGACAAGTTTCTCCATCTCAGCAGCAAAGCTGTTTCTCTGGTTCTCCAGTTCCTTGTCTAATTTTAGCCTGTGCTCATCAAGGTCTGCCCTGAGTCTGTTCTCCAAAGCCAACAGCTGCTTCTGATGCTGCCGCCGCATTCGCTTGTATCCAGATATCTGTTCCCGAAGCTCAGAGTTCTGCTCATGCTCCTGGATTTGACGCGTCACCTGGAAAACATGCATAACTATTATACTAAGCACACATATAAATCACAACCTTATTATCAAGTTGCTGCAGGGAACTACATTATTAGTATTACTAGAGTAAATGCAAAATTATAATACAAATTATGATTTATAAAAATAAATGTCAAAGTATTATGGCATCACACCAGAGAGGCTGTGCGGATAGTGGCAAAATGCTCTCTGTTTCGGTAGTGACGGCGGGGAGTTTGTGCAGGAGGAGACTGCTCTTCAGTTTGCTCACTAGGAGCCTCTGGAACCTCCTTTTGACTCTCCTCTTCTTCCTGAAACGAGACCACCAATTCAGACAAAGGTCAATAAGTGCAAACAGGTAGTATGATAATTATACTGGAACAAACTGCGCCTGTACTAAAGTTCTGATCACCAAGTGCTAACGATAGTTGTGCATGCACGACATCGATCATTCTTTATGCCAAAAAGTCTAAACTGTGTAAAAATGTGTATTATAAAATCGTGAACCATAAATTTGTTTAGCTGTTTACCAATTTCCAGCTATTGTTTTGCCTCACTTTGAAGAGGAATTATGTTTTTTTAAACACAGTTTAGACTTCTTGGTCTAACCTTAAAAAAAAAAAAAAAAAAAAAAAAAAGGACTTTTCAGTCTGCCAGAGGCCTCCCACAAGACAGCAATGACAGACGTGCAAATGATGTACAGCACAGAGTGTTTTGATGACTCAAAGTTAGCGCACTGACCGGTTTAAGGTGTATGACTGAGCTGTTGGACATGACTGTGTGATCGCCCTCCAGCAGGTCCAGCTCACTCTTGTTGTCCTCAGTAGCATCATTTAAGCTGTTGACAGAGCTGCTTTGCGAGCTGGCACTGATGGACATGCTGGGGATCGACTGACTGCTACCCACACTGTTCACTGTGCCTGTACGCTCCGGTTCCTGCAATAATAAAAAAAAACTTCCCTGAAGCAATCGGTGGTTTTTCAGTAAACTATTACATTAAGCACATAAGGTGATATAGAGATTACGTTTCTCAATTGATTGAAAAAAAAAAAACATTAGCAACCTCCTCTTCGTCCTGGGCCTCTACTACCGGTCCATTCTGTGGATCAGGGAAGATTATTTTTTTCATCCTGCGGTATTGCAGGTTGTCCAGCTCCCTTACAGCATCTTTGGTGCGCTGGATCAGGTCCATTAGCACAGAATCTGGTCGCTCACGCGACACAAAGGCATGCTGCAGTAGAGCAAGAGGAAAAACATTTACATAAAATACATTTATAGATTTTTACCCGAATATCTGACATAGATGACAGCAAAACACACCCTTTCAACATATGACTTAAAACATTGTCTCACAACATTTATTTTCTCACATTTTTTTTTTTTAGAATTTATCACCTTTAACATTAGTTAATATAAGGGTCTGTGTAGTCCAAACCAGCTTTTATAAACATATAACCTTAAGTGACAGCAAAAAGCCTAGTAGATTGCAATGTCTGTCCAGGTGACAAGCTGACAAGGACCACAGTATTATGTAGGTTTGATAAAGCATACACCTAAAAGAAGATATTATTTTCCCCTTTGACTATATTTATTAAGTGTTTCTTTGGTAAACAAAGTATGTGCTAAAAGTAACTTGTATTGATCCATGTTTTGATGTACCTGCAAAAGCTCTTCAGATGTAGGCCTGTCGTGGGGCAACTTCTGAAGGCAGGAGTCAACAAAGTTTCTAAAGAAATCAGTCCTGAGGACAGAGCAGAGAAGCTGTTTTTTTACACAAATCACATCAGTCGAACAGAACTGAAATGCTAATTAAATAATGCATGGAGAGTTGCACAGGCACTCGGTCCAAATCACAGTGAATCAATATGCACTGCACTCACCATTCACTCGACTGCAGGACTGGGCTCTCGTTCTGTGCTATATGGTATAAGGCACTCATTGCATTCATATTGAAAAGTGGAGGTTTTCTCTCCGCTGCAAAAAAAAAATTAAATGAGTGAATATTAAAGATTCAACATATTTGCAAATGTATACAAATAGGAAAATTGAAATCCAGAGCGTGTCTTCTAAAGCAGGTGCAAACTTACCTAATTCAATACAAGTTATACCCAAGGACCAGACATCCACTTTACCATCATACTGACCCTCATCCATAGCTAAGATCACCTCTGGGGCCATCCTAAGTCAAAGCAAAGTGATTATGATGATTATTTATTTTGAAATCACAAATTATGGCTTTCACACTTATTAGCCCAGATCCTTATTTAGCTATTCAGATAACTGTCATGAATCGAATCATATTTTCTTCTATATATGATATGATAAGAGCATGTCTGAGGCATACTATTTCTATTACTTTAATAAACAACAAACAAATAGTTTTGAGCTTTATAAATGTGGTTGTTGCATGTATAACTATGCTCAAAATACACACCCATAACATGCATTTTATTTTGTTTTTTTTAACATATAAAAACACAAAACTACTAAAGCTCAGTATATGCTTGAAAACTGATTCAGACAGGGCTAAAATCTCCAAGATACCCTGATAAAGTGCTATTACACAGTCTTTCTGTGTAAAACTTATCCAGCACCTCTTGCTGGTAAAGGTACCAACAATGCCAAGAAAGAAATCCTAGCAGCTGGGGGGGAAAAAACAAAACAAAAATTGTTTAAACTTAATACATGGCAAATATGGGTTGAACTGGTCTTTAATAGCAATGAAGCTACTTATAAAACATTTATTTAATTGCATATGAACATAAATGCTTGTCTACTCTACTATTTTAAGGTTTCCCCAAAAGACACCTTTATCTGTAACTTACAAATCACTTTTTATCACAAATAACTTATTAGTATATCTGAACGTTTGTGGAGTTTAGGTTGAGAACTATAGCTCACAGACCCAGCAGGGGCAGATTATTAGTGGAATTTAAAATAAAACCATTCCACCATTTCTACTCTCTCACAAGACCCTAACCCTAGCAAAATTACAAATTAGCCAAACGTCACCTAGATAAAGCAAAACAAAAGCAACTGCTACCAAAAACTTCACAGGCCAGTAAATCCACCTAGTTTGCATTGAAATGAATTTAAAGTTGTGGGTTTAACAAAAGACTTGTAGTAAAGCGCGCAGAGCAAACAGCACTCACCAATATGGAGTTCCCACAAATGAGTTAGCCGGAGAGACAATAGACGCAGAGCCAAAGTCAGCCAGTTTCACTTGGCCAGGTTCGGTTAGCAGGATATTCCCAGCCTTGATGTCTCTGTTAAATTGGACAAAACAAACATAGTTAAACAGTATAACAAAAGAAACGACGAGAAAACAGACAACTTAATATATTTATGAATAACAGTAGAAGCACTTAGTAGTAGTAAGCCAAACTGTACTTGAGGCACTAGACACTAATTGGTCAAAAACTGAAACATCACATAGAGTGATACATTAAGAAATTGCAACACCTTATTTTAAAGAAAAAAAAGAAAAGAAAAATAAAACGCTAAAATACAACAAAACAGCCGGAGGCGCCCTTATTTTTCCCCTCTATGCTAAATTCCGAGTACAGGACCAGAGGAGGAAGTTGTTTGATATCGATGTACAATCATAAAAAAAAATTATAACTATAGTTAGCTAAATCAATTTTTTTTTTCACTTCATAAGGTTCATAAGGTTCAAAACAAAACTCAATTAAGGGATTCAATCTCACCTGTGAATCATGTTGTGGGAGTGAAGGTAGGCGAGGCCTTGAAGAGCACCATGGGTAATTGCTGCTATCTCCACTTCTTGCAATGGCTTTTTGTGTACTGTAAAATACAAAAAAAAAAAAAAAAGGCAGACATTTGTGATGCGCTTTAAGATGCTAAAAGCTGTCAGTACATTTAAACACATCAACAAACAATTCAGTTGATCAGAGTATAAATTATCACTGCAGTGATGGAGCAGTAAAAATGCATACAATTATCAGAGCTTACCCTCTAAAATATCCGAGGCAGAACCCAGACAATACTCCATTACCAGCTAGACAGACAGCGGAGATAAAACAAATATCAAGCAGCCACTCAAACATTTCACCTACATATACATCACCTATTAACTCTAAAAGCATTAGAATATTATTGGGTATTATGTTATTTATAGAGGCAAGTAAATGCAAAAGAACATTAAACACGGCATACAAACTAGGACTGCACCCAAAATCATATTATTTCACACTCTATAGTGTGTGAGGAGAGTACTAAAAATCCTTACTATGTAAAATACAGTATGCAAAAAGTTCCCAGATGACTCACTGCTGCTGCTCGAACTTAGAAACATGCAATGTACACTTTACTATCTAGTAAGCAATGACATACAAGTGAAGCAAACATTGTTCCTTGTGATTAAAATACTCTTATTTAACCTTCAAGTTAAACGTTATCCAACTTTAGATTTGGACATCGTATGACACCCTATGACACTTGACAAAATCAAAATGGAGGCTGTAGTACAGCCGAATTGCATTTATACTACCTGTAACCATACTAAATATACTTTTTTTTTTTTTTTTTTTATAGTCGGGAAGTACGTACTTACTTAAATGTAGTATGTAGTATGCCATTTTGTTCTGAGCCTAATTAATGTAAAATATTGCTCTTTATCTGTAATTGTTGGTGTAGGAGACAGGGAGATTACACTGACCCATGCTGTGTGCTCTCTCAGGTAACAGCCTTTATATTCAATGCTGTTTGGGTGCTTTATATTCTGAAGAAACTTTACTTCCTTGATTATATCTTGCCATTTCTAAAAGATGGAGAGAGAAAAATAAATCAATGAATGGAACACACAATAACCATCTCAATATTAATAATAATAACAATAATAAAAACGGGCTGTTTATAGACACTATAATTGTTTAAAAGCAATCTGTGTCTCTAAACACTAAGGTTAGTAGGAAAAAAATACTTTTAAGTAATGATACCGTTTATAATGATGCATTTAAATTGCAAAAAGAAAATGTATTCCTAAAAGCAGTGGAAGAGGACAGAATCCAAGAGAAAACATAAGGGGTTAAACAAGACATTAAATTGTAAAAATACAGAACAGGTCTGTAACCTTACAAATAGCAGACAGCCAACAGAAAACAGAACAATAGCAGTCAGACCTCAGGGTTAAACATGATACTCGTAAAAAATTATAACAAATTTCATATACCAACCTCGTTGGTTTGTTTTCCACTGTAGGACATTTTCTTGATAGCCACCACCTCTGAGGTGCGCACATCTCGTGCCTGAGTAAAGCATAAGGGGTTGTAAACCATGATGCGTGTTTGTCATTTTATATAGACATTTTGATAATAGAGCAAAACAGTCCAACAGCTTTTCTGTTTGCACTACAAGCCCGACACTTACAAAATAAACCGCGCCGAAGCTGCCATGGCCAATCTCTCTGAGATCAGTGAAGAGTTTTTCAGGATCCTCTTTGAAAAAGAGCTCAGCGATCTCGGGGTCCTTCAGGCTCCCCGCTCGAACAGCGTTGGGCATGCTGGGTAGGGGCGGGGCCTGGGCCGCAGCCACCAGGGATTATCTGGGTCTGCGACGCAACAGCCCCTGGATATGGTTCATCTGCAGGAGAATGGCCTCATACAGATAGACACCTAAAACGCACAAAGTGAGAAATATCAGGAATCCGCATCATATTTACCTTAACAAATATCTACAAATTGTTCCGAGCATCGAAATTGCATAAATGTCATTGTAAATGTGCCATAAATTCTAAGGTGTACACTTGCCATATGTATTGTAACATACCGAGATATTGATATGACTTTTTGCCAATAGCCTGATTGATGCTGATTAGATGTTATGTTTTGATATGAGACCAAGGCGCGCTGTCTGCCACAAATTACACAGTAACTGCATCCGATGAAGCTACAAGTTTCAGTATTTCTATCTTTTAATAGGCAACCTTAAAGAGATATTTTAAGCCACTGCCATTATGAAGGTTACCAAAGTTAGCATAACGAAACAAAAAGCCATTCACAGATGTCATCGTTCATCTATTAGGTAAAGAGACAAAGAAAGAGCCATCTGGCATGTCAAAAGCTTTCAACACATTTGGACTTTTGTTTATTCAAAAGTTATTTTGTTGAAATACATAGTAAACAATATTAAGCATGAGTTTTAAGGTGCAGGGGTTCAAACCTGGTTTCATTACTAGTGTAACCCTAAATCAAATTTAAACTAAAAAAAAATAAAAAAAACCTGAAAAAGATGTATAAAAGCAAGCTCACTAGATGATCCTGGCCAATATGGCATTTTAACTGAAAATAAACAGCAGTGAATCCTGTTTAAAGGATCCATCGGATGCGACATGCACTTTAACGATGATAACGATCCACCCGCTGGGGTTTCTTTTAATCCTGTTAAATCATTTCCTCTTTTTTTTTTTACATAAAGCCGTTTTCAGATGCCTGTTTTTGTAATATTAAAATGGACCAAGGCCGCTCCCATGATTGTTAGGTGACACTGCTGTTTTAACATAGACCCAACCTGAACAGTGTTGCCAGATTGGGCGTTTCTTCTTTAGAGTTTAAACACTACGCATTTTGGGCTGGGAATTATTATTATTATTATTATTATTTTTAAATGGGTGGGTTTTACTCTTTAGCTGGCCGCCAGCTAAAGGACAGAGTTAGCTTTGGTGCAAGGAGGATCTGGACCCCAGTGCTGGAGCTCCATTCAATAACCGGGGAATCAGGCAAGCAGGTCAGTAGCGGGATATTAAAGATTAGCGAGCAGAATAGCGAGTCTGCAAACACTTGAAATGTACGAGAACATACAGTAACTGAGTGAAGGGCTTGTGTATAAACGGGATGAGTATGATGGACTGATGAGGTGTAGGTGTATCTGGCTGAGGCAAGGTTGGGTGCGAAACCTGGCGTGGTCATAAAAATCATGAATTATTGTCACTTTTAAAAAGAACATTGGATTAAGGTAACCGTCTTATTACAAACTATGTTTGTTGTCTGTATAAAAAAAACCCCACCAGGGTGTGTAATGATTAATAAGTCGTTTAAAATTATTAGAATTATTTTGGAGCAGTGGAAACATCCCACAGAACACAGCGATGGGGTGAGCAGAGCTCATTTACATTTAAATTGCACTGAAAGGAGTCACTGTAAAAGGGCCTGTTTTTTACACTACCAATGAGAATGTTTTATTCAAAGTATATTTTGGACTTCTCTTTAGGACCCTAAATAATCATATCAACTGCTGTAAAAATTGGCATCCGATGACTGCTTTAAGCTATTTTTTGTGATAACGCGAAAGAAATGTCAAAACACATTTTTACAGATGCTTTTGCAGTACAACTATATTAAAATAGCCAACCCATCTACATTCTTTAACACTGACAATATTTATAGACGCACACCAGGCCCTTATCATATTTGTGCGCGCGCACAGAAAAAGAAATACTTGGACGCAGTAGAAATAGGTTTGCAAAGAGTCATAGAAATTTGTAAATCAAGTATTAGGATATCAAATTATTTGAGATTTTAGTAGTAGTTAAACATTGCGTTAGATTTGGATAGTAAAATTAAACTTATTTTTAATATCAATACAGCTGCTACAGCCTATCGTTGCAATTCGCAGGACATCCAGGCACAAGAACAGTTTCTTCCACCAGGCAAACTACCTTATAAACAGTTACAATTTTAACAGAACCGAATTTTCAAACCACAGAGGAAAGTAGTACACGAGGAAACAAAAGGCTGACCAAACGCTGAGCTAACTATGCAGAACAAAGCGATTCTCTGCTTGGAGACAAAGAGAGGAAATGACAGCAGACACTCAGAACACTGTCATTCCAAACCAGACACTGAGCAACCGTCCTCTTTCCCTCTTACCCCTCTGTGGAGAGCGCGCTATGGCTGCTGAAGTGCATGAATCATTTCAGCAAACCGCATCTACATCACTCAAACACGCTGCAATTACCATTTTACTACCAAAAGCATACATCATTAGCCCAGACCACTTTTGTTTGCTCACAACAGCGATATACTGTGCCATTACCAACCTTGGCAGTTTGAGAAAGACCAGTCATTTTACAGCAAATCACCTCCCTTTAAGACAATATGTAGCAACACTTACTTAAGAATACATACTTTTAGCATCACTGTATCGGAATTTGCACGCACAATATATCAAAGTTGTGCATATTGTGATATGCATATCTCAATGGTTTGCAATAAATAAGCGATTTATGTAATCAAAGGTTCAGGATGATGCGGGTGGTAAAATATCTGGCATGGGGATCTTAGTTGGGATATATGTGCGAATATGTTCCAAATACAGTTCATCAAGTCCTCTGGTAAAATTTTGCAGCAAAAACTAAATATCACAATGTCAGTTTTATCCAATGTCAGGTAGCCCTAAAAGAAACATACGTTGGTTGTATCATGTTTTAAAATACTGTATTGAATATTACATCCCAAATGGGTTTTTATAATACTAATAACAATAATAAATATTATTAATATTAATAATAATAACAAATTATGGGCTTAAAAATTAAATGAGAGCAAGAAAAGTGCTATTGGTGGTGAAGATACAAGTTCTAGTGCTAAAGTTGTAGCCACCAGTGTGAGCTTTCCAATGTGGGAGGAATAAGACACACGATATTAAAGAAAAAAAAATGTAAAAAGATATTTTAACTCATACAACTTTCAGATGCAAGAAACCTAACAAATTTATGAATTTATGACATAAGCAAGACAGTATTGCTCATTTCTTTCCCCACACACACACAAACATTAAACGTCTAATTAACATAACGTGACCTACTATAATATGTGATTTGCAAAGGCCAGCATCGAGGGTATAATAAATAAATGATGTGCACTAAAAAAAAAAAATATGTTACCCTCCGCTAAAACACACACCTGTCCTCTAAGGTCCCATTACATTGAGCTGGACAGTGCAGTCATAAGAGATTTTGCTGTACCCATACTAAAACACACACCCTAGTTTCCAAGGCAACCACATCCATGAGCCAGCGGGCAAAAAGCCACTAAACTCTGCTTCATGCCACAGTCAGTCACACTGACACAGCATGTGTCAGTTCTGTGCATGCCGAGTGACCGTCTGATACACAGAAACAGAGAGACAGGACACTAGATGGACGAAATCGATCTTTGTCTACATTGTGTAACGGGAGCATTTCCAGCATCCCAACAGTTTGGTTAGGTTTTCCTTACAATATTCTGACACTGGAGATTGTAGTATGTAAAAAGGATGTTATTTAGTTCTTTAATAATAAATTTATTCAATTTATTAAAAGTAATAATTAACTTACTGTCTACCGTTTATTTAATAATAGAAAATTTAAATTTAATAAATAACAAAAAGTAAAATATTTTACTTTTTATTATTTTTTTTAATAATAAAAAGTATAAGCAGTAAGTAGTTCTGTCAAAATAGTTCTGGTGCCTTAAGATGTTTAACAACATGTAAAACATCCTTCTAACAGATTTTTAGTAAAACGTTAATGGTAGCTTCTGCCTTCATCTTTGGAGGCCTGTATAATTTCCTAAATAATCAAAATTGAAATAAGTGCTGCTGGGCAACTCTACTGAGACAATTTTAAAGCAGCAATAAATCTACGTTTCTGTGCTCGATTTGTTTAGACTATGAATAAAGAATACGGCAACAAGAAACCTGCCTGCCTGATGCTGCTTCACTATAATTACATATTTTTGGCTAAGTATTCTTTGAGGCTCTTACAGGTAAACAAGACCTTAAACAACTGATAATGTTCGGTGAAGTGTCCTTCTAGAACTTGGGCTAATTTTATGTATGTGTATATGTATATGTATATGTACATATATAACAATACAGGTACAATACATTACATACATGTACTATATATGTACATACATACATGTACATATATATGTACATATACATACATACATGTCATATATATGTACATATACATACATACATATGACATGTACATATATATGTACATATACATACCATACCATACATACATACATACATGTACATATATATGTATGTACATACATACATACATACATGTACAAGATATATGATGTATGTACATACCACATACATGTACTACATACATACATACATACAGGGTGGCTCAAATGGTTAAGGTGCTGAGTTGTTAATCTAAAGACCAGAAACACCTGGGTTCAAGCCCCACCTCCGGCAAGTCAACCACTGTGTTGGGTCCTTGAGCAAGACCCTTAACCCCTCCTGCTCCAGGGGCGCTGTATCATAGCTGACCCTGCACTCTGACCCCAACTTACTAAGATGGGATATGCGAAAAATGCATTTCATTGGCTCTGTACACATGTACCTTGCACAATGACAATGAAGTGAATATACTTATATTTATAGCTGATTTTTTATAACAAGAGCTGTCCAACGAATGCTGGAATGGGATACAAGACCAACATCAAGCAGCTTGGTAAAGGAATGAAATCCTGCTTTAAAAAAAAAAAAAAAAAAAAAAAAAAAAAAAAAAAAAAAAAAAAAAAAAAGCACAGATACAGGCGAGTCTGAAGTTTGCTAATGAACATCTGGATGACTCCGAGGACAACTGGATCAAAGTGTTGTGGTCAGAATCGAGCTATTTGGCATCAACTGAAGTTGCCCTGTTAAAATCATCATGCTTTGGGGGTGTTTTGCTGCCAAGCGGACAGGACAACTTTGCTGCATCAAGAGGGACAATGTACAGGGCCATGTACTCTCAAATCTTGGGTGAGAACCTTCTTCCCACAGCCAGGGCATTGAAAGTGGGTCATGGATGGGTACTCCAGCATGACAATGACCCAAAACACATGTCCAAGGAAACAAGTGGCTCAACAAGAATCACAGCAAGTCTTTAGACCTTTGGGACTGTGACAAAATTTTCCACTGACATGTTCAAACCTAGGGTCAACTACAAGAAATGCACTTTCAGGTTGTCAAGAGGGTTTTGCCACCAAGTACCATGTTATTTTTCAAAGTGGTGAAATACTTATTTCACTCATTAAAATGCAAATCAATTTATAACTTTTGTAAAATGCATTTTTGGTATTCTGTCTCTCACTGTTAGAATTGTCTGATGCTGATAAAAAGCTACTGGGATTAAAACCTCAGGTTTGGACTGCTTGTGTAAACTGCAGACTAAAGCTACAGAAATGGTTGTCATTTAACACCGCAGGCAATTTTGTGAAATGAATGATTGCAATGCGAGAACTCCCGTTTTAACAAACGCATTCAATTCTATTTTAGGAAACATTTTAATCCATGAGTGTTGACTGATGCCATATTTTATTGGACTGCTCCGTAGGGCTGGATGATTAATCAAAAAGTGATCCAAACCGAAATTTGGACCACGTAACTAACGTCATTTTGTAGTTTGTTTTTTAAAACCCTTTCACTTAAAAACATAGTACCGTATGCGAGGCCAAGTGACTTCAGCTGGTACTAAATGGAGATGTTGGAGAGCTTAATCAGAAAATCAACTAACACACAGGATAAGCTTGTACCAAAGAAAAATAAATTAAGAAAAATACATTAAAAAAAATCTTTTATGAATCATAATCGAGATAAAATGTGAATGTTTGTGCAGATAAAAAAAAACAAAACATTACACCAGCATGAGGAAACAGAACTTACAAATATGCTGCTTAAGCTCTGTCTCCTGACACATGAAGTGAAACTGTGTGCTAATGACAGCTGGACTTTAGACATCCTCACCTGCCACTGAAACCATTCATGCACCTTCCTTGTTCTTTATGTTTATATTTCCCTGTCTATTTAACTTTAACAGATGCAGATTGGTGCATACAGATTAGTTTTGTTAAGTGGGGATAAACGCGTAGTCGATGCTCATTCCGCAAAAGCCACCAACAGGCTGAATATAACGTAAGGATTTCAGTAGATTGTGATTGTCTGACTTAAAACACTCAATCAGAATCGTTTCTGTTCTGGTAATGGAAAATAAGGCATCCTGTATGCATTATCAATTTTTTCATGCTCATGCATGAAATAAAGCATTAGTGTTCCTTTGTGCATGAGCCTCTGTACATAATGGAAAAGTTACACACAATCGATGAAAGCCACCAGTAAGCATTCCCACTACTTGCTTTCATATTATTGGGCGACATGACAAGCATATCGCTTGCCTCTAGAAATTTTTTTACTGGAGAGCAAGCGTTTGTAAATAAAATATAACTATGTATATGCAATAAATTATACGATATAAAATGAAAACAGAGTGTGTGTGTGTGCGCGTGTGTTTGCTCTTTCAAAATTCAGTTTCAACATTCTAGACAACTTGGCTATTGCTCATGTCACACAATGCGATTATAAATAATTAAAAGCTATTTTAGTCTATTACATTTTTTTCAACTAATCTTATCTTCTGTCCATTTGGTATTCCTTATGCCAGTATTGGCTTAAAGTTTAATTTTTTAACTTCACCACTACAAAACAGTCACATTTATTTGGCAACAATCTGAGCTGTAAAATGAAAAAAAGGCCTTGTAGCTGTGAGGCGCTGTGTGTAAATGCCTAAGGGTGCTAATAAAAGATAAATCGAGTTTACCATCTAACTAGTCTGAGTGACTCTTTCCTTTGAATGAGGGTCTGATTTAATGTGTTTAAGACTTTTGAGCCTTAATTATGCCTCAATTTTCAGTCCCAATAATCGTTACTTGCTTTAATTTGACTGCTATGCCATTAAAAGCTGCTTTATATTTGTTTTTAATGTTGCTGCTTAGATGATTAGCCGCAAAAACACAATGCTGAGAACGGAAAAACAATCTGATGTGTTGGTCACAAGACCAGCCTGCTCTCCTGCCTCCCACCAACTCACCAGCTGCCTCACACCCTGGCACTGAGTTCCACTCCAACACACACACCACAGTAAAATCACACTGTACAGCCAATCACATGCCTCACTGACCTATCCACTGCCCACAATAACCCAAAAGAGAAACACTAATATAGTCTTTTAACTATGTGTACGCTGTTAATTACGTCTGGTACTAAACACACTTATAAATACCGTCAACATGAGTCTACTTTCTAGGAATCTAATGTATCGATCGCAGACAAAACACACAGAACTGAGACTACATTCTTACTGGGTTGATACGTTTTACGTAAGACAAAAGGGAATGGCTTATGCAGGCTCTAGAGGCAAGACACTCAATAAGGCCATGGCATGCCATCCACACACTTGCATGGAATGCAGCAGGACAAGACAACTAAGCAGTCTTATACCTCAGCTACTTACTCGACGCTTAATCAGCACCTTCAGAGCTTGTATCTTCTGAATAATCTGAAGTATTTAAACGACTCTGCTGAAGCCACTGCTGATAGAAAACCTGCTCATATGAGAAAGCTGCTTTCGTCATCCTTTAAAACTGGTGTGACCTGAACGAGGCATGTCTATCCTCAGCTGAGGTTGTGCCTAGATACGATTTACAATGTACTTATGAATGTCCTGACGTTAACCTTGTGAGTCACATGACAACAAGCAGCTCCACCTGTGTTGATCATTTCATTTGCAAATAGTTATTATGCCGATTTATAGGCGAGCTTAGTGAATAAATGAGACATTTTTTGACGTCTTTTAATAAGGAGGCACTGAAAAAAAATTCTTTTCTAATAAAAATGAATATATAAACCAAAATTAGTAAGCAGGGAACATATTTTAAAACAAATAATATAGAACGATAGCAAATTGGAGGAAAAACTGACAGTGTTAACAAGGTTTTACGTAGCAGCTCAAATAACCAGTGTAAACAGTGATAGAAGTGGTAGCTCAATGGTTAAGTTGATGGACTGCTAATCGGTGGGTCGTGGGATCAATTCCCAGCACCACTATACCACTGATGGCACCCTGAGAAAGGGCTCTTAACCCTTAACTGTTGGATAAATGACATCAGATGGATAAATAAATAAATAAATAAATAAACATTTTAAAAAATCAGTCTGTCTGCATTTACTTGTGAGGTGTCAAAGACATTAAATTTAAATAAAGTGAAATTATTCCTGCAAAATACATTAAAACAAGTGCTTTTATACATTTGTAAACATACAGCCATTGGATCTGAAGCCAACTGATTTGTTGGAAGGAAAGAGTGGCAAATGGTAAATATCATGTGGTCAGCCTGGTGATATGTTTATATCTACCTTATTTACCTATTTGATCTGTCTTACAACACTAGAAATCTACCAGGGCGGCCAGTAATTTCCTCCTACGCTCCCACACTAGTGTAATAAGGCAGCAACAAGTTAAAATTGATGAGTTTTAAGTTGGGGACAAATGTTCTGTAAGCAATTAAAAACCTCAGACCTGCAAACAAAAGCTGCATGACAGTGTGGGGAAACTACAGGAAGCTCCAAGTGATGCTGGGAAAGAAAGACAGAGTCTTAGCTTTAAGTGACAGCAGTGAGATCAGGAAAAAGAGAGAGAAAGAGGACAGTGTCTCCCATAGACAGATGCGCCATTCAATCTGTTAGACACACCCTAAATTTGCATGCGTCTGTGAAACAAAACCATAAACAAATCTGGTGAGCCACTAAATCAGATGCTTATGAGATTATCATTCTATTCAATCACATCGACTCACCTGCTACCGGTTTGGGGGGGTCTTTTTATATACCAAGTCACAAATGTTGAGGAACTTAATCCAAAACAACACTTTGCAATTTTCTTAAAATGGGTTCTAATCTAACATCTGGATTCCAACGAAATGTAATGAGACTTCCTGTTTGGTGCAGGGAATTGAAGGGTGGTGCTGCTGGTTTCTTCTAAAGAAGAAAACATCTACAAAGACAAGATTTATCAAGCTTATACCGAGTTACTTAATCCAACAGCAAGATCAACGTCTCGTCAGCGAGGGTGAGCGAACACAGCCGGCCTGGAAACACTGACTAGCTGAGAGGTTCAGAAGATTATAATAAAAGGACTGTGTGAGATCATACGGTGAATGGCTTCTTTTACACTCAGCACGAAGGTGGAAACCACACCTTGGTACTTGTGTGGTTTTGGTACTTTGGTCATTTTGCATGGAGAGAAGCAGAAAGAGCAACTGTTAAAGAGAGGAAATAAACCAATGGGAGTTGCTGGCAGACAGTTTGGGTGTTTCAGTTTCAGACCTCAAAGCAAGTAGTGTGTGTAAATAATGTCCACTTGTTTCAGGCAGAGCAAAGTTAATGGAAAGAAACCCCCACAATCAGTAAACAAAATATTGCTGCACGCAGTATTTCTTCCAAAATAACTACGAATGAATGAGCTACAAAACGTCCAAAACTCCCTAAAGAAGATAACACAAAGTTGTGTGTTATCTTATCACACAGCACAGGCTGCAGAATTGACATCTTGCCTCCAAAATTATACACCAAAAATAAACAGACGATAAAGTTACCTAAATACAAAGCGTTACTGAATAAAAAGTGTCTTTAAAACCATTACAATTCCTTGTTTCATGCTTACAATAGCTTAGCATCTGAGCTCAAATTCAGCAAAGCTAAAATTGGCACAATACTTTCCAAACTGAAGTTGCGTTATAGCTGCGTTTGTGTTAGACTGTTAGGACAGGATATCCGCTGCCATGTTTAAATCGATTTACGCGGATAAAAGAGAGAGAATATAACACGACACGCGAATAGTGAAGAGTATTTTCTGTCCTATAACATTAACTAACCCCATAGCTAGCTTAAGCCAGGTAAGCTAGCAGGCTAAATGCCTAGCACGTCGCACACTTACCCCTCCGACAGCCAGGCTGGTGGCTAAAACAGCTAGCGTAGCTTCTTCTTTTAAGATTTCGACCAACACTCCACAAAGTATTTACTACTCGAGAACGACAGCTGTTTACTCAACCCGGTGACAGTTACTTTACAGCTTTTTAAAATAACTTTAGATTAATTTCCAACCTGCGCTGTCGTCGATAACTTATACAAGTGCTTTAAGCAGATAGTCCAGAATAATGAAAGTCCAGCCCGGGCTATAACGGCGGTAGAGTCAGTCGCCTCTTCCCTCAGCGCTCCTAAAGATGGCGTCCGGCAGCTCGAGTCGCCTCTGACAAGTTTGACGCGCATATAAAACGCGCCAACATGCAGCACAGATCACCGCAAACACGACCACACCCTAACAGGCCGACAGGCTAAAGGCAGAGCGATTTGGAAACCATCGCTATAGCGCACGGACACGCGTTCACTGAGAGCATGTAGTGGCGCTTTTTCTCCCTCTCTGCGCCTGCTTGTTCCTGAAAGGACGGATGGTCCCGCCCTTAACGCTGCAGGAAACTCCCACTCAGCCCTGGGACACACACACACACACACACACACATATGTCTGGTTAGCTATCCGTGTGGGGACTCTCCATAGATGTAATGTTTTTTTTATACTGTACAAACTGTATTTTCTAACCATAACCGGAAACTTTCTCCATTATTACTTTCTCAGAAAATTGCATCCTGTATAATTTAGGAGCTTTTGTACCCATGGGGACATCAATTTTGGTCCCCACCGTGACATAAGTCCCCATGTGAGTATTTAGATTTAGGTCCCCACCAGGATGTATTAACCAGTACAAACACACACACACACACACACACACACACAAACCCTGTTCGTTATTCAGTAATGCTGACTGTGCTCAATACATGGTCCAAAGAAAAAAAAAAAATTAATTAATAAATAACTCATCTGTTGTCAAGCTACTCGTGCTTTCCTATTTCAAACTTAAATAATAATAATAATAATATTATTAATAATAATAAGAATAATAATGAAATAATATCGTGCCCAGTATTCAAATCCTTTTTTTGTTTTTTTTGGAGTGGACATATGATTTGAATATTTCAGCATTTTCTATAGTTAAATACAAACGGTCCATAAAACTCAAGATATATACACAAATATAGAATCTGTAAACAAATATATGCAAATCTTATATCGGTAGACAGTTTTAGGTCAGAATGGGTAGATTACAAGAAACATACATGGTGAATTAAGATTTGGCAGCCTAAAAAAAACATGATTAATTAGTTTTCGGCAGTGTAAATGTCAGTTTTCTTCAAAACGTACTAGTATTAATCTCAGTGTAGATCTGCAAATAAATTATATTATAACATTAGAATAATAGATTCAACTTTACTGTCGTTGCACAAAACGCAGTTATCATCTAATCAGAAGTGCAAAATAGCAGTCCAGTATAAACTACACAGTATAAAAATAAACGTGCAGAATATATAAGTATACAGTATATAAATGTCCAGAATATTCATTAATGTACACAGAATATGCCTAGCACAGTTATTTCTAGGAAAGAAACAAGTAAAAAAAATCCAACGAACCTTTCGATGCCAAGTTATAGCACAATGTGGCTTTGCATTATAAATTCTAAGCTATACAGAACCATAAGGTTGGAAGTAAACAGCATCCCGGTGCTGTCCTCAGCTGGACAAACAACCAATTAGTAAACAGAGCACCGAGTGGAGGCTGTGGATTGGTCCTGAGCAGCCGGCTGTCTCGGCCAATGGGAACGCGGGATTTCGGCTCCCTGTATCCAGGCGAACAGCGTGCATTGAATCTTTACAGTCTGTGTTTTCTGAATGACATTTAAAGAGCCACATGCCGTCATTTTCCTTCATTGTAGAGCCTCTGTGGTGCAGTGTGAAAGATCCCTCAAAAACTATTTAGGAAAGCGATTCAGCCAGTTGAAAGAGGATTCCAATTCATTTATACACTGCATTGCACATTGCACAGTGGCTATTATGGTCCTAAAATCCCAGATACCTCAAATCTATTTATATACAAATACTGTACTATATAAAATAACATAGAAATATGGTGCTATTGTATAGCTATCATAAATAATAAGTCTTATTTACTCGCTACTAGCCAGTTATAGTTTACAAATAAAATATAAGATTCATATATATATATATATATATATATATATATATATATATATATATATATATATATATATATATATATTATACAACAATAGTATATATATTTTCTCATGTGAAAAGGTTTTTTTTTAAGATACTTAAGATATTCTGAGGTTTGAGAAAGAAACTGATATTTTGCTGAAAAACATAACGTTGGTATCCTGTACACTTCTTTTGTTGCATCTATGAACATAAAAATACTGTACTATATGAAATAAACATAAAAAATATGGGTTATTGTATAGCCACCCAGATGAAAAAACAACAATAAGTCTCTACTAGCTGGGGAAACTGGCCTGGGGAAGCGGTGGCTCATGGTTAAGGTGTTGGACTGCCAACCTGAAGATTGTGAGTTCACAATTCCCAGCTTTTTCAAGCCACCACTGCTGGACCCCTGAGCAAGGCCCTTAACCCCCAATTGCTTAGTTGTATAAATGAGATAATTGTAAGTCGCTCTGGATAAGGGCGTCTGCCAAATGCTGTAAATGTACTAGCCAGTTTATAGTATGCAAATAAAATATAAGATTCATATATTATATCTATATATATATATATATATATATAGATATATATATTTAATTCTCATGTAAAAAAGATATTTAAGATACTTAAGATATTCTGAGGTTTGAGAAAGAAACTGCTGAATTTTAGCTGAAAACATAACGTCTGTATCCTGTACACTTCCTTTGTTGCATATCTCTGCCTGCTGGCATTTCCTGAGTGAAACACTAAATGAGAAAGGAAACCTTTCACTGCAGGACCCAACATAAATAAAGATTTATCTCATCTCAAAGCCAGAGAAATATTACAATTCTTTAAAAACGTGCAAATTTTTATAAACAACTTTGCCAACTCAAGTCAGATGCACAGGCAGAACGTTTTTCCTGATTTTTTCCTTCAAAATAAAAGATAAGTTTGATATACAAGAGATGTGATAAATATTAAATGTTAAACATGCACATAGTTAGAGAGTTAAATTTCTTGGTAATACAGTACTGTTTATTATTTTAGCTCCTTTATATACCATATCCTAGAACAACAACCGGGTTACCAATCAGCAGATGGCAGTCTTCTCCTCTTTTCCTAAATCGGCGCAGGAATATGACGTCATTGAAAGTTTACATGTGCTGGAAAATGGCTGCTGGTAAAGAGCAGCAGCAAGCCCATCGACCGGGCGCTTACAAACAGAAAAATAAGCAGCACAAACATGGGAAGCACCGTACAAAGGGAGAGGTCGGACGTGAGAACAAGGGTAATCTACTCGATTTATTTCTCTTTATACATTTTTCCGTCTCTCGTTAATCCAGGGCATGACTGTCTAACCTAAACACGTGTTTAAAGTGCAGTCACTTTTCCGAAACAAAAATGGAGGAACTTATACTTTCTAAGTGACAGCCGTGCTACAGACAGTAATGTACAGTTTTGAAGTTCTTTAACTAAGAAGCTATATTTATTATAGGCCCAGATCAGATTATCTAATTTCTTACTTTCTTGTATAATTAATTAATGGACTTGACATGATATGGACCGAAAATATCTCAGTTTTTTTAAGACACGTAGCATGTTTTTGTGAACTGAGCCTTTTTTAAAAAATTACATAAAATTAACCAAATAGTTGAAGGTTTTTTAAATTATATCTTCCATTAGGCAGAGTGGCTGTGGTGGCTCTTACCAAAAAACAACGACGAGAGCTGAGTAAGATGGACAGGAGACACAAAGCCAATCAGCTGCGCCGCAACAAAAAGGACTCGGTGAGGAATCCATAAGGTCCGATTCACCCATGTCTAAATCTGAACCTGAAAAGGATTGAGAAAACTTTGCTTTTTGTGCACCAGGTTCTCTCAGAGAAGCGCCGCCTGGGCAGCAGAGATGGGCCTCCTCACCTGGTGGCTGTGATTGGACTGCATGCGCAGGTCGATGCTGCTGCTGTGACCCGGCTTTTGAGAGCTGATGGAATTGGAGGAGTGCTGCATGAACATCAGGGAATCCCAGTGAATCAGGACAGTTTTGGCCTTGTCCTTCCACGCTTCAAGCAAAGATTTACCTTTTACCGGCTTGACACAAGTAATATTTTATTACAATTTACATATACATATTTTAATAAAAGTATTGGAAACAGTCATAATGATGATGTATTTATTTTGCACTCAGATAAATCGTGTTTTTGAATTAATAGACATTATGATAAAAAAAAAAAATCCTCTATATAATCAAAAAAATTGACGTCTCTTATAATTGTTGCCCATATTGCTCACTTTCACTGGTCTGAAAATGATTGAGGACATTTTGCACACACCCCCTACTGGTTAAGTCAGTCTGCCAGTGTAAATACACATTGTATAATACACACAGCATTTTTCAGATCATCGTATCCAGAAGTGCCTTTATACTATATTTAATGCCTATATATTTATAATTAGGACTGTGAACCATATTAATGGCATCATTTTCATTTACCTTTAAAGCATTTGGCAGACGCCCTCATTATTACATTTTTTTCTTTATTTATACGAGTTGTGCTATTAAAAGGACTGGTGCAGTTTATCTTTAAAGCATTTGGCAGACGGCCTTATCTAGAGCGTCTTACATTTTTCTTTATTTATAAGACAAGCAATTGTGGGGTTAATGGCCTTGCTCAGGGGCCCAGCAGTGGCAACTAGGTGGTGCAAGGAACCAAACCCAGATTTTCTATTTAGCAGTTTAACACTTATACCACTGCGCTACCACTTCCCCCTTAATAAAGGAAAATGCGTTAAGTGATAAGCGAAACCGAACCATGGGTTTTTACAAAACTTTCTAACAAAGTGAATGTTTTGACACAAATAATACAAAAACATGTAAATTCAACCGAAACTCTGTAGACAGAAATGAAAAAGCATGTCTGAATGATGGAATAAGACCTCAAAAGTATTGATAGTAGGATCAACATAATTATTAAAATCCTTTATTAATAAGAGTCTTTATTAATATAAAATCTGTATATTTAATAAACATCTAAAGCAATGCATTTTTGTGTTTAGCTGACCTGCACTCACTCCTGGATATGGCCAAGGTGGCAGACAGTCTGGTGTTTGTGCTTGAGGCCACAGAGGGTTGGGACAGTTACGGAGATTACTGCCTTTCCTGTCTTTTTGCACAAGGATTACAAAGTCATGGTAAGAAAGGATGCAGGAGATGTGAAGAGTTTTAATGTATGGATTCTGTACCTCTGAACACCTGTTATTCTCCAATGATGACTGTTTTTATTAATTCATTACTTCTGTTTGTGCTGCTCAGCTTTAGTGTGTCAGGGCATTGCTGACCTGGCAGTGAAAAAACGGACCGAATCTCGCCGTGCGCTCTCCCGCTTGGCAGAGGCTCGTTTTCCGGACGCACGTCTCTTTTCTATGGACACAGACCAGGATGCAGTACTGCTGCTTCGCCACCTGGGGGCACAGAAACAGAAGCGACTGGCTTTTCGCTCAAGACGGTCACACATGCTAGTTCAGAGTGCCTCTTACACCCCCAGCAGTAGCCAAGAAGGCACTGGAGGGGCACCTACAGGACTGGGCACACTGCGGGTGTCTGGCTATGTCCGAGGCAGGCCCCTGCAGGTGAACAGGCTGGTACATATTGCAGGCCATGGGGACTTTCAGCTCAGTCAGATCGATGCACTTACAGACCCTCTGCCCATTGTCACGGGCACACAGCGGCTGGCAAAACCAACCAAGGGACAAGACGTGGAGATGACGGTGAGCACTGCGTCTAACGGTGACTCTGACATTCTTATCATTAGAAACAATATGCGTTAAGAATTTAGACAAGATGTCAACATTACTGATTATGAATTACTGCTACTAGAAATAAGGACCCAGAACTGGTGTCCTGCAGAATTTTGGGTCAACCCTAATTAATACCACATAAAGTTACACTGTATGGACAAAAAATTGGGACACCTGTCCATCATATCTATATTCCTCTTTTGAACATCCTATTTCAAATTTAGTCCCACTCTTTCTAGTATAGGTCCAGACTTCTGGAACAGTGAGTTCCAATTAAGAAATAATAAAATTCTTTAAAACACAATGACTTTGTCAACTGTTCTAATAGCTTTGTGTACCCAAGCCAAACACATTGATATCCTAAAGTCAAAGTCAAAGTTGAAAAAGTATACTTATTTATACTTAATCATCCATGCTGATTGCACTCGTGCGTCTGATGTATGCCACACAGGAGAAGAGTGCTGGAGAAGAGGTGCGTGTGTTAATGAAGTCTGACCCCTCCCAGAGAGAGAGCCTGCTGACAGAAGCGGAGGTTGATCCCATGGATGGAGAACAGACTTGGCCTACTGAGTCTGAGCTTCAGGAGGCTGAAGGTAGAACAATACGTTTATGCAAGTCCACTTTGTATTTTGTGCAAATAATTGCAATTATTAAATGGCCAGTTAAAATATTTTAATAAAATGAGTTTTACTGGGTGAATTCATTACATCACCAAGTAACATAGGGGAAACAATACATTTGCCACCTTGTAACAGGGATCTTTTAGAAGGAGTACATTAATTGTGCAGCAGGGATTGTGAATTGAGATTCATGTAATATAAATGTTTACCCGTTTCTGTAGAAGCCATGAAGACCCGAAGAATCATGAAGGTGCCTAAGGGCACTTCAGACTATCAGGCCACATGGATTGTGGATGATGATGATGATGATGATGATGAAAAAAGCGAAGACGACGACGACGACGATGATGATGATGATGATGATGATCTGGACAGCTGTGACGATGCTGATTATGACGAGATGATGGATGAGGATGTTGAAAATGAGTCTCAGGTATTTACGCAGACTTCTGAACCAGAAAAACAGACTTGAACAAGCGTCACCCTTTAAATAATTGTTCTTTCAGGAATTATTTTAATGGGATGTTTTCTATAGCTATAAATTTAAATGCAGTTTGTTTAAGCACATTTGCTAGCTCCAAAGCTTGTGAACAGATCTATTAAAATAGTAGCTAAAAGCCATTAGTATATGGTGGTATTGTTTGCGTTACCATGGTGTTGTCCATGCTGGCAGCAAAGAGAAGGCAGTGAGCAATTAGAACAAAGCAGGTCAAGCTACTTGCTATTTACTGTGCAGGCTGACAATGCATGGCGCGTGAGTACATAAAGGCAGAATTCGGGCCTGATTGGCTACTAGCAGGCAGGAGGGCAGACATACCACCAGCGGAACAGTGCATACGTGACCGGTTCTTTGTGCGCTGCATGGTGGAGCGGCATTGTTTGTTTTTTCGCTGTCTGCCTTTCAGTCTTAGTGCCAGGCTGTGCAGTGCAACAATAGTGTTTGGAGCGGCAGGCCTGTCCCGAGAGAAGCCTCCTGACTTCCTCCACTTTGGACAGGGCTTCCTGTTGGGGCTTGCAGAGCAGGCGGCCATTTATTTATACCAGCTATGCTTGAAAGGAGCAAGGGGGGAAGCTTTATTTTGGTTTAATCCCAATTAGCATGTTTTTGATGTCTGGTTGAGCACCAAAGAGGGCTTCACAATGCAAGATGTTAACAAGGAGGGAAGTGGTACCACAGATGATTGGGGGTGATTATTTTCATTAGTGCACCTGTGATTGTTCTGCAGCCTGACCCCTCTAGGGTGTGGATTCACCCCAGCAGTATGTCTTGCCCCTTTCCCCAGCTCCCAGACCACATGCTTATTCTCCACAAAGGTCGTTTATGTTTAGTGATGGAAATCAAAGGATAACATAGATTTTTGGACTAAGTTTAATCCTTGTGTTCAACCAAAATTCAATGCTTCAATGTGAAGGGGTTACAATTTTCTGTGAAATCTTTGTATTTTCTAGTTCTGATAACCTGCAGATGTGTCAGATTTTTATAGTAATAATTTAAAGTAAATTATTACAAAATAAAAAGCATTATCTTTTTTTTAAAAATTGTTATATTATAAAATATGCACTCATTAGAATGAGCTGTTTAGTGTGTTGTAAAAAACAACTTTTTGCATATTACGATCCAACATTTTGTCTACACCTACTTTGTCACTCTGGCTATGTTAAGGATGGTGAGGCATGTAATGGAAGCGAAAAGGATGATGAAGATGATGAGGAAGAGGAGGAAATAAGCTCTGCCGGTCGCGCTGGAGCCGAGCAGAAGTACGACGAAGCCATGGACGAGGCAGAGGAAGAAAACGGGCTGAAACGCTATCGGGAAGCTCGTTCACACGAAATGTTCCCTGATGAAGTGGACACTCCGTTAGATGTTGCTGCTAGGACAAGGTGAGGGACAAACTCGTAACAGGATGCTATGTTAACTGCTACTATATGATGTAAGGAATAATGACATTCAAGATAAATGTGATAACAATATGAAATAATGCAATATTCAACACGCAATGCGATATTGAAAAAAAATGATGTAACTAACACATTTTTTATAAACACATTCACCTGCCGAGCCTAGCTGATCCAAATTGCTCTTAGTTTTGAGGTGACTGTAAAAATTTGTAGTGTTTCCACTTTACGTTGCCACTTGAGATTTACATGTTTTGTGCAGAACTTTAGTCTGGATGTGGTCATCAGTTTTAAGACCCACATACTGCTATATTTTTGAGCTGTTTCTTCGTTTTAGTGCTAAATCGTCATTAGCAGCCGCTGCGGCGGCCTCCGGCTGGCTCATCTTTTCAAGATTAACTTGCTATGAAGGCTTGGCGCCTTGATTGTCTCAAGTCAAAGCAAGTGCAACAAATGTCCCATCTAACATCCGCAAGGCAGATATTTTACTAACCACATGAACCTTAAACTTTCACCATACATTATTATCTAAAGTTGCCACCCATTGCAATGTGCACATTTGCAATATTGCAATAATTTCGATATTTTGTGCAGCTCTCATATAATATAATATAATATAATATAAACTTAATTGGCAATGTCTTGCATAACAGTGTGCACACATGCATACATTTTATAAAGGCGAACAAAACATAATACACTAAAAAAGTTAATACAATATAATTAAAAAATTCCTGTAGTTTTTATTTTACACGGACCTTATTCAGCTCTAAATCCTTAGATTAAAAAAGCACATTCATTATACAAGACATGATTAGGACTAGAAACAGAATTCTTAACCAGCCACAATCTCGCAGTTTGACTTAAATATGTGATCTGAGAGAAGTCGCAGAAGCCTATAATGTTATTTTTGGCATGCTAAATATCTGGTCCTGCTGGCAATTCAAAATCTGGCTGTGTGAAATGGCTTTTACCTGAAAAATACATTAGCAATGACCCCCAGCCAATGAGAGCAATAGATTCGGGGTAGTGGAAAGTTTGGGGAGGAGTTATAGAAATTTTTTGTCCCGCTTTTTTGCATTTCTACTATAAATCAGCGCACAGGGCCTTGAATCACTAACTTGAGGGCTGACATTTTTAGAACGTTTCCAGTCGCGCATGAGAATTCGGAACTCGCTTGTGATTTCGCATTATTTCCTTATCACTTCTTGCATGCGTTTGGTTGTGAAATGTAGTTTGTGGACAAGACAGCGGATGTTGGCAATTCTTTCTATCGTAAAGTCATGCAGTGTGTAACCTCCTGTCACACCAATCTATCAGGCATTTGATCAAAGCAGAGGAGTCGTGCAGTGTGAATCTGTATTTTCATGATCACGTTTTTTAAAATAAATAATTCTGTTTGTATTCAGTTGTGATACTCCTCGACATCCAGCTGCTACAGCCTCTCACATATAATAATCCTTCCTTCCTCCCAGGCAGTCGTGCACACTCTGAAATGTGACACCTACATGGATTCTTTAGTAAAGAGCAAAGGTCAGACTCACAGCTTTGTTTGTTTGGGGATGTGTCTCAGATTTCAGAAGTACCGAGGTCTGAAGAGTTTCCGCTCCTCTCCATGGGACCCCATGGAGAACCTGCCTCATGACTACTCGCGCATCTTCCAGTTCCAGAACTTTGAACGCACCCGTCGTCGTGTCCTGGCCGAGGCAGTCGCTGAGGAGGAAGGGGCTATGGTGAGAAAGAGAGAGAGAGAGACAGAGACAGATAAGGAAGGGGCAATGGTGTGACAAAAAATATAAATAGACTTGAGAGAATTGAGAGAGCGCCAAAGAAAGAGAAAGAGAGAGCGTGGGAGAGCGGGGGAGGAGAGAGAGAGAGAGAGAGAGAGACAGACGGAATAAGAGAGAGACAGACAGAGGGAGACGAGAGAAAGACCAACTGACAAGGGGGAGAAAGAAAGATCGACTGACGGGGGGAGAGAGGGGGGCAGAGACAGAGAGACAGACAGAAATGAAGAGGAGAGAGAGACAGAAAGAGTGAGAGAAAGAGAATGTTGGGGAGAGACAGAGAGGGAGGGGGAGAGGTAGGGAGAGAGAGAGACTGACCTACCTACCTCATTATAAGTGACAATGGTGTATTATGCAGGTTGGCTGGTACGTGACGCTGCACATTGACGATGTTCCTGTGTCAGTGATGGAGAATTATCAGGAAGGCAAACCTCTGGTTCTGGTCTCTCTGCTTCCACATGAACAGAAGGTATAACTAAAAGCATCCATCCATCCAGAATAAAAAGCTTTTAAACAGTGACCTGATTGGTTAATTTAATTTGGGGAAAACTTGTGATTATTACTGTTTAAAATTAGACCCGTCTCTTGATGGCGATTTCCTGTTTCTGTGCTCTGTGTGTAGATGTCCGTGATGCATATGCTGGTGCGACGACAGCCCGGATTCACAGAACCTATCGCGTCTAAAGAGGAGCTGGTGTTTCAGTGTGGCTTCAGACGCTTCCGAGCTTCTCCAATCTTCTCTCAGCACACCAGCGGTACGGCTCTTAAAGATAAAAAGATTTCAATATCAGCTTAACTCTGGTTAGGATGTCACAAATTCTCCTCCTACCCGTTTTAGTGGTGGAAGTGGTAGCACAATGGTTTAGGAAGACTGTGGGTTCAATTCTCAGCACCACTAAGCTGCCACTACTGAACTCAATTAAGTAAAACCCCTTAACCGTTAAGATAAATGTAAATGTTTTAAACAATCATGTTTACTATAGATATTCTTAGATTTACTTGTAACCATATAAGGGGTGGGCAGTCTTGGTTAATTATAATGATGGGGTGTGTTTTAATTATGGGATAGATTTGTATCTGTATATACAAGTACCAGGAAAAAAAATGTTGTGATAATATTAATTGTGTGTTGCTATACCCCGGCAACTCCAATTTTTCAGGAAACAAGCATAAGCTGGAGCGCTTTCTCCGTGCTGATGCCCCTACGGTCGTGTCTGTTTACGCTCCAATCACCTTCCCGACTGCTGGAGTCCTGCTCTTCAAACAGAGGGCCAATGGTAAAATAGCACACATCCTGGTCATGTTTTACTGTAAGAAGCGTTTGAAATGAGCCGATTGTTCACCGACTCTTCCTGTTTCAGGAATGCAGGACCTGGTGGCCACGGGCAGTCTTTTGAGCTGTGACCCTCAGCGTGTGGTGCTGAAGAGGATCGTGTTAAGCGGACACCCCTTTAAGATAAACCGCCGTTCTGCAGTTGTCCGCTACATGTTTTTTAACAGAGGTAAGAAGGGGGATCGCTGTTTGTGTGGAACTTCTATATGAGCAGCAGTGTTGCCAACATAAAGATTAATACTTTTTTTTTTAATTTCCCTGTAGATGATATTCTGTGGTTCAAGCCAGTGGAGTTGCGCACCAAATGGGGCCGAAGAGGACACATTAAGGAGGCTTTGGGTAAGAGGAGAAAAAGAATAAAAAAACACATTTTTGATATTTATAGATTTTTCAGCTTCATGTAAAACAGGTGGGAAGGTGGGGTGGTGAGCCAGAATAGTTGAGTTGCATTGAGGGGTTGTTGCAGTCAGGGATTTAAATTTAATAACTTTCTTTCTTTTTTTTTTTCTACACAGGAACACATGGTCACATGAAATGTGTATTTGACAGTCAGCTGCGCTCTCAGGACACAGTTCTGATGAATCTGTACAAAAGAGTGTATCCTCGCTGGACATATGCCCCCTATGTACCTTCCCCTTTGCCCTGGGTAAAGAAAGAGGAGCCTGACAATTTTCATGATATTGATATGGAGTAAAGAGAAGATGATTATGGACTAACGGAGACAGTGGACATGACTTTCACACTATTAGTGTCTATTAAAGTGTTATATACACAGTTCTAATAAATCAAAAAAATATACAAGGAAACGTACCACGTGACTGACGAATTCGTATTGCAGCATTTCTTTTGATGGCCACTAGATGGCATGTCTGTATTAAAATGAAGGCTCTCGGCTGTCAGAGCTTCTGATAGACTGACGTTTGGGTGTTTATTGAAAATGATCAATTGTTTCGAGAATATTTACCGACTTGCTGTAGACATTGACACACGGCCAACATTTAGTGTTAAGTAGCGTGTTGGGTCCATAGTTTAACCTTTAGTTGAACTGTGGGTACAAGGCAGAAATAATCATTCTATGGTGCAATGCAGGCTCACAGGTTCTTACATACATGCTTTCATGGTTGATCAGAGATGTAGAACACAGAGGAAACCCATGAGGGACATAGAGAGAACATGTAAAATCAGATCTTTGGTTCCAGCCAGTGACTTTGAAACTGTAAGGCGACAGTGGTTCCCAATGCATCATTGATGCTCTGTAAAAGAACAGACTGTTGCACATAACTGTAGCAAGAATCTTGAGCAAAATTACAACTGAAATCTCAATTCGTAACCTCAGAGTTGACAAGAACACATCCATGTGCACATATCAAATCATGTTATTTAGAATTCATCTTTAAATTAAACCAGAAATGACCTCCTAGTCCCTCACTTGGCTACTGATGCATAAATCTGTTAGGTGATACGCTGGCAAATATATATGCAAATCTCAGCAGGCTTCTTTTGGACTTTCTGGACAAAGAACATGGCTTCGGTCCGAAGCCGCTGGCTGCGTTTCCACAATCCTCTAGTCCTCCTCCTCTACCACTCCCACTCCCCAGTGGTCCCTCTGACCTGAAGTTCCATTTTCACCACCATTCAGACTCGCACACAGAATCTGACCCTACTTTTGTTTTCTTTCCAGATCTCAATGTTTCTCTGCATACAATTTCTCTCCCTTGCTCTGTCCCCCCACCCCCACCCCCCATTATTCTGAGAAAGGATGATTTATGGTTTGTAATATTTATCACAAGACAGTGCTCTTGCACACTTGCAGCTACATGATTCATCCCAGGGTTCTGCTGGGACCCCACTATAGATTCTTGCCAATGTCTGGGAAAAGAAAAGGTAAATGCTTGTGCTTGAAAAGGATAGAATGGTCCAGGATATCAGAGAGCAAAAGTTCAGTATGTGTTTTTTTTTTCCTTTTTTGCACAGTAAATTTGATTACAGTGGAAAAAGTCAAAAATAATGATAAAACAATCGCACAAGGGTAATACTTCTTTATTGCCTAGGGGTGCAGTTGAAGCTCTGGACGGTTGAGGCACTCAATTTATTTTCTTTTGTTCATTTTGTACTGTAGTGCACGCTGGGTATTCAGCGAGGACGCGTTAAACACATCTTTTTTAAATGGGTGTGGTGCGCCTGGCCAAATGCTTATGATCTAGAGAGGAAATCTAATCCTCCCACACTGGAGATTGTCCTTAACTTTAAGCAGCTCATGAATGGAATGTAGATGGGGAGCTTTCCTCTAGAGTCACACAAACACCCGAAAACATTCCTGCCATAAGCATAAGGAAATGTTCAGTTTACAGTGTGTTGAGTAAAAGTAACAAAAAGGCAAACTGGAGAGGTATAATTATGATATCTTATGAAGACAGTTAAGGTATTCAGCTTTGAAAGGGCCATGGGAATACCAAAAGACGTTATTGCTGGTGGCTTGGACTGGGATCATTCTGCAGCTCCTAATTCACAGCCACCACAATTGGTTGGCTTCTAGTTTGGGATATAATGGGTGAGAAATTTTTCCATTGGAACAAGATAAAGTGCACACGGTTCCGAAAAACAGGAATAGGAAAAACAACCACTGCTTATTTGGGCAAAATTTAAAAAAAAAAAACCCCAAGATGGCAAGAGAACAGTACATGGCCGGCTCAGATGGCAAAGCAGAAACAAACCAGCAGTAGAAGAGAAGGAGGTAGGGGGTGGGTGAAGGAGATGAAGTGAGTGGCTGGCGTTTATGGATAACAGATGTGCCGCTGTGGAGATTTGGCAGGGGCCAATCGCGCCTGAGTCCCGCACTGGCTGGGTGGCACCAGGGTGAGAGGGAGGTCAGAGAACCGCAGCACCACAGCTCATAAAACATTAAAAGATGGAGAGTACATCAAAACTGCACAACCTACTAAAGCCAACATGGTAGAACACCTCGATATACTGTAGCTAATGCAAACTTAATGTGTGTACTGACATTTCTTTTCTTAAGGACAAAAAAAATCTTTAGGGGTTTCCTCCAAACTCATGTTATTTCCTGAAATTAGGAAATTAGATGATACTTTATATAACTGATAAAGTAAGTGATTTTATCAGCTTATCACATATCATTTTAACATAAGGGTAACCCATGATTCTTTGAAACTTTCCTGGCATTCCTGGCTGTCTCCTGAACTTTTTTGAGCGATTTATAATTCTTGCGAAAAAACTTAAACATCCTGCTATTTCCCTTAAATTCACCCCACATTCACCCGTGCAATCAACCCCGCTATACATCACAGCCTTGCTTTCTCAGTTTCCCCTTTTTTGTCCCCCTGGTCCTGACTCCCTGGTTCTTGGTTCCTGGGGCCTGGCCAAGGCGTGTGTCCCTGGAGGAGCCAGAGAGGAGATGGAGAGAAAGAAAGGGGGCAACGGAGGGGCCGAGAGACAGACTCCAAAACCACAGCTGCAGCAACCCTGCCTCGCCTTGCCTTCCCTTCCTTTTCTCTCCCTTTACTTCACTAAGCAAGGAACTGGCCTGGCATACTCCCCAGCTCTGCCATTAATCAGAGAAGAGAGGGGTAGAGAAAGAGTGTGTGTGTGTGTGTGTCTGTGTGTATGTGTATGTGCTGATAGAGAGCTGGCAGGAAGGGGGATAATGGTGGTGGTGGTGGTGGTGGTATGGAGACCAGGACCTCCCAACAAAGCTGAAGAGTTCACCCAGCGAGCGAACACAGGAGGGGAGGGAGACTGTCAGACAAAAAAGCCTGGTGTGCAGATTGCGACTCGTCAGTGAGAGAGAGAGAGAAAGAGAGACTAAGAGGATGAGAGAGATAGAGATAAACAGAGCAGAGCAGTTTGATAGAGCTGAGATGGAGCAAGACAGAGTGGGGAGTAGGGGGGGGTAGGTAAGGAGGGCAGCGGAAACAGACGTGAAGTCCACTGAGGAGTAGGAGGAGAAATCCTAGATTCTGTCTATTATAGCGTATAAACATGGAAAATCTCATGGTTCAATACAAACAGATGTAGAATGTGCACTTTTGTCTCATTAAGGCAACTTGGTGCAAACGGTTTTTCACATTGCGAGTCTTTAACATACATCCCAGATGTCAAGCCTGCTTCTCTTCCAGGTCTCCATGCATTACCATACTGCACTCATCAAGAGCGCAAGACGGATCATATCTCTCCCTATGGGCTCCCATGATGTACATGTAAGCTTTCATCAATAGTTATGGCTAATGACTTTCATCAGTAGCCTTTAGAACTCTCAAAAATGTGTGCTTCTCTGTAATGTTATGTTTACATATTTCAAGATGTGGCAAAAAATAAAAAATCTAGTACCATGTGCCAAATTTAATTCACCGCCACAGGAGCAACAGTGCCAACAGGATATAGTGTTAAAGTGAGAATACATATGCATGATGAGTGAGTGCAAACATTCCCCATTCCTGCAGAGACACAGCACCAGAATGCAAAGTGGGTCTTGCTGAGTCCACAAGCACCCCTGCTTCTTTTCCTGCTACTCTGATTATACAGGTGGGAGTAAAATCCAAAAAAGTGAAACCTTTCCAACCTGCTCCTCTCACCCCCCCAACAGGCCTCCTAGCATGCCTCTCTGCTGACATCACTGCACAGAGACCTAGTGGTGCAATCGTTCTCTTTCCCTTGCTCTCATTTGGTCTGTCTTTCTCTCACTTTACTTCCTGGCCTCATGATGTCACACACCATATGGTTTTCAGCTAGAATTAAGCCAGAAAAGAGATTTACATGGTGGCGAGGAGAGAAAAGGAGGAGGTTCAACAGGGGTTGTATGTAGGACACAGAAAACAAAGGCCACTCTTCACGTTTGCAGTGTGTGTGTGTGTGTGTGTGTGTGTGTGTGTGTGTGTATGGGAAGCGTATGGCTGGTCTGTGTTGGGCTAACGAGGAGAGAGAGAAGGCAGCCAAGATCGCTCAGTGTACAGCCATGTGCCCTGCAGATTATCATCTGGCAGCTTTGCTGTACACATACACTCACACACACACACACACACTAAGCCCATAACCACCAGTTTCACTGCTGCAGCACCTGGCACTGGGAATAAAGGAAATCAGCCAAGAATATAGGACACACACAGGAGGCATGGGGCCATGGTACACGAAACGCTCTTAAACACTCTCGAATCAAAAAAGGCCACATTTTAACGTGACATCTGGTAACAATAGACACATGTCTGTGAAGGTATTTTGAACGAATCGCACCGCTGGGCCATTGAGTTCCACAGAAAGGCAGTTGGCCTGCAAGTGGTGCACATGCCTTTTCGCCAATCCCAACGTGCCCAATTAAAGCAGGCGCTCATATCATCACTATCAATCACACAAGTCCTTCACTTTAGCGTTATTTTTCACTAACCAGCACACACTTCTAAGCACAGGATGGAGCCGCGTGTTAGCCAGGAATCTCTTACAATAGAAGAAAAGGATGCAAATCATCCCCCTGGTGCAGTTCAGGGTTCATATAAATATCAGCCCTACTGCACAATTTTTGGTGTGATTACTGGTCAAAACAGAGTGAGTTTGGCAGCAATGGGTCAGTGGGTGTGAACAGAAGTACAGAGAATGCTCATCATTCTGCCATTACAAGAACGCTCTGGTTAAATGTTACCCTCCTCACCCCAAGTCTCAAACTCCTCTCCACTGACATCAGGGTATATGCTAGGCCTAATAGAGCTATTAGAATAACCTAATTGTAAAGTGTTAGTTGTGTGCCCTGTGGATCCCAGAAAAAGCAAAAAACAACTGCCTTGTTAATGGGTCAGGTGTTTTACCTGCACCTGACCTTAGGGTAAATAATGCTCACTCCCTACCCCATTTTCACTTAACCTGGTACGTTCCATTACATTTCCAAACCTTAAGACATAACTATTATACATTATTTTAGTAACAGCTTTATCCTGATCAGAAAACATGGTGGATCCAGAGGCTGTGTCAGGAACACTGGTTGTGAGGCAGGAAGACACCTTGGATACCCAACACACACTCACACAATCATACCTAGTGCAGATTAGATTAGAATGTTTCTGAGAGGTGGGAAATACTGTCTTACAAAACACACACAACAACTTCACCCAGACCAAGAAAATTATAACCTCTGGATTAAAATCTGAAGCTACAGTATAAGGGGCTGTGTGACATCCCGCTACTGACCCGCTTGCCTGGTTCTCGGTAATAGTCAAAAGCACCAGCAGCCGGGTCCATATCCTCTGTTTCTGGTCTCCATTCCTTTAGTTTCACACGTCAGCCAAAGCTACCAAAGCTAACTCTCTCCTCTTCTTCTGCCTGCCCTCTGCATTTGTAAATACAGTGTCTTATCATTATCCCAGGCTTCTGTCTGCTTCCTCTATGGCAATTATATTGAAATGGTTGTACAAAGAAAAGACAACATGTCATAAGGTGCATTCGGGGGCTGCATTCGGGGGCTGCATTCAGGGGCTGCATTCAGGGGCTGCATTCAGGGGCTGCATTCAGGGGCTGCATTCAGGGGTGTTGCTAGCAATATGGTGCCCTATTATAGAATATGAAATTGGGCTCCTTACCACACCCATTCTGCACCTTTACTACTAATAAAACAGATTTTTTTTTTAATGCTTAGGCTCTTAGATTTATCCTAACTCCGCCACCCAAGAGGCGCCCCTGGCTGCATTCATCATGAAACTTGCTAATTTTAGCACATTATTAAAAAGAGTGATGTGCAAAAATACAATCCCTTTTTCTGAAGGTGATACAGGAACATATAAGGCGGTACAGATCCATTTATCAGGAGTAACATCTTAGAAAAACCTGCTTTAAACTGACTCTTATTTATAAAGCAGTCCGGTGAGAAAGAACATTTACATCTCACTCAAGGTGGGTCTATGCTAAAACTGCTATGTCAATGACCAATCGTGGGAGCTGCCCTGGCCTGTGTGATGTCACAAAAACAGGCATCTGTTGATTTGAGAAAGGGAAAAAGATTTTTTTGAGATTTTTAAAGAACACTGCCAGGATCTTTATAATTATAGGGTTAGGGTTGTCTACACACACACTGCCAACACAAAAGTGCACATGAGGAAAAAAAAATCTGGTGACACGTGTTAAAACACTCTGCCTTTAATTTTTATGCCACTTGTAATTTTTCTGTTGAAATATAATTATTTAAGCAGGTTTTTATTATTTTTTCTTAAAGTAATGTCTTTCTTATTGTCAGATGGGGCTTGCGGCTCTGCGTCCTGGTACCTGGGTTTTTCTAACAGCTTGTCCTAATAAAGTTGCTCTGCGAATGATCTGTTCATTTAAATGGAATGACTGCTTACAGCATCAATCCGGAGGTGTAAAATGCTGACAGTTCCATTTAGAGTTCACCGTTCAACACTAGGCTTAACCCAGATTTCTTTAAATAGTGTTTTGACATGTTGGATTTAAAGTCTGGCAGAAGCCTCGATGAAGAGTATATGATAAAGAACAGTGTATCTAAGCAGTTGTGTACAGTTTGCTGCTATTTTATGATCTTTTCCAGTCTTGTCCTGTTGCCCTGTACTGAAGTTGTGTCTTATCTGTGGTATATTTCCACTTGTGCTCAGCATTCTCACGATGATGTCAGGATTTACCCTGACCCTAATTAGAATAATCAGAATAAAAGAGATACTGAAAATCAATAATTTTTTAGGCTTTATTTTTTAAATGATTAAATTAGTTTTCAACTTTGTTTATTACCACCTTAAACGTGAAAAAGAAAACACCTTCATAATGACTCTCTTTTATTTCCAGGGTTTAAAGTCTTTAAAAAAATTAAGCAAGTTAAGCAAGTAAACCACAAAGATGTTAAGCAAGTAGATCAAGCAGTAAATTCTCATCCAGCAACGTACAGCTTTCTCCTATCTATTGTGTGCTATCTTTAACTGTTTTTTTTCTGCCACCGATACTTATGGCTTATGTATTATATTCTTTAATTTGGCGTTAAAAGTGAACTGAAAAACAGCCAGGTGCTGGAGGGCTGACATCTGTCCTTTGTCTAGCTTTGCCTATCTGTGTCACTGAGGTTATCAACAGTTCATCAAGGGAAACTGGAAGTGAGATACAATACCTCCTCTTCTTTTAAGCTGGACTCTTGTGACTTTGACCACTCTAGTAAAAGAACATGTTGGTCTTGGGTTAATCTAAAGGAAAGGCCCTGGAACGGACATCAGTCATCTGCTAAAGTGATTTAGAGGTCAGGGACAGGAGGTGACAAACAGACTACTGTCAGGTGAGTGTCTCCCTCAGTTAGGATTATTTCTGCAGGTCTCGCCTCAAATTGTATGCTGACTAATCGACAGAGAAAAGGACATGACAAGTGATTTGACACTTTAGTGTATTTGCTTAAGCCGGTCATGACGTGTATAAAGTTATGTGTATAGTTATTAACAATACTGAAATTAATCAATGATATGTCACTGGAAGTTAACTGGACCATCCCGACAACTTATTTACCTTACAAGTTTAATTATAATCAGAATAACAATGCCACAGAAATGGGTTACAACCACAAAACAGCTGAACATATTTGTATATTTTTTGTGTTTCTTTGTGTTAATTACTAAATAGTTTATTTCATTTTATTCAACCTTTTTGATGGCCATAGTATTGCACTGTACTTCTCAACGGTAGATAAAGTACTGACACAAGTCTGCATGCTTTAATAAAATGGTCTTGTAAAAGAGGTCATAAACGGCCTATAGAGCTCATCACTGTTCTTGCAGGTTTCATTACATAATCACATTAATCAGGCTAAATGTAAACCTTAATAACTTTAAAGTTAATCATTGTCATTAGGGATTCTTTAGATAATTAGGCCACTCCAGAGAATATTTAGTGTTTGTCAGAAGAGAAAGAAACGAAAAAAATCTTAGAGGATATAAGCAAATTAACTTCAATGTAATAGCATTTCTTAATAATATACATAACAACAACAACAACAACGACAATACAAATAATTTGTACTACTACAGAAAAAGTTTAAACGTTTATTAAAAAAGAATAACGTTCATATAATTAAGTTGCTGTGAAAGTGTTTCTCTTTACAACTATAAAGTGGCTTTATAGCACTGAGAGGGGTTTCCCATACTAATTCTGGTAAATAAAATATATTTTGCCTACAACTTATTTTTCTTTCTATTATTATAACAGTAAGACAGAAATAAATTTGATTGAATATAACCTGTAAAAAGTTTGTCCCTAACAAAAATTTGCAGATAGACAGGGTGAAAACTGCAGGTACATGGACAGTATATAAACAGTAGTCCGTTAAAGTGCATCTGTATCACATGTGGAGCGGATTCAATGATCAGACGTAGTTATTTCGTGTATAAAGTTTGGGAACATTGTTTAAACAGTTTATTAAAAGTACAGTATTTGGGTATTCTGGCCGCTGGAGCCCGCCGGTGCAGCCCGTACTTACAGCGCATGCGTTAACCGGTAGGTGTCGCTGTGCGCGCGGTTAGCAGGTCGCTCCATTTAGCACCGAGTGCCACTCCAACCGGAACGTCTGATAGAAACCGCGGCACGTGCAGAGTGAAAAGAGAGCAAGACACACAGAAAGTAAGAGCGAGAAGAAATGAAAAAGAGCGAGACTCCACCATAACTTAAAGTAGCGATCGGAGGAGGACGGTTTGGATATCTGTGGATGAGGAAATCCTGAAGAGAGAGAGAAGTCATCCGAGCGGTCCATCAGACATGACTCCGAGGTGAGTTTATCGAAAAAAAGTCAGAGGGAATGTTCTCTGGGGTGCGACTGTGGCTGCGTGCTAATCCTATTCTGAACAGTATGTCAAAATAATTAGCTGTTTTTGGAAAACAGTTCAGTGCGGCGGTTTGGAACGAAGCCCAAGTGTAGTTTACCTGCGGCGGCCATGTTTAGATGAGATTAGTGCGCGCCGTTACCATGGAGACACAGGACACGCTGCGTCTGAACAGTGTTGAGAAATATTTATTTATTATTATTATTTATTATTATTATTATTATTATTTTGACGGTTAACCTGAAGATAACTGTTTTAAAACTACAAAATAATTCCAAACATGTAATAAACAGGCTGGATATAATTTAGCTGCGTCTTATGTAAATATTTATAAAAAGGCCTCATAAAGGATCCTGTTGTCACAACAGTTTCCTGTATGTAACTGTGGAGGTTAAATTCTAGATGTATGTGGTGGAAACCTTTGCTTACTTTGTTTCAGGACCAAATACAACCAAAGAAAAAACCCTACAACAGCAGCAAATTTTATTTTTTATTTATGATGCCCTTTTACCAGTCAGCGCTGAACTTTCACTAAACATCAGCAGTAACTATTTTACTAAACATCAGCAGTAACTATTTTAGATTTTAACAACAAATCTGGGATACATTTATATAATGTGAGCAATTGATTGGTTATTATTAGACTAAATGTAATATACGTTTGGCCTGTTACAAGTAGCTATAAAACAGATCAAAACTTTTTGGATCTGCTAAGGATTTTATATCCTTAACAGATCCAATAGCCTCTGTTTCTATTTTAAAAGCTGAAAAATATCTGTTCTTTGGAGTTAAATACCCTGAGTGTAAGTTACTTACAAAAAAAATTTTTTTATGACGTTTGATACAACACAAATACACATAGGAAGACTGCTTGTAACATTTATATCTTTATCATTTTAAACAAAAAACCTATAAATAAAACCTATTTAAAATTCTGTAGATTTGATTTTCCAGTTCATGTCTTTGCACACAGTTATTTCTCCTATTAAAAGATATTAATTTTTAATTAAAATGAACCTTCAACATTTCTGTAGATTAGTTAGTTGTTCTGACTTGTTGAAGTGAGAAGGGCTTTAAAACTGACATAAGACAGCATCCGAAAAAGGCAAAGCATCATGACGATCACATGATGAAGATGCTTCGTTGTTTCTGTGAATTTTCTACTGCTCTTTTTTTTCTGTAGTGTGATATACAATAAAAACTCCTGTCTCTTTAAGGCGAGCTAACAGAGTGCTGTCAAGTTCAAGTTGGGGTCACTGTTAGTTCCTGCCCTTGCTTTTACCTTTTGAGTTTTATTGTAGCCTGACATCACACACAGAGCTACAGCACACTGGATCATCAGCTCTCCTTTTTACACACACACACACACACACACACAAAATAAGGGAAATTACTACAATAAAAAAATAATAAAAAAATCATGCTGTAGCGAGGGCACATATTTTACAGGGGGAGGGAAAGAGGTGGAGAATGAGCAAGCAAGTCTGAAAAGAGTGAGAGAGAGAGAGAGAGAGAGAGAGGAGGGCGAACAACATTCATCGCAATTAATAATCTTTAAAAAAAGAGCTGGCAGTCGTGTGCGGAAAACTGGCATGGTTTTTGGAGGCTGGCAGTTCAGAGTTGAGACGTCAGAAATGCGTGCATTAGAGCGCTGAGATGATCATTACCGGAGAATCAGAGCGGATGGCAGAAGATCTCGGGTATCCAGGTAAATACTTATGTTCATATCCATAATAATCTATTTTTTTTAACATATGCATTCGTTGACTTATTATACGCTCATAAATGCATTTTACGCAGGATTTTATTGCTACTTTTTCACCCGGGGCTTTGATATACAAACCCTGAACTTTTAATTCTTGTTTTCTTTTTCTTCTTTTTTGTTTTTTTACGGCATAAAATTAAACAGTATTATATACGTCATTGGAATACTAAAGCTTTTTTGTTGCGCTTTTTTTTATTTAGAGATGATAGAATATGTCAGCATAGTCAGCAAGTACTATTTCATATCCATATCCATCTCTAGATCTAGCTACATATCTATGTCGATCTGACAAGGAGCATGGTTGATATGTTTTGCGTTTAATGATAGTATAAGATTGACTGGTTCATGGACAGATGCTGCTGTGACAGCTGTTTATTTTCACCAAAAAAAAAAAAAAAAAAAGCACGTGAAGAACTATTATTAGATATTTTGTGACTGTTGTCAGTGAATAATACGTAAAAACCTGATGGAGCTGGTCTTAAAGAACATAATAGGCATGAGTAAGATAATTAATACGATGTTGTATCCGAATGTTACTTGTCACTTTAACTTGAATGCCTGCAAATGTGGCGTGGTAAATTGAAGTTGAAAGCAGTTTGTGAAAAACGATTAATATAATAATAATAATTCTAGAAAGGTTGCTAGTCATTTAAAGATTTTTTTTGGTTACACCCCTGGAAAAAAAAAATCTAACGGGTTTCAGGGGTTTTACTTCAACAAGTAGTTGACCAGAATGTAACTGCTGGCGCAAAATGACAAGATGTCTTAAAGAGCTGAAGAGAAAAAGCTGCAAATTTTATTTTCAGAGCGGATAACAGGGTGCTTCCTCTGGCCAGAGTGTTTGATTGAAATGCTTTACTTTTCCTGAACCCTTTTGAAATGTGATTGAAAGTAAAGCTGGTGTGCGTAAAAAACGGCTGTTGCGGTGTTAAGGGGATTTGTGAATGAACTTGGAGTCCAGATGAGACAGGGAGAGAGTTAGAGAGAGTAAGAGAGAGAGAGAGAGAGATAGAGAAAGAGATAGAGAGAGAAGAAGAGGGAGAGTGTGTGTATGCTGAAGGACAGAGCCAGAGTGCGCGCCGCACTTTCTTCTCCGAGTGCCTTAAATGTGCGCATGACTTTAGTGCGAAATCAGACCTGCAAAAAAATATTGTTTCAGCAATAACTAAAAGTTTAGGCTTTAAATCACTTTAACGTGCTTGTTAACACGACAGGCTAAAGACTAAACTACTGAATCAGAGGCGGGGATTATTTAAGTTTAACCTTGGTTTGCTATTTAGGTTTAGGTTTATAAGTTTATTTTAAATTGTACTACATTTTTATTAAGATGAAATTATAATTGATATATAATAGCTACATCAGCTTTTTAGTAGTTCTATCGAAATATTAATATTAATCATCTGGTTTCTTAAATACTATTTTTAAAGGAAGCGTATCATTTTTTTACTCTTACTAAAGTTGACGATCTTAAAGTTTTATCTTAAATTTTATAACATTTTACGAATATGTTTACTTAAAACGAGCCGTTTGATCAGCTGTTCCCGCCTATACGTTTTACGTGTACGTTTTTTTTTAAATTTTATTTTTTTAAAATAAAACTTGTATTAAAATAAATCTCAAAAAACTTTTGAAAATAAGCTCTTAGTATTGTAATATAAGATTCAATATGACTTATGCACCTAACTAAGGATAGAATAAATTTCGAAGGGAGGATGGTTTTGTGGTCAGGATCTGATAGACTGAGTGTAAAAAGAGGAGAGCAAAGAAGAGAGAGAGAGAGGTGGTGATGGTGGTGGTGGTTCCTGAAAGATGTAGATACAGACAGACTTTAAGTTCCTCACTTCTAGCCCCCTGTCTCAACCCAAAACCAGGCAAGTGACAACACAGACAAAACACAGGGCCTAATGAATACCAAACCGTCCAAAATAGGACCCCTGACCGCCTTAATGCAAGAGCAAGGATCATACCAAATATAGCAAATTAGTCTATCACACCCTGGCTATATATTAGGAATACATCTATTACTATTTTAAATGAGAATAACTGTAATACACACTGAAAGTATTTTATTTATCTTTATCTAAAGCCTCTGGGTTTATTCTTAAGACTTTTCTAACGTTTACCGTATTTGCACCTGTTTATTTTTTTTAATAGTGTTTAACGTAACTGGAAAGTGATGATCAGGATTAAACTTCGGATCGTGTATTTTAATAATTCGCATTTATTTAAAGAAGTTGTAAGGTAAATGTCAGGTATTTGACATTCAGCTAGTTGTGGTTTATTTAAGGCTGCAGAAGAAATATTCGTCTAATCACGGTTTGTAAGGAGCGCACGGGACGCGCAGGAGGATATGAGTGTTTACGCGTGGAGTTCAAACAAAGCCTTTTAAACATGATTTATTTGTGCTACCACTTCCCTTTTCGACTCGACGCTATATAAGCGCCGGACTGACTAGATGGAGGTTTTATAAATTTTTTCGACAAAAACGTGACAAGGTATTTTTTCAATACAGGTGTTTTGGTCTATGTTATTAGTTTATGGACAAAACACACATTTTGTGTTTTGGGGGTTTTCCCAACACTGTCGATGTTAAATGGAAAATGCTATGACCTTTTCTCCTTTCGCTTTATATTACACCTGCAAATGATGAAATAGCAAACTGATGCAATCCCTAAACTGGGGCAAAGTTTTAGAGAGGGATATGAGAAGATATAATCTCAGTGCAAGGTCTAGATTATTAAAAGTGTAGTATCGAAAAACAGATTTTCTTTGACATATAGATTTGTTTCAGATATTGAGATTAACTGTAACTAGTTAATATTAAACATTTGTATTTTTTTTATGTTAAAAAAAACCAAATGCCTAAAACGTACCGTAGCCTAATGCTTTAAACCAAGCAGCAAACGGCGCACATGCGCTCTGTGCTACAGGTGTACTATTGGTCCAGCAAGTCCTGATTAATAATATCTATTATAGATCTAACAATTCCTGATTAATAATATCTACTATAGATCTTACAGTTTCTTCTTAATATCATCTACTACAGACACTAAGATTTTTCGCGCTGCATGTTATTTATTTTTAATTTTTTAATTTTATGTTGTTTTTTTTTGTTAAAAAAAAAATCCTGTAATCTGTTAGTTTTGTGCCAGATTGCTGATAGCGTGCTCACAAAGTGACTATTTTACCGTCAGAACACGGAGAACTGTGAGAACAGATTTAGGAGCCTGTCAGTGCGTTTCTGGGCAGACTCAGTCTTTCAGCTGCGCGCAGAAAAGCGCTTCTCGGTCCCGGAGTGCAGTTCGGTCAGTAAGGTAGTGTGAGGGAAGGATCCATGAATCCGATCACTCGGAAAACTCCGAGTAATATTATGCTGACTGGCATGGATCACCATGATTTTGTAGATTTAAAAAACAAAACGGACAAATAAAACATTCAACTAAATTTGTTTTTATTGCCTCATATAAAACTGGTGCTCCGGATCAGGCATGCTCCATAATATGGGAAACTGCCTTCGTTTGGATTTCTTTTGCACATTTAATAAAAAGTTTACGGTTTATCTAACTGAACAATAGCATATACCAAAACATTAAGGAAAAAATAAATGTAGCTTATAAATACAGACTTCCTTATTGCTCTGAAACTCCAACGTGCAAAACCATAAACAAAGAGAGGATGAACTAATGCCGGGAGGACTATGGCTGACCTTATTTATTTAGTTGCTGGTTTCCCATTACAAATCCAAGCCCTAGGGGACCCCAGAAATCAGTTTTATCCTGTATTTAAATTACACATAACCTTAAGCAGTGTTAAAAACATTACATCCTGAATGTGAATGTGTATTGGTTATGGAATCGGGACCTGTACGTGTAATATAGAGCAGAAAGTGTTTTGTTAAACATAACTTGCAATATGGATCTCTGTACATACAATGCTGTAAGGATTCGTTCGCACCGCCAGCTTTTTGATTCTGATAAGATTTACAGTTAGCGTGTCTGTAGTTCCTTATTTGACTGAGCTGAAGGGGAGCGGACTGTCCTATCTTTTATTGGACATATTTTTGTCCCACTGGTTTATACCTGCTCTTCGTCACACTTGCAAAACCTTCAGTAAGTCATCATTTAAAACTTCACACACCACTTCTGGAATGCTTTATCAGGAAGACGGCAAAATGACAACACATTTATACTGTTATTTTCCATGTTTTTCTACCTTCTCTTTCAAACAGACACTTAAATATTTACTATTGTGGCCCTTTTCATTTACCAAGAGCTTAGTTTAAATATATGTTCAACATTTTTTTACTGTCCATAAAAACATTTGGATGGCAGGGACCAGATTTGTGTTGTAAATGCAATGTATTTTTTATTATTATATATTTTTTCTCTTCCAAAATAGTAGGCCATTAGTTGTTTTTTTAACAATACTTTTTAAACAGGACAGTTTGGCATAAAGATAACATACTGAACAAAAATGTCAGTTTACTTGGCTGCTTTGGTTTTCAGTTGTACTTTGAGTTTTAGCAGACTTTTAGATATCCAGTGGTGCATTAGGGTTCGTATAAAGGTTGTTGCATGAAGTCTAAATGCTTTTTCTTACTGTTTTAGGTGGTGGACTGAAGACAATGCTGGATGCCATGGAAGTCCCAAGTCATGCTAGGCACCTTCTCTTGCAACTGAACACGCAACGCACCAAAGGCTTCTTGTGTGATGTCATCATAGTGGTGCAAAATGCTCTATTTCGTGCTCATAAGAACATTCTGGCCGCCAGCAGTCTCTACCTTAAATCCCTTGTTGTCCATGACAACCTCATCAACCTCGACCATGAGATGGTGAGTCCAGGTGTTTTCAGAGTCATCCTTGACTACATATACACAGGACGCTTAAGTGAAGGTGACCCCAGCTCTCCCACAGAGCCCAACATAGGTGCAGTGCTGGCAGCTGCTAGCTATCTGCAGTTGCTGGACTTGGTAGCCCTCTGCAAAAAAAAGCTAAAAAGAAATGGGAAATACCACTTACGTCCTCCATCTGGGTTTCTGCCTTACACTAAAATGAGCCCCGGTGCAGTGTTGGGGGGGAGGCTACGAGTGTCTACTCCAGTAATACAACCCTGCTTCCCTGGTGGGGTTATGAACACACCACGAGGCCCATCATTAGAGGATCTACCACCACACTCCTTGGCCCCCCATGTTGGAGAGCTTTATGCTCCAGTCCCTACACAGGGCCAGCAGCCTTACACACACTCACAAGCAACAATGCCTCCACAACCAGGTTTACGTTTGCCCTCTACAGACAGAAACTGCTCACCCATATATGGCCTAGACCTGTCCAAGAAAAGCCCGAACTCCCAGCAGCATTCTACCCATTCTCATCTGAGCCACCCCAATGAGGAGCCTGATGGGGAACTGAGTCACCGCACAAGTCCTCTGCTTAGCCCTACCGATGGCTCAGGAAAAATGGAGGCTGTGCACCACACTGGCTCTCTCACACCACGGTCTTTTCCCCTTCTCAACCAACTACCCCAACTCCCTCGTTTTCAGCGTTCAAGTTCGCAGAGCCAGGAGACTTACCCCTGCCCCCCAAGCCCTGAGCCCTCAGAAGAACCAGGAGACCGCAGCAGAGATGGTTCCAACATTTACCGCTGGGTAAAGAATGAACCCATGACTTACAGTGTGGAGGATGAAGATGAGGATGATGATGAGGATGACAGTGGGGGCATGGGAGAGCAAGATAAAGAAACACACCACCAACATTTGAATCACCACAAAAACCCAGAGGAAAAGTTGAACCTGAGTGAGGGAGGCTATGACAGGCCAATAACTTGTGATGGAGAAGATGAGAATGGAACAGGAAGTGAGGAAACAGGCAGCAGTGAAGGCAGACCATCTCCCCCTGGTCCTCGTGGGAGATATCATATGCCCTATGAGCCGGAGAGTTTTGGTGATAACCTGTATGTTTGCATCCCATGTGGCAAAGGGTTTCCCAGCTCTGAACAGCTCAATGCCCATGTGGAAACCCATGCAGAAGAGGATCTCAACCATGTGGGAGAGCTAGAAAATCCAAACATTAATGGGACTGACAAACCTGCTAGTACCAATGGACCCACAACCTTGAACAGCACCAGCAGCCTCCACAGCACCTACATAGACAGTAAATTAGGGCAGAACCTACACTCAGTGGGCATTGGGGAAATGATTCGACCATATCGCTGTGCCTCATGTGACAAAACCTACAAAGATCCAGCCACCCTAAGACAGCATGAAAAGACCCACTGGCTGACCCGCCCCTACCCCTGCAGCATTTGTGGAAAGAAATTTACCCAGCGTGGCACCATGACCCGCCACATGCGTAGCCACCTGGGTTTGAAGCCTTTTGCCTGTGATGCCTGTGGCATGCGCTTCACCAGGCAGTACAGACTCACTGAGCATATGCGCATTCACTCTGGTGAAAAGCCCTATGAGTGCCAGGTGTGTGGTGGCAAATTTGCCCAGCAGCGAAACCTTATTAGTCATATGAAGATGCATAGCAGTGGAGGAAATGGTGGGGGATTCATATCTGATGGCAAGCTGAAGATGGACTTCTCTGAAGGCATCTTCCCTTTAAGTAAGTATGCAGCGGAACATTTAGGCCTAAAACAGGAGAAGGCCTCAGAGCTGCTTGCACAGGCCTCCCAGCAGTTGTTGGCAGATGCCAAGGCAATGGAAAGCCTTTATCCACTGTCCAAACTGACTGCAGAGCACCTAGGCCTCACCCATGACAAGATGGATGTCCTGCCACTGCCACCTGCCTCTCAACAGCTCCCTGCAGAGGCACGCACCATTGACCGTTACTCGCCCAGCTAGAGAGAGGATCACCCACTCTGTCTTCCATCATCCTGAGCCCATCTGCCCAGCTATCATACATAACAAAATGCCTGTTGGTTGCCCACAGTATTTTAACTTTCACCTCAACTTTAATGAACCTGCACCTCAGAAGAAAATATATTTTAGCCAGAAAATTGCATGAAAAATGCATTGACTGTTAAAAGTGCCTTTCTCTACACATTTTGCAGCTTTTTTTAAAAGAAAAACTGTTATTTATAATTTGCTCCAACCATGGACACACTCTATGCAACACAGTGCAGTATTTGTATATATACATAAGAACCTTTTTATTCAACTCCCAAGCCAACCAGTTAATTAAAGGCCAAAAAGACATTTTATTTATTTTGCTTTTGTTTGTAAGTAAAGCCCAAAGAAAATAGGTTTTTAAAGAGTGTTGCAATCAGACCCTTAACCTGTGTAATGAGTGTAACTAGTGTATAAAGAATATGTAACAAAGCACATATGAACAATTTTTTGATGGCTCCTGACCAGGATAGAAAAGGAATTTTGGGCAACAGAACAGGCCGCATCTTAGGAATGTTATTATGGCCGGAGGACTTTCTGGAATACTGGATATCTCCTGTAAATCAGTTACCTGCTTTGGCCCAGCATTCCCTTATGAAAGGGAATGAGTATGTGAAGCCAGTAATTGTTCCAGCACTTTGGTAACGTGATTTAAGCTTATCTATGCATTGGAATATTGAGTCCCATTTTGTAAAGAGAATATCCGAAGTGTCATTTATAGTTTAAACTATTTTTGAATATATCATAACCCGTTGCCTTAAAAGTGCCTTTGTATTGGCTGTAGTAAGCAAATCCATTTCAGGAACACCACTAATATATTATTGTGCATATTCCAATCATGTTGATAATCCATGGTGGTGAATTTATGTGCGCTTGTTGCGATAGACTAAGCGTGGGTGTTGCCTTTAACACTGGGTAATATTTACAATTCAGCAACGCAGCCCAAACATTTTTCAGGAGAACACAGCGAACCCATTAGAAAGCCTTTGAGCCTCAACAATACTCAAAACTAAACAAACAGCCATCGAAACAAAAGCATTTTTTCCAGATCCACTGTATATAAACTCTATCCAAGTAGCCCACATTATTTGATAAATAATGAATCTAACAGCATCTAAAGTAAACTTCTATAATCAGAATAAACGTCACAGAGAGCTGCAAAGGACCACTCACAGTCTTGTTGCTTTTAGGTTAGTATGTGAAGCTGTTAATGTGACAGCCATGAAGATTAGACATGGGGCAACCTCCCGGACACTGATAGCATGGATAAATCTCAGCACGCTCACTGCAGCTGCTCCACTCCGAATAAGCCCTGTGAAATCCCCGATTCTTTCAGACTGTTCGTGCTGCCTGTCAGCCTGATCCCAGATTTCATGGCTGCTAAGCAGTCCTGTGATGTACACACTGCCTAGATCACAACAAACGCACACCCGATAACCACCTGCCTGTAACATACAACCAGCAAACACAATTTTGCAAAAACTTAAAAAAATGAGTATTTCTTATTATGTGATATATCAATATTATTTATGTGCACCTGTAGGTTATTCTTATATACCAATGATTATGGGAATTTTTCTTTCTTTTTTTTTTTTTTTTTTTTTTTAAGAGGGGGTTTTGTTGACCACTATTGACATTTACAACCTCAGTAGGTAAATGTGAAGACTTACTTAAGCCATGAATGCACTGTGATAGGACTAATAACCCTCCCAGCCTTAGTGAGCATACTGAACATGCAACAATGTTGTAGGCAACAGCCATCTAGAAACATTTTCTGTAGCATGTCATCATGTTGATGTTTCTTTTGGTTACGTCTGTTCGCTTGACTCTTAAACCAAAGAGAAATGAAACTGGTGCTTACCTCAGGACCTGACCCATCTCAGGATAGGGACACAAAGTTAGGAAATAGCTAAGCATGCACACACACACACACACACACACACACACACACACACACACACACACACACCATTAGGAGTTCTTTTCTAACCTGTGGATATTTCAAGATTATGAATATGTGTACATGTCAATTTCTAGAGTCTAAAATTATATCCGATGTTTTTAAGTTGTTTACTTGACTGTCCTTCTATGCCCATGTTTTCAAAATGATTTCTGCATGAGCACATGTAAATATTCTGAAACACACTTTTCCCCCAGAGCAATATCATTCCTCAGCGTTCAGTGCTAAGCTGTATATAAAATGCTGTGTTTATCAATAATTTGCTGCAGTGATAAACACTGGGATTGACTTGGTAAAGAGAAAGCATAGTTTCTGAAGTTGACTGACCTGTGTTCAGGGTGTGACTAAAGGAGCTTCAGCTGAAATGTTGACAATAAAGCAGGAATTAGGTCCTACTTAGACTTTGTATATACTGACTAACAAACCACACGCAAGTAACCAGCAAATTTGGGCTTCTAAGAAATGCTGTGATTTCCAAATTAATTCTAAGAGGAGCCGTACACACACATCATTTAATCATCATTTAAATGGCATACAAATCTAATGCCTCAAGCCGATAAACTATTACTTCACTATTACTACCATTATAATAGTTAAACCTGTGACCGCAGAGAATGTGTATTTTAGTCCTGTGAATATACATTTTACACCCTTTTTCTGTGTCATTTATTAAGCAACGCTGGTCTTTAGTGGACTATATTTCTTTTTTTTTCCTACAGACAAAATGGAAATAAATTGCAATCATTTTTAATTCCTACCAAATTCAAAAATATCAACCTTCTGTATTGTTCTAGATATATTACAGTATTGTGGAATTACTGGGCAGAAATGATAGGGCAAATGTGCAAGAGAACCATGTTATGGACATGTGTGTATTAGCTTTTTGACTGAGCAGAGAGAGAGAGAGCATGTGTGTGTTTCAAGAAATGAGGCAAACCTGATGGAAGTGAACTGAGGAGCAGATTGTAGTGTGGTTCTGCTCAAAGCCAGATAATGCTAGTAGAAAAGCAGAAGAGAGGGGAAAAAGATGTTAGCAGAGGTTGGGAGATTCCAAGACCTGTCCTAATTATAAAAGAGTAATCAATGACTCCTTTCCATTCAGAAATAGATTTAGTGTTTGGTCTGCTTGACAATTCCTGTTGCTTCTTGTTTTTATGCCTTTTTTTTTTTTACTCTGGACAAAGGCAGTGTTTGACAGTTTACAAAAACGTGTTAACTCTCTGGTCACTCTTCTTATCCGAAGAATGGGACAATGGAAGAAAAGCAAATGTTGGGAGAGAAATATGTGAAACAATACACTGTACTAACCATACTTTATAAACTGGTCCAAAGGAAATATTCTTCTCAGTCTGAGGAAACTCTCCCTCTGTCAGAGCAGAAACCAAAGCTTACTGAAGCCAGCCTTAAAGTTTATACGGACAGAATCTACTCAGCAGAAGAGTAGTATAAACATCCAAATCAAAAGCGTGTTACTGTTTTACTGTGGCTGTTTAAAACATGGCCTTGTGGTCCCACTTAAATCTTAATTCTAGCTGGATCCTATTATCTAAAATATCCGATTCAGTGGTGAACATATGCAAGTCGCAGAGAGATAATCTTATCTATCATATACCAGAGAGGTTCTTAAAAATTTCGTACTTATATTAGACATTTTAAAAAACGCTTTACTTTTCTGTCTAACAGTAGTTGCTGTTACCCATCTATAGTTATGGATGCTTTGCTGATTGATAGCCTTGAATCTTAGTTCTACACCAATGTGCTTTAACTTTTCTGTCTGTTTGAAGCTTCTCCCATAATGCAACTGTCAATTTGTCTTGACAGCGTGTGCTAAAAGGGCGCACGATTCTTGTTAATTTTTATTTTAGTCATCTGGTTCACATTGACTCATAACGAGGACATATTTCTGGAGAAATCATCTCCTCCTGATTGTTACCGCTATATGGCTGATCACACTACTTCCTCTATTTCTTCACAAAGTCAGTGCTTTCTTTCACTTTTCTGGAAGCACCTTGGAAACCCTACGCCCTCTCTCTCTCTCCCACTGGCTGACCCAGGGCTCTGACCACAAATCCATGGCCGCACCTTCTGATAAAGTGGCGTCCAGCTGCTCCTCTTGCTGAAGAAGACAGTTGTCTAAATGTTTATGCAAAAAAAAAAAAAAAAAAAACTAGTCTCTTTTTCTTTACGCCCCTATCAAGTTCCATGATAAACGTGAAGGCATGTGTTAAGATTCTCTGTGGGGCTACATCAGCTAAATAAACAGCTGATGACGCTATCGTTTCTGATTTCCTATAAAAATTCTAACTGTCATAGCTGTTAATAGAAAAAAGAGATCACTGTGACCGAAAACATCTCCAGAACGCACGAGAGATTATACACTCGATGCGAAGAACGCAGGTAATTCTGTGCAATGTTCTGTCCCGTGTGTTGCTGTAGGACGTGAACTTGGAAATGAAATGAGGGAATAAATCAGAGGTCTGGATATCATATAGAGACTAAGATTAACATGTTTTTCTGTTTCACCTTGGGTAACTTGTCATCCTGTGTGACGGGTTTAGACTTTGGTCCTTCAGATGGTGTGGGAAGCCTTCTTTTTTTGTGGAATAGCACTAAATGACTGCATAGTGAATTTGGCTCATATTTTTATTTCAAACTTTTGTCCCTGAGAGTCGGTATCACGTTACTTAGCCTTGAATTATTGCTCCCATTTTCCTGCAACATGAACTAGTTCTTCACAGGCTCTCATTGATGTCCAGTTGTGGCTCCTTCAGTGTGGTTGGTTTGTTGCATTTGCACTGCTGAACATTCTGCAGATTTATTATGGACAGAGGATCAGAGTGTCCTAAATATCAGATTAGATAAAGTCTTTTAGAAAAAAAAAAAGAGCTACGTGAATAGCAGAGCAGCTATGTAGAGCTGTCTAGAGTGTTCTTACTTTCATTGGACATGAGTGCAGCTTCAATTCAGCCAACTGGGGAATTCAAAAATGTAAACAAAGGAAAAGTTTAACACGAGGAGAATGGCAGAGCAGAGTGCCTGATTTTATCGCAATGCTGATAGTCATGCGTGACCACACACACACACACACACACACACACACACACACACACACTTGCACACACACCATACAGCTGAATGGCAGACAGCCCTGTCACTGCTCTGTGTTCCAGATTAGGTCAGATTTAATTAGGCTACCCAGCTCCTTTTGGAGTGTCACATCGAGTTTAAAAAGCCATTACTAAAATGCAGGCTGTGTTATTGATGGGGTGAAACAGAAATCAGACCAGCCAGAACACTGCTGAGACATCTGGACACTCTGAACACACACCTATGTACAAGTTCATATATGTGGCCACACAATTACACGGACACACAAATGTACACGCACATACTTATTTAATAATGGCTCAAAAAGCCGTAGTTATATAATAAGAAGGGAAATAGTGGTAGGACTAACAGAAAAAAAAATCGAGCCAGTGTAGAAGTGTAGACATGTTACAATGGTCTAAATCAGTTACTGTAATCATAAGAAAGTAGAACTGTGGATGTTCCCATTGCTTTCCAGCCAACTAACACACCAGCATGTCTGCTTTGATTTTAAGGGTCAACATCATGTCTTGTTCTGAACTTCTTTCAACTATAACACAATGTAAGACACAACGTTCAAGTGCTTTTCTTGCGAGATTGATGTGACTTTACAACCAAATAAAGCAATACAATCAAAACCAAACAGTATTTTTTTTACATAACATTGTCTATATTGTTTTGATTTTTACAAATTTCTTTTAGTGAAATGAATGTATTTATTGCATGTCAAATGTTTTAATTTTCTTTTTTTTTGTAAAAATACAAAATTTAATTGTGGGTATTGTGTTATTGTTAATTAGGCTTTTATTTGTTTTAAAAGCCATTGTGAAATCTTTGTTTTTGTTTGCATCTGTACTCTAAATCATGTTGGCAATAAAATGAGTTGAATAAGGATTTCACATTTGGCGAGTTTGGTTTATTTTATATAAAAAAATGATTATTATTAAAAAGAATTGGTATAGTATAATATTAGATAATTTAGTGTGTAAATTAAATAGTCCTATACATTTTTCTCGCCAGAGTTCAGTACAGTAGTCTTACAGTTAGTCTTCTGACATGTAAAACTATTCTTAGGCAATAAGAGAATTTTATAATGAATGTTCGATGCGTCCTAAACCACAGCCTAGACTCATAGCAAATAAAATAGCCCTATTAGTTCTAAAAATAGAACTTTCATCTTGACCCTTTCAAAATAAAAGCAACTTTCTCCATAAAGGCCATTTAAACATCTCCTCATTTTCAAAACCGTCATGTATTCCTGTCATCATGTGAAAATTTGGTCCCACTTAGAGCGAAATACATTCCCGCACACGCTAAGACGAATGGCCGAAAATATATTTCTTGAAAACTTCAGAAACCTAATCATATCCAGGACTCTGCCACGTGTAGAGTATTGAGCTAAGATAAAAAAAAGAGAAAAAGGCTCGGTCCAATGTCAAGCGCTATAATGAAGTCATAAAAAGTTTATAAAAACAAGCAGGGGCAGACTTGGGGAGGAATTTCCAGGAGCTTCACCAGAATTAATGTTACAAAACGACAGCACTTAAAGCCTGAAGATTTGTCTGTTTCAGGGCTACAGCCAACGATACTGAGCTTCTCGACTTTAAGCCAATTCATGCAGATTAGAACAGGTTTTCTAGATATGGCACATTTTTTTATTCAGGAAATTTTAATAGTCCAGAATTTGACATAAAATTTGTTCATTATTCATTTCATGCTTATTATAGAGAATAGTACTTAATAAACAAAAAAAAAATTAAAAAAAAATTCTGTTAAGCCAGAAGCACGTTTCTTTTACTTAGTGGTGTGCAGTCAGGGTCAGGGTCTGCTGGCCTAAACACTATCAGAAGCTGACCTACATCTACAAATATGAATGCTAATATTTGTTTCATTAAATTGTTATAAATTAATTCCTAACGGTTTATTCTCTTCATTTCGTAGCGTTTCTCTAGGTGCACTGCTTCCAGTACGTGTATGTGGATGTTAGATTTTTTGTCCAATCAGATTTCAGTTTCTATGCGCTGCCATGTTAATCTAATCTACCCAAAGCCTTCAGAATCAGTAGTGCTGGCCGATGTAACTAAAACTATATAATCAGCCACAGACTGCCTATTGGTTAATATTATTAAAGACCAATTTGATTTTTAAATCCGACTCACAGGGCCCTCTAGCTGGCGTATAATGACGTCAGCATTTTTCCATCCTCTGTTTATTTGTTTATAACGCTATTAGACTGTCTTCAGTAATTGCAATATATACAAAATATATATATTTATAACTTGTCATAACACAAATCCAGGGTTGCCAGTGTTCTCCTTGGAAAATAGTTAATGAAACACCTGTCCATTGTTTTCTCTATATCATAATAACATTTGATGCTGTACCGACTATTTCTTCCATTAACAAATGTTAACTGCAATTTTATCTGGCTCACCACTCACTGCTCTATGCCATTAAAAACATTTATCTTAGGTAGACTTTATAACCTGTGTTTTCTCTGCAAAATACAAATGACTCAAAGAGTTTTACGTAACAATGATTTAACTGATTGAAACACAAAATGAAAAGTTACATTGCACAGCCAATAGCTTGTGTGGTTAGATAACAAGATCGATTTACATCGAGCATTAGGCTTGTGCTCAATGCCCAGCCTGTCTGTTGCCATCCAAAGGAATTATACCAGCGGATCAGTCTAAATAAAATGCCAGGGGTCAGAAATATCTGGTATCAGTCAGCATGCGATGCTACTACCCACTTTAGGCTTGCTAATGTCAAAGGCTATGGACTGATAGTGGATGCCCATGATGCTGTCATGCCACTCTGATTTTTTAGTGAGCTACATTTGAACTTTACCAAGTAGCTATATTTGCACTAAATAGACACAGACACACCGACTCACCCAAAAATCTATAAGTAAGATTGGTAGATCTGACAACGGCAGTGTGTGTGTGTGTGTCTGTGTGTGTGTGTGTGTGCATGTGGATTCCTGTGGCATGAGTCATTACTGACATTCTAGGGGAATGGGGTAGCGTAGAAGGGCAACATTGCATATTGTGCTGACTGGACCATTACAATCACAGCAAGGGGCTATGGCTCCATCCAAGCAGAGCTAAAGGGTACATACACTTCCAACACAGCACATACTGCATAGTTACAGTTTGGCGACATTTACATTTACATTTACATTTGCAGCATTTGGCGGACGCCCTTATCCAGAGCGACTTACATTTTTCTCATTTATACAAGTGAGCAATTGGGGGTTAAGGGCCTTGCTCAGGGGTCCAGCAGTGGTGGCTTGGTGAAGCTGGGAATCGAACCCACAATCTTCAGATTGGTAATCCAACACCTTAACCATGAGCCACCACTTCCCCAACATGAAGAGAGATATGTAAATAAAGTGAGGTTTAGCTGTGGATTCATAAACTACTCTAAATGTTAAATTTTTACCAAATCTTAAAGTTCTAAGAGTGGCACTACTTTTCAGCACACAGAATTATAATTAAAGACCAACGTGGGCTATAACAAGGGATGCACAGATATCGTTACTGAGCTCATGTACTCAGAAGTTTGCTCTGATACCAAAAAATGCTTGTGACATCACTAACAGAACTTTTAGTGCACAAAGACTCCGGCGATAAAAAAATCAGGCTAAATATTTCAAAATTAATGATGAACCCATACATGGAAGACTGCAAACTGTGTTCGGCAAAAATATCAAGAGATACAAAAATTGATACATATAATGTGAGTAATCCAAAACCCAAACATCTGAGATTAAAACACAAAAGTAAACAATGAGAATTTGCTGCTAGCATTAATCTAAGCAATCGCCAACGAACCTTGCTGCAAACCCTTTGCAAGAGAAAAATCCAAGAGATTTATACAAAAAAAAATTCGGCACAAATACCAGGAAAAAAACCCTGTTACTCGTATTTTGTATTTGAAAAATGGAATAGATGCATCATAAGCTATAACAGACAAAGCTTTTCATATTTGTAGTGTCACACCCATTTATAATCACTGTCTTGATTTTAGCGATCTGTAACAATTGAATAATTAACTATAATTTTAATGCTTGTGAATTCACCTTTGCTCTTTTCCATATGTTTACTCCTCTGTGTGTATGAGGTTGCTGTTCTTGAGCTGGAGGAAGTTGATCTCCTTGTTTTTCTGCATTTAGATGAATAAATCGAATTTTTGCAGTCTTCTCCGCTGCCAGTTCAGTCTTGCCAAAACATCTGGCACAAAGAAGTGTAGCCAACGTATTGCTGCAAAGAGAGAGAGAGAAGGAGAGAGAGTGAGCGAGAGACTGGTTAAATGACTGTGAGCAGCAGTGGACGGAGATCAGGCAATCAACTATTGCTTTGAAAATAACAAAAGTTAGATGGATGGGGAAACTGAAAGCAAATACTTGTGTGTGTGTGTGTGCTGATGTGTCACTATTTCCTTACACACACTGCTGTTAGTCAAGCCTCTCTATGGCTCTAACCTGCAGTGTATTAGCTCCAACATTTTGGCATATATAAGTAGACTAGCACCTCACTTATGCAGCCATATTATTATCCGTGGTTTTTTTTTACGCTACAATTACAATAGAGAATCAACTGCACTCAATGGCAATTTGTCAACAACAAGAACAACAGAAAAAAACAGCTATTTAAAATAGGTATGAACTAAAAGTAAACCCGTGTAATTCATTTACACACTAGCTCAAATATATAATGGGTAAAGAAGTCACACACTCCTGTAAATAGCAATCTTGCTAACACGCCGATATTCATGCTCCTGCTTTCTGCGTACCAATAATAGATGGACATGTGTTTGATACCCTGGAAAGAAATGTAAAAAATAAAATTAACAAGAGGAGCCAAATCACATAAACTGTAATATCAGTGTCAGGCAAGATTATTTTCATTTCTGGACTTGATTACATAACATGAAAATTATATAAATAAGTTAGAATGTTTTTATTTCAGTGGGTTTGTTATAATTTAATTTAATAAAATTTTATTTGTATGGTGCTTTTAACAATGGACATTGTCTCAAACAGTGATGGGCGGTGAATTTGGTACCTGGGCCTTCAGTGGGGACTGATACACCTCTGAATACCACCACTATCAGGTCGCAATTATAGAAACCATCAATACTATACAAAAACGCAATATAACAAGGCATGGAATTACAGAATGAGAGAGACATTTTGCTTATTGAGTATTAGAAATGTTAAAACTCCAAACCTCTACACTACAACTGCAACTGTGCCACCTACATCATCTGGAGCAGTTCAGAATCCATATATATCTAATAACATGACAAAAACATAAAATATTTAAATGAAATACATCATGTATTAAAAGGCTGTAAACCAGCATACCGCTCGTAGACACTGGTCTGGAAGTGGCGAATAAACCCTTTTCCGAGCTGAGACAAGCTACTTAGCTTCGGGGTTAGTCGACCTCCAATCACAATGTCTAGCTTTTCTAGAAAGGTCCGCCTTGAAAATAGATTTTGGGTATGTCCAAGACCAAGTCAATTTCTCCTCCTCTGTTAGCCATTGTGGGCATAAAAATTCTAATTCTACTGTATTAATAATTGCATATCGCTAAAGACAAATTTTGCTAGTCGAACTTGGCTGTAACTCTGACCAACCAATTAGAGGATAGAAAAATGCTGGCTTTATTGAGTAGAAATTAAAATCTAATTGGTTAAAGAAACAGTCCTATTGCTACTATAGTTTAAGTTACATGGGCCAGCACTACTGACTCTGAAGGCCCTGAGCAGAATTGATTACCATGGCAAGGCTGAAATCTGATTGGACAAAAAAATCTAACATACACGTACTTAAAGCAGTGCAACCAAGATGAAGAGAATAAAATATTGACAATAAATTAATACAATTTCATTGAACAAATTAGAATTTAGGTTGTTAATGTAGGTCAGTTTCGGATAGTGTTTAGGCCAGCAGAGAAGGCCTTGCTGACCCTGACTGCACGCTACTGATTCTCAGATTTAGACTACCTGATCTCTCTTTGAAACCTTTGAAAACCCACCATCAACATACAGAAAAACAGGGCATCATAGTGACATCATCATAAACAAGACATCAATCTTACATTTTTAAATAAAAGATTAAGATAAAAACCAACAGCAGCATAAAAGGAGCTACAGGACAAGTACTGCTTACTCGCTGCATATGTCAACAATCTTTTGTATTCTTTACATATCTG